>LR738712.1:15892333-15909368 GCA_902687465.1 Secale cereale
AGCTATGCTCTTACGAAAGAAGAGAAAGAAATCTTCTTTGAATGCCTTCTCAGTATGAAGGTCCCGACTGGCTTCTCGTCGAATATAAAGGGAATAATAAATATGGCAGCGAAAAAGTTCCAGAACCTAAAGTCTCATGACTGCCATGTGATTATGACGCAACTGCTTCCGGTTGCATTGAGGGGGCTTCTACCGGAAAACGTCCGATTAGCCATTGTGAAACTATGTGCATTCCTCAATGCAATCTCTCAGAAGGTGATCGATCCAGAAATCGTACCAAGGCTAAGGAGTGATGTGGCGCAATGTCTTGTCAGTTTCGAGCTTGTGTTCCCACCATCCTTCTTCAATATCATGACACACGTCCTAGTTCATCTAGTCGACGAGATTGTCATTCTGGGGCCCGTATTTCTACACAATATGTTCCCCTTTGAGAGGTTCATGGGAGTCCTAAAGAAATATGTCCGTAACCGCGCCAAGCCAGAAGGAAGCATCTCCATGGGCCATCAAACAGAGGATGTCATCGGGTTTTGTGTTGACTTCATTCCTGGCCTTAATAAGATAGGTCTCCCTAAATCGCGGTACGAGGGCAGACTGACTGGAAAAGGCACGCTTGGAAGGGACTCAATTATATGCAGGGACGGTTATTCTTGGTCTCAAGCACACTACACAGTTCTACAGAACTCTACATTGGTGACCCCGTATGTCGATGAACACAAGAACAGTCTGCGCTCCAAACACCCGGAGCAGTGCGACGACTGGATTACATGTGAACACATCAGGACTTTCAGCAGTTGGTTGGAAACACGTCTCTGAGGTGACAACACTGTTTGTGATGAGTTGTACTTGTTGTCCAGGGGACCATCTTCGACTGTATTGATTTACAAAGGATACGAGATAAATGGAAATACATTTTACACGATTGTCCAAGATCAAAAGAGCACCAACCAAAACAGCGGTGTCCGCTTTGATGCAACAACCGAGAGGGGAAAGGACACATATTATGGTTACATAGTGGACATATGGGAACTTGACTACGGACATGATTTTAAGGTCCCTTTGTTTAAGTGTAAATGGGTCAATCTGTCAGGAGGCGGGGTACAGGTAGACCCACAGTACGGAATGACAACAGTGGATCTGAAAAATCTTGGATACAATGACGAACCGTTCGTCCTAGCCAATGATGTAGCACAGGTTATCTATGTGAAGGACATGTCTACCAGACCGAGAAAAAGAAAAGATAAGGAAGCGAATACATCATACGATGAGCCAAAGCGCCACATAGTTCTTTCAGGAAAAAGGGACATCCTGGGAGTGGAGGGCAAGACAGACATGTCTGAAGATTATGAAAAGTTTCATGAAATTCCTCCCTTCAAAGTCAAGGCTGACACAAGCATCCTGATAAACGATGAAGATTATCCATGGTTACGGCGCAATAAGCAAATGACACAAGCGAAGAAAAAGTGAAGAGTTATTTCCGCAACTATTATGATGATACCATGCCAACTTTGTAACAAACGAGTATGATACCATTGTCCGTTTGTACTATTCAAATTTCAATACTACTTGCACTAACAAAACAAAACAAAACAAAACAAACTTGAAAAATAAATAGCAACAATAAGTATTTTGTTGTAAGTATAAACAAAATAAAATAAATAAAGCAACAAAGAAAATAAATAAAAAAAGTAAAATAAATAAAGCAACTCTAAATACAGCAAAAAACAACTTAGAAATAAACAAAGAAAATAAAATAAATAAAGCAACTCTAAATACAGCAAAAAACAACTTAGAAATAAATAGCAACAATAAGTATTTTGTTGTAATTAAGTATAAACAAAATAAAATAAATAAAGCAACAAAGAAAATAAATAAAGGAAGTAAAATAAATAAAGCAACTCTAAATACAGCAAAAAACAACTTAGAAATAAACAAAGAAAATAAAATAAATAAAGCAACTCTAAATGCAGCAAAAAAACAACTTAGAAATAAATAAAGCAAAAAAGGAAAAAAAAAATTGGGCGCTGCCCAGTGAGCCTGCAAGGCCTATAGCACAGGATCCACCTGTAATATAAGGCCAAGCAAGCTCACAGGGCAGCGCGCAGAGTTAGGCCCAGAAGCCTGCATTTGAGAGGAGCTCGAGAGGGTGGGAGCAGCAGCCCTTATAAACCACTCTCGAGCTCCCTCAGCTAGCGAGGTGGGACTAAACATCCCACCGCACCCGCGCCAGCTCAGGGCCTTTGGTCCCGGTTGCTGCCACCAACCGGGACTAATGCCCCCCTTTAGTCCCGGTTGCTGCCACCAACCGGGACTAAAGGCCCCTCCTTCCCGCCCTTTGGGCTGCTGAAAAGAAACAAAATAAAATAAATAAAGCAACAAAGAAAACAAATAATTTCAAATTTAAACTATTCAAATTTGAATACTACTTGCACTAACAGAAAGTTCGTAATTGGTTTTACAAAAGAAAATAAATAATGCAGAAAACAAAACAAAAAAACTTGAAAAAAAAATAGCAACAATAAATATTTTTTTGTAAGTAGAAACAAAATCAAATAAATAAAGCAACAAAGAAAACAAATAAATAAAAATAGCAACAGTAAGTATTTTGTTGAAAGTAGAAACAAAACTAAAAAATAAAGCAACAAAGAAAAAAAGAAAAAATATGCCACCTGCTGGGCCCACACGGCCTGAATACGACTAGAAACCCAACCATGGGCCAGGATTGTCGGGGGAAACTGTCCACCACGAACACCTATGGGACCGGAGCCCCTTGTCTGTGCGGTACGAGGGCGGAGGGAGCACGAAGAGCAGATCGAGGCAGACGCACGGGCAGTTTTACCCAGGTTCGGGCCGCACGGATGCGTAAAACCCTACTCCTGCTTGGTTGTGTATTGAGTTGGGCGCTCGGAGCTTGAAGAAGCAGCTACACGAGCGTGAGAATGATCTAGGTTTCGAACCCCCTCCACGTTGTGCATGGGCCTCCTTTTATAGTGCAAGGGGTCACCGACAGGTGTCAACGTAGGAGAAAGGGGTAAAAATGTAAAAGATGTGGTAGTTGGAACAGTGCGGGAACAGTGGTCTACAGTACAGAACAGTGGCCTATACCTACTCTAACAGTGGGGGACAAGGGCATTTAATGCCCGTCGCCGTCGACCCCAAAAGCTCCCGCCGTTGCGTCTCCGTCTGCCACGGCGATGGATCCACTGCCGTGGAGTGCCACCGTGTCCCCCAGGCTGCACAGCCATCCGCCACGCGTCCCTGGAGTGGCCCCAGGGCGACGCGTGGGCTGATGAGCTGGAGCGCGGGCACACAGCGCACCTCCCCCGGCAAGCACCTTGCCGGGCACCTCCCCCGGCAAGCACCTTGCCGGGGATCTCGACCTTGCCGGGCCCGGAAGCTTGCCGCTCCCCGAGCCCTTGCTGGGTCTTCTAAGATAAAATCTTCTGTTCGTCCTGACAAGCTCCTCTTGCCAGGGCCTCGTGCTAGTTAAGCAATCTTGAGCCTGGAACGGCCTTCCCGGCAAGCTCCTCTTGCCGGGGTCTTGGTCTTCTGTCTTGTATACTTTGTCTTTGAATGGTTAGATAAGGAGCAGGAAGGTCTCCGGCGAGCCAGCAGTAAACCTTGCCGCGGGAAGCTGCAACTGCCCGTGCACAAGTTGGGGTACTGAGGTACCCCTACCTTAGTACACCGACACCGGCTCATCAAAATTTGAGCTGTAATTGCGATAACTTTCATTTTTTCCAATCCTGCAGGCCATTTTTGAGGGCCAAGACGACCCTTTTTGGTCTCAAAATTTTCCGCGCACGTGATCCTGTGTGTGCACGTATGTAAAATCCTCTAGATCATAAAAACTAGAAGTCCTCTCACCTCAATTCCCCAATAGCTTTCCAACGCCTATGAAAATGACGAAATCGGAGCTTGTTCTCACTTGCTTTGAGAGTCTCGATCAATTCGGACTCTAGGTTGATTTTTGTATTTTCTTTGATCACCGTTTCTTCGCGAGAGTTGGCCTAACACCCTATTGTATCCATACATGGGTGGGGCGCCCAGGACCTGAACACCAAAGTGATATGCCGGCTCATCAAAATTTGAGCTGTAATTGCGATAACTTTCATTTTTTCCAATCCTGCAGGCCATTTTTGAGGGCCAAGACGACCCTTTTTGGGCTCAGAATTTTCCACGCACGTGATCCTGTGTGTGCACGTATGTAAAATCCTCCAGATCGTAAAAACTAGAAGTCATATCACCTCAATTCCCCAATAGCTTTCAAACGCCTATGAAAACGATGAAATCGGTGCTTGTTCTCACTTGCTTTGAGAGTCTCGATCAATTCGGACTCTAGGTTGATTTTTGTATTTTCTTTGATCACCGTTTCTTCGCGAGAGTTGGCCTAACACCCTATTGTATCCATACATGGGTGGGGCGCCAAGGACCTGAACACCAAAGTGATATGCCGGCTCATCAAAATTTGAGCTGTAATTGCGATAACTTTCATTTTTTCCAATCCTGCAGGCCATTTTTGAGGGCCAAGACGACCCTTTTTGGGCTCAGAATTTTCCACGCACGTGATCCTGTGTGTGCACGTATGTAAAATCCTCCAGATCGTAAAAACTAGAAGTCCTATCACCTCAATTCCCCAATAGCTTTCCAACGCCTATGAAAATGACGAAATCGGAGCTTGTTCTCACTTGCTTTGAGAGTCTCGATCAATTCGGACTCTAGGTTGATTTTTGTATTTTCTTTGATCACCGTTTCTTCGCGAGAGTTGGCCTAACACCCTATTGTATCCATACATGGGTGGGGCGCTGTAGGATCGAAGAAGTAGGTCTAGAGGGGGGGTGATTAGACTACTTGACAAGATAAAAAATCTGCCTTTTGGATGTGCAAAGTTTTAGGCAGTTTTGCAACTAAGATCAAGTCAAGTAACTCACTACACATGCAATTCTAGAGTATGGGCAGCGGAAAGTAAATTGCATATATAGTAAATGGAAGTGGAGAAGATCAAACGCAGTTTGGTGACACGGAGATTTTTGTCGTGGTTCCGATAGGTGGTGCTATCGTACATCCACGTTGATGGAGACTTCAACCCACGGAGGGTAACGGCTGCGCGAGTCCACGGAGGGCTCCACCCACGAAGGGTCCACGAAGAAGCAACCTTGTCTATTCCATCACGGCCTACGCCCACGGAGGACTAGCCTTACTCGGGGTAGATCTTCACGAAGTAGGCGATCTCCTTGCCCTTACAAACTTCTTGGTTCAACTCCACATCATCAAGACGGAGGCTCCCAAGCGACACCTAACCAATCTAGGAGGCACCACCCCCCAAAAGGTAATAGATGGTGTTGATGGTGATGAACTCCTTGCTCTTGTGCTTCAAATGATAAACTCCCCAACACTCAACTCTCCTCACTGATATGGCTGTGGTGGAAGAAAGGTTTGAGTGGAAAGCAACTTGGGAAGGCTAGAGATCAAGTTTCATATGGTAGGAATGGAATGGCTTGATCTCAACACAAGGGTAGGTGGTTCACTTCTCAGAAAGTGTATGGTAGGAATGGTAGTACTTTCTGATGGCTCTCCTCACAAATGAGGAGGGGGTGGAGGGGTATATATAGCCTCCACACAAAATCCAACCGTTACACACACATTTGACCAATCTCGGTCAGACTGAAGTGAAAACTCGGTCAGACCGAAAGTTCAAATATAGTGAACGTTGGGATTTTCGGTGGGACCGAAAATACCATCTCGGTGAGACCGAAGTGAGTCAAAGGTTAGGGTTTGCCATTTCGGTGAGACCGAAAATATAAACTCGGATATTCCGAATTGATGTCAACTGATCACAGAAGGTTGGCAGCCCTATTTCGGTGAGACCGAAACTCAGAATCGGTTTGACCGAGAAGCTAGGGTTTGGAGAAACAACTGAAGTGGTTCATCTCGGTGGGACTGAGTTGGAGAAATCGGTGTGACCGAGAAGTTAGGGTTTGTAGAGATAACTTCATCTCGGTGAGACAGAGTTGGTTTGACCGAGATTACTTATGGGTGTGTGTTAAGTAGTGAATAGTGCTGATAGTTGAGGGAGTTAGATCACCAAGCACTTGAGCAACAAGAACATTAACACAACCTCATCCCCTTTTAATAGTATTGGCTTTTCCTATGGACTCAATGTGATCTTTGATCACTAAACCAAAAATGGAGTCTTGAGCTTTTGCCAATGCTTGTCTTAGCATTTTGAGGGGTCCACTTCTTCAGACATTTCCATACCCATATCATCGAACTTCTCTGAAATGATTCTCAAGATAATATTAGTTCAATGATATATATGTTGTTATTAATTACCAAAACCACCCGGGGATTAGTTGCACTTTCAAACAGAGAGCATGCCAAGTTGATGCGATGGCACAGTGAGGACCGTAAGAAAGACGGGAAGTTGAGAGCACCCGCTGACGGGTCGCAATGGAGAAAAATCGAGAGAAAGTACTGGGAGGAGTTTGCAAAGGACGCAAGGAACGTATGGTTTGCTTTAAGCGCGGATGGCATTAATCCTTTCGGGGAGTAGAGCAGCAATCAAAGCACCTGACCCGTGACTCTATGTATGTATAACCTTCCTCCTTGGATGTGCATGAAGCGAAAGTTCATTATGATGCCAGTTCTCATCCAAGGCCCTAAGCAACCCAGCAACGACATTGATGTGTACCTAAGGCCATTAGTTGAAGAACTTTTACAGCTGTGGAATGGAAACGGTGTACGTGGGTGGGATGAGCACAAACAGGAGGAATTTGACCTAAAGGCGTTGCTATTCGTGACCATCAATGATTGGCCCGCTCTCAGTAACCTTTCAGGACAGACAAACAAAGGATACCACGCATGCACGCACTGTTTAGATGACACTGAAAGTATATACCTGGACAAGTGCAGGAAGAATGTGTACCTGGGCCATCGTCGATTTCTTCCGACCAACCATCAATGTCGAAAGAAAGGCAAGCATTTCAAAGGCGAGGCAGACCACTGGAAGAAGCCCGCCATGCGTACCGGTGATCACGTACTTGCTATGGTCAATGATTTACACGTAATCTTTGGAAAGGGCCCTGGCGCACTAGCTGTTCCGAATGACGATGAGGGACACGCACCCATGTGGAAGAAGAAATCTATATTTTGGGACCTACCCTACTGGAAAGACCTAGAGGTCCGCTCTTCAATCGACGTGATGCACGTGACGAAGAACCTTTGCGTGAACCTGCTAGGCTTCTTGGGCGTGTATGGAAAGACAAAAGATACAGCTGAGGCACGGGAGGACCTGCAACGTTTGCACGAAAAAGACGGCATCCCTCCGAAGCAGTATGAAGGTCCTGCCAGCTATGCTCTTACGAAAGAAGAGAAAGAAATCTTCTTTGAATGCCTTTTCAGTATGAAGGTCCCGACTGGCTTCTCGTCGAATATAAAGGGAATAATAAATATGGCAGAGAAAAAGTTCCAGAACCTAAAGTCTCATGACTGCCATGTGATTATGACGCAACTGCTTCCGGTTGCATTGAGGGGGCTTCTATCGGAAAACGTCCGATTAGCCATTGTGAAACTATGTGCATTCCTCAATGCAATCTCTCAGAAGGTGATCGATCCAGAAATCGTACCAAGGCTAAGGAGTGATGTGGCGCAATGTCTTGTCAGTTTCGAGCTTGTGTTCCCACCATCCTTCTTCAATATCATGACACACGTCCTAGTTCATCTAGTCGACGAGATTGTCATTCTGGGGCCCGTATTTCTACACAATATGTTCCCCTTTGAGAGGTTCATGGGAGTCCTCAAGAAATATGTCCGTAACCGCGCAAGGCCAGAAGGAAGCATCTCCATGGGCCATCAAACAGAGGATGTCATCGAGTTTTGTGTTGACTTCATTCCTGGCCTTAATAAGATAGGTCTCCCTAAATCGCGGTACGAGGGGAGACTGACTGGAAAAGGCACGCTTGGAAGGGACTCAATAATATGCAGGGACGGATATTCTTGGTCTCAAGCACACTACACAGTTCTAGAGAACTCTACATTGGTGACCCCGTATGTCGATGAACACAAGAACAGTCTGCGCTCCAAACACCCGGAGCAGTGCGACGACTGGATTACACGTGAACACATCAGGACTTTCAGCAGTTGGTTGGAAACACGTCTCAGAGGTGACAACACTGTTTGTGATGAGTTGTACTTGTTGTCCAGGGGACCATCTTCGACTGTATTGATTTACAAAGGATACGAAATAAATGGGAATACATTTTACACGATTGTCCAAGATCAAAAGAGCACCAACCAAAACAGCGGTGTCCGCTTTGATGCAACAACCGAGAGGGGAAAGGACACATATTATGGTTACATAGTGGACATATGGGAACTTGACTACGGACATGATTTTAAGGTCCCTTTGTTTAAGTGTAAATGGGTCAATCTGTCAGGAGGCGGGGTACAGGTAGACCCACAGTACGGAATGACAACAGTGGATCTGAAAAATCTTGGATACAATGACGAACCGTTCGTCCTAGCCAATGATGTGGCACAGGTTATCTAGGTGAAGGACATGTCTACCAGACCGAGAAAAAGAAAAGATAAGGAAGCGAATACATCATACGATGAGCCAAAGCGCCACATAGTTCTTTCAGGAAAAAGGGACATCCTGGGAGTGGAGGGCAAGACAGACATGTCTGAAGATTATGAAAAGTTTCATGAAATTCCTCCCTTCAAAGTCAAGGCTGACCCAAGCATCCTGATAAACGATGAAGATTATCCATGGTTACGGCGCAATAAGCAAATGACACAAGCGAAGAAAAAGTGAAGAGTTATTTCCGCAACTATTATGATGATACCATGCCAACTTTGTAACAAACGAATATGATACCATTGTCCGTTTGTACTATTCAAATTTCAATACTACTTGCACTAACAAAACAAAACAAAACAAAACAAACTTGAAAAATAAATAGCAACAATAAGTATTTTGTTGTAAGTATAAACAAAATAAAATAAATAAAGCAACAAAGAAAATAAATAAAGAAAGTAAAATAAATAAAGCAACTCTAAATACAGCAAAAAACAACTTAGAAATAAACAAAGAAAATAAAATAAATAAAGCAACTCTAAATACAGCAAAAAACAACTTAGAAATAAATAGCAACAATAAGTATTTTGTTGTAATTAAGTATAAACAAAATAAAATAAATAAAGCAACAAAGAAAATAAATAAAGGAAGTAAAATAAATAAAGCAACTCTAAATACAGCAAAAAATGTTTGTGGATCGCCGAGCAGTCGGGGGTCGAGGGGTCGAGAGAGGTTGCCTAGCTAGTGTCAAAGTATTGAAAAATTCCATGACTTCATCATTTGCCAGAAGTAACCGGGGCATGTTGGTACGAAGTTATGCAAAGATGTTTTGGAACGGAGTTCCTGATAGGTTAATCCGTCTTTTGTTATGGATTATCTTATCTGGGACTCCGTTCCAAAACAACTTTGGAGAGCTTCGTACCATCATTCTACTGTTACTTTTGCCTAATGATGAAGTATTGGTTTTGTTGAATCCTTTGACACTAGCTAGACAAAATGTGACATGAGGGGGTCTAGGGTTTGTGGATCGCCGAGCAGTCGAGGGTTGAAGCTAGTTCTACGTTTGCCATTAATATATCCATCTGTCATGTTTGAATAATAATTGGCATGTTGTAAATATTTGTAGAAACAATGGATGACAACACCCGAGACCTAGCACAAGAAGCGATGTTGATGGACATAATCGCAGACGGACAAAATGCCGTCAGGTCGTTTCTCAACGACACCGATGAGCAGGTCGAACAAGAGCTGCGGCTGGAAGATCTAGGCTATGATATTGATGAATTCGGTGACCCAATGCACATGGAAGAAGTAGACCGTGAGGACGGCTCCGGTGACCCAATGCCGGTGCAAGAAGGAGACCGTGATGCTGGCTTCGGTGACCGAACCGAGTCCGGCCAGGAGGTATATATGTTAGTTAAGCATGTGCTGACTAGTTAATTGATTCATTCATTAACTCTCGTCTTTGTTCCTTTTCTAGCCCTCCGGATCGAGCAAATCTTCGGTAAAGAGACGAGGAGCGAAGAAAAAGTTGAGGCCGGATGAAAAGTTTGAGATCTCAGAAATCTCGCGCTCCGGCGAGCCGATTGCACCCATCCGCACAAAGAACGCATTTGTTAATCAGTGCGGGGTTCTGGTTAGGGACAAGATCCCGATCAGCATCCATCAATGGTTAAAGCCGGCTACAAACGACGCTCAGGTGACTTATGTCACAGATATGCAGAAAGAAGATCTTTGGACTGAGCTGAAGTCAAACTTCGTCCTACCGCGAGAGGTTGATCCGGCGAAGCCAGTTAAAGAGGACTTAATCAAGTCTTATGCACTTTCGAAGATGGCAGACCAATTCAGGGCATGGAAGAAAAAACTGAATACGTTTGTCAGAGAGAAAACGACTCCAGAATTCGTGGGCATATATGAGAAGATCAAAGATGACTGGCCCGCATTTGTGGCCCATAAGAAGTCGGAAAAGAGTCAGAAGATGTCGGAGACAAACCGGATAAATGCTGCAAAGAAGATGCATCACCATCGCACGGGGTCGGGCGGCTACCTCGTAGCCCGGCCTAAGTGGGCCAGGGCTGAGAATGATCTGCTTCAGAAAGGGATCGAACCAGAGACAATGCACTGGCCAGAACGTTGCCGGACTTGGTTCTTCGGGGCTGGCGGTTCCTTGGACCCTGTAACAGGGTGGTGCATTTGGACGGACAAGCAATTGGAAACACCACTCAGGAAGATGCGGCAGTATATCAAAGCAGCGCATGTAGGGACGTTCATCCCCGACAGAGAGAACGACGAGCTGACAATGGCCCTCGGGAATCCTGAGCACCCTGGACGGACACGAGGCACGCCAGGCTCCCTTCCGTGGCGTGCTGGGTTTCCGGACGCAGGAGGCTACAAATGCCACGACAGGAGGAAGAAAATGGAGATGACCGAAATCCAGGCGCTGCGGGCCAGAATACAAGCGATAGAGGAACGGGAAGCAGATCGGGAAAGAATTGCCAAAGCTTCCCCCGAAGCTACCCCGCCATCTCAGCGGAGAAGCAGCGTGGCTTCCACCGAGCTGCTTCAGCCAGAGCTTGCCTTGACGGCTACTGCCAGGAATCCTGTGGATGCTATCACGCAGGCACAAAATTGCCACCTTATGGCACAGTGGATGAATCTGAAGGTCAAGGCGGCTGCTGGCTCTGTTTATCCTTCTGGACCAGACGACACTTTTCACTGTCGGCCGATTCCAGAAGGATATGCTAGGGTGATGGTCGACGAAATAACGGAGGGATTTGAGGAGCTCCAGCTTGACCACCCTACCGGTGAAGGGGAGACTCGGCTGGGTTCTTCACTGAAGACTCCATGCCTATGGCGGAAGGACCTAATCAACATTCTGAACTGGACGCCTCCGCCTCCTCCTCCTCCTCCGACGAGTCAGGGCACTCCGCCTCCTCCACCGCCTCCTCCTCCGGCGAGTGACCATTAGGGCACTCCGGCTCCTTCTCCGGCGAGTGACCATCAGGGCACTCCGGCTCCTTCTCCGGCGCGTGGCGGCACACCGCCTCCTTCGCCGCCGGCGCGTGGCGGCACTCCGCCTCCTTCGCCGCCGGCGCGCCCGAGCAGACAGCCTGCTCCTCCTTCTCCGCCTAATCAGCAAGGGCGGAAGAGACCTGCCGCCGCTCCGGCTGCTCCTGCTCCGGCGCCTAAGCAAGTAAAAAAGACAGCCGCTTCGTCTAGTCCGGCGACGTCTACCAGTACAGCCAGAGGCGGGAGGCGATGCAGATTCGGTCCTTCTCTCACGCCTCTAGAGAAGTTACCGTACGAGAGGTCCGACGAGGAAAACACGAAGATCGCTGAAGGCGAAGTGAAGGACTTTTTTGAAGGGTTGAAAGCACAGAGACATCTACCTCCGGAGGAGAAGATAGATGCGGTGAAAGCAAAGCGCACTCTTGCTGCCCTGAAGCAACCAGCGAAAAGTAAGCCGAAGGGCAACTATGACCGCATTATTCAAAAGACATTTCAAGATGCCAACGGTCCGGAAGTACAAAAAGTGATCAGAGGTTAGCAGAAGGGCGAGCTGGGAAACAAATTGCCCAGCTCGGCGAACAAGCGAACCAATCGTGCCCCCCGCTCAAGGTGTCTAGCGACATGGTCGCTAATGATCCGAGGATGGTGCCCGGTTATACCAATCTTGCAGATTACACGTCCGACGATGTACACTATGATTTCATGGACGTGCAGATAGAAAGATACGAGTACAAAAAGCCTCTCGTCAAAAATGAAAGATCTCTATCAAAGAATATGCGAAGATTGCATGATTGGTACATGAAAATCTGCAGAGAGTCTGGGGGGAGGAATAACTTGTATTTGAGAGTTAAACCGGAGCATGACCTCGTTGGAATTGACCTGTTGCCTGTTCCATTTGAGGAGTTCTATCAATTTTTCAATCAATTGGCCCTCGATAAAGCAACGGTCACCTGCTACTGTCTGTAAGTAGTACTACTTCTGTCATTAAGTCTCTCTATATAGCTGATCTTCATTGCATGTATTTATAATTATCCTCACTATATTATGCAGATTGAAGATCGTCGAATTGAAGAAAAGACAAGTAGGTGATATTGGGTTTATTAACACATACCTCATAGATGCAACCGAGGTTAAATTGCGTCCCGACGATACCGAGACCAACTTGCTACGATCGTTGGTGGTAAATGAAAACAAAGATATAATACTCTTTCCTTACAACTTCAAGTGAGTGTTAATGTCTTGTGCATATTTGGTTTCCCTTATATATCAGTCAAGGTTATAGTGATGTAATTGATGATCTCATGCATTCGTGTGCAGCTTCCACTATATTCTCTTAGAGATTAAGCTTGAGAAGGGAGTAGTAACTGTCTTCGACTCTAAACGTAAAGATCCCGAGGAGTATGCAGACATGACTCAAATGCTAGCCAGGTAAGTTAAATCGATCAATATTATCCACCATGCATATATATATATATATATCAGCAACTTCATTTCTGATATCAACTAATTGTTTTCTTTGTCTGGCAGGGCTTGGAAAAAATTCACCAAAAAAGCTCCGGGACTGCCGAAGAAGCTACAATTTAGATACCCGAAAGTAAGTACTATATAGTAGCATGTTCCGCGCGCGCATCTCCTATATCTTGATTCAAGCGCTAGTTTCATCAATACCAATTTGGCATTCTTGCTTATGATCAGTTTGACTGAGCTCTATTTCTTGTAAAGTGGTTGTGGCAGGAACCCGGGAATGATTATTGTGGATACTACATTTGCGAGTCCATCCGCCACACGACCTGTGAGCGGGGCTACACTGATGAACAATTTGAAGTGCGTAAGCAATCAATAATATTCACAAATTTATAGCATCATTTCATGTATTGACCCCCTACTTCAAATTAGATGTTTCGGATGCGGGATGAACTCCTAACACCAGATCGACTGCGAGCAATTCAAGAGGAATTGGCGGCATTCTTCCTTGAACACGTGATCGCTGAAGACGGAGAATACTATGTGGACCATGCATCCATGTGTTAGGAGATTATTTTTGTAAGAGATAATTGTTGTATATATGTGCCCGGTAGTGTCGGATAGATATACGAGAACTTGTTGTTCGACCAATCTCTCGGAGAAGGAGAGGTCGTCGATATTACTTCTCTCTGTATGCATATATATATATATGTTGATTATACGATCTTCTGTTTCCTTCGTTTGCTTAGTAGCTAGCAGCTAGCTAGCTAGCTAGCGTGACTCTAGTCCTCTCTATATACGTATGTGTAGTATGTAGCGTCGACCAAGCACGGACATAAGAGAGAACACTTCTCTCTATTAATTAGCTAGCTAACACAATATATGAAACACCTAAATTAACCCCCCAAAACCTAAAACCCCCCCTCCCCTTTCAAAAAAAAAAACAAAAACCACAGCCACAGAAATGCTGACGCGTGGAAGCCTTTTGGTCCCGGTTGGTACCACCAACCGGGACTAAAGCCCCTCCTGCCTGGACTCAGTGCACAGGCCACGTGGACACCCTTTTGCCCCGGTTCTGGATTGAACCGGGACTAAAGGGTCAGAGTATTAGTACCGACCCTGTTGCCCCGGTTCCAGAACCGGGGCTAAAGGCCCAAATGAACCGGGTCTGATCCCCCTTTATCTACTAGTGACAAGAACAGTCTGCGCTCCAAACACCCGGAGCAGTGCGACGACTGGATTACACGTGAACACATCAGGACTTTCAGCAGTTGGTTGGAAACACGTCTCAGAGGTGACAACACTGTTTGTGATGAGTTGTATTTGTTGTCCAGGGGACCATCTTCGACTGTATTGATTTACAAAGGATACGAGATAAATGGGAATACATTTTACACGATTGTCCAAGATCAAAAGAGCACCAACCAAAACAGCGGTGTCCGCTTTGATGCAACAACCGAGAGGGGAAAGGACACATATTATGGTTACATAGTGGACATATGGGAACTTGACTACGGACATGATTTTAAGGTCCCTTTGTTTAAGTGCAAATGGGTCAATCTGTCAGGAGGCGGGGTACAGGTAGACCCACAGTACGGAATGACAACAGTGGATCTGAAAAATCTTGGATACACTGACGAACCGTTCGTCCTAGCCAATGATGTGGCACAGGTTATCTATGTGAAGGACATGTCTACTAGACCGAGAAAAAGAAAAGATAAGGAAGCGAATACATCATACGATGAGCCAAAGCGCCACATAGTTCTTTCAGGAAAAAGGGACATCCTGGGAGTGGAGGGCAAGACAGACATGTCTGAAGATTATGAAAAGTTTCATGAAATTCCTCCCTTCAAAGTCAAGGCTGACCCAAGCATCCTGATAAACGATGAAGATTATCCATGGTTACGGCGCAATAAGCAAATGACACAAGCGAAGAAAAAGTGAAGAGTTATTTCCGCAACTATTATGATGATACCATGCCAACTTTGTAACAAACGAATATGATACCATTGTCCGTTTGTACTATTCAAATTTCAATACTACTTGCACTAACAAAACAAAACAAAACAAAACAAACTTGAAAAATAAATAGCAACAATAAGTATTTTGTTGTAAGTATAAACAAAATAAAATAAATAAAGCAACAAAGAAAATAAATAAAGAAAGTAAAATAAATAAAGCAACTCTAAATACAGCAAAAAACAACTTAGAAATAAACAAAGAAAATAAAATAAATAAAGCAACTCTAAATACAGCAAAAAACAACTTAGAAATAAATAGCAACAATAAGTATTTTGTTGTAATTAAGTATAAACAAAATAAAATAAATAAAGCAACAAATAAAATAAATAAAGGAAGTAAAATAAATAAAGCAACTCTAAATACAGCAAAAAACAACTTAGAAATAAACAAAGAAAATAAAAATACGAGTCCGACGATGTACACTATGATCGCTAATGATCCGAGGATGGTGCCCGGTTATACCAATCTTGCAGATTACGCGTCCGACGATGTACACTATGATTTCATGGACGTGCAGATAGAAAGATACGAGTACAAAAAGCCTCTCGTCAAAAATGAAAGATCTCTATCAACGAATATGCGAAGATTGCATGATTGGTACATGAAAATCTGAAGAGAGTCTGGGGGGAGGAATAACTTGTATTTGAGAGTTAAACCGGAGCATGACCTCGTTGGAATTGACCTGTTGCCTGTTCCATTTGAGGAGTTCTATCAATTTTTCAATCAATTGGCCCTCGATAAAACAACGATCACCTGCTACTGTCTGTAAGTAGTACTACTTCTGTCATTAAGTCTCTCTATATAGCTGATCTTCATTGCATGTATTTATAATTATCCTCACTATATTATGCAGATTGAAGATCGTCGAATTGAAGAAAAGACAAGTAGGTGATATTGGGTTTATTAACACATACCTCATAGATGCAACCGAGGTTAAATTGCGTCCCGGCGATACCGAGACCAACTTGCTACGATCGTTGGTGGTAAATGAGAACAAAGATATAATACTCTTTCCTTACAACTTCAAGTGAGTGTTAATGTCTTGTGCATATTTGGTTTCCCTTATATATATAAGTCAAGTTTATAGTGATGTAATGATCTCATGCATTCGTGCGCAGCTTCCACTATATTCTCTTAGAGATTAAGCTTGAGAAGGGAATAGTAACTGTCTTCGACTCTAAACGTAAAGATCCCGAGGAGTATGCGGACATGACTCAAATGCTAGCCAGGTAAGTTAAATCGATCAATATTATCCACCATGCATATATATCAGCAACTTCATTTCTGATATCAACTAATTGTTTCCTTTGTCTGGCAGGGCTTGGAAAACATTCATCAAAAAAGCTCCGGGACTGCCGAAGAAGCTACAATTTAGATACCCGAAAGTAAGTACTATATAGTAGCATGTTCCGCGCGCGCATCTCCTATATCTTGATTCAAGCGCTAGCTAGTTTCATCAATACCAATTTGGCATTCTTGCTTATCAGTTTGATTGAGCTCTATTTCTTGTAAAGTGGTTGTGGCAGGAACCCGGGAACGATTATTGTGGATACTACATTTGCGAGTCCATCCGCCACACGACCTGTGAGCTGGGCTACACTGATGAACAATTTAAAGTGCGTAAGCAATCAATAATATTCACAAATTTATAGCATCATTTCATGTATTGACCCCCTACTTCAAATTAGATGTTTCGGATGCGGGATGAACTCCTAACACCAGATCGTCTGCGAGCAATTCAAGAGGAATTGGCGGCATTCTTCCTTGAACACGTGATCGCTGAAGACGGAGAATACTATGTGGACCCTGCATCCATGTGTTAGGAGATTATTTTTGTAAGAGATAATTATTGTATATATGTGCCAGGTAGTGTCGGATAGATATACGAGAACTTGTTGTTCGACCAATCTCTCGGAGAAGGAGAGGTGGTCGATATTATTACTTCTCTCTGTATGCATATATATATAT
>LR738712.1:15910176-15929499 GCA_902687465.1 Secale cereale
AAAAACCACAGCTACAGAAATGCTGACACGTGGATGCCTTTTGGTCCCGGTTGGTACCACCAACCGGGACTAAAGCCCCTCCTGCCTGGACTCGGTGCACAGGCCACGTGGACACCCTTTTGCCCCGGTTCTGGATTGAACCGGGACTAAAGGGTCAGAGCATTAGTACCGACCCTGTTGCCCCGGTTCCAGAACCGGGGCTAAAAGGCCAAATGAACCGGGGCTAAATCCCCTTTATCTACTAGTGCTGACCTAGGAACATATCACTTATTCTGTCTTTTGTCCTTGCTAATAAAATTATTCGAACTTCTAATTGTACCTGACAAGTACTCTCTCTCTCTAAAGTAATATAAGACAAGGTTGTATATATGGTACCATGAGATTATCCCATCGCATTTATATATCACATTCAAGTATGATGAATAGGTTTGTCTCTTGTGATGATGTGCCCATTATTGCATTGGGTATTGTCTTTACATGAGGATCATGATGCCTGAATGCCTCGCATTCGAAAATAATTGATGTATGTTATCCCTCTCTATGTGCTTCTTTCTTTCAGTCGCCATTGCCCTAGTGTTTTCAGAAAATTTACAACCGAAAAATATGTGCCAAGTTATTTAGATTTTTGAAAAGTTTCACATTTTCTGCAGTTTTCTCGGTGAAAATAGGCCAATAAATGGTAGGATGCGTCGCAACATGTAAATAGTGTCGGAAGTCATTCAAACCTAGCATTGATGCCTCATATGCATGCGCCAGGCTGCTACAAGAAGCAGAGATCATTTATCCATGGCCTTGCAAGTTAAGATGAGTCTATTTGTAATTTATGTCATTTACAATCAACATGAACATTTTCTTTTGTCCTAGAAATTTCTTGAAGTTTGTCGACAATTTTGGAATTACAAAATGTTTATAAATTTTTTACAATCTGGAACGCTTTTTTCAAAATTGTTAAAAAATTACGAAAATATGATGGAAATTTTGAACAAAACTGGGAAAACACATACTTTTTTAAAAAATAACTTTTCCCAAAGGCATACATTTAGTAAATTTGTGAACAAAACATTTCAAAAAACTGGAACGTTTTATGAAATTTCAGAACATTTTTAGAATTATAAACAATATTTGAAAACAAGAACATTTTATGTTATGCCAAACAATTTTTCAAAATTTTAAACAAGTTTGAAAAAGAATAATAAAGTTGAAAAGTAGAAAAATGAATTAACAAAAAGAGTGGAGAAACAGAAAAAATTGAAAAGAAAAAAATGCTTAGGCCGTAGAAATTGAAAAATGTTTTCAGAAAATGCTAGTATATTTGAAATATACTCGTAACTTTGAAAAAATGTCTGCGTTTTTTAATAAATCTTGCAAATTTGAAAAAGTGCTAGCATTTTGAAAAAAATGTTCGAAATTTAAAACGCAAATCATGTTTTCAGGAAAATGTTCTCACATTTGATAAGTTACTATCCTTAAATTTGAAAAAACTGTTCGCAATTTCACAAGAATGTTTACGATTCTAAAAAAATATTCTTAAATTTGAAAAATATTCACAAAACAAAATTATTTTTCATGAAAAATGGTTCGTACATTTGAAAAAACATATTTCCATAAGAAGTTCAAATTTTGGAAAATGTTTCATTTTTTTAAATTATTCATGTTTCAAAAAAAGATTCCAAAGTGAAAAACGCATTAGTTTTTGTTGAGCTATAAAAAACGCTTTAGCTACAGTGTCCATTGAGGTTGTACAGTATCAATTTTGATCTGTGAAAGTATTTCTGAGAAAAAAAACTCCTACAGTACGTCCATTCAGGTTATAAATAACTGCGCTGCAAATTTATCAGCTAATCGTGGTTGTTCTGGTGGTTTCAGCTAGCTTAGAAGCTACAACTAATATTTTTTTGTTTCTCTGGTTTTTTTCTAGCACACAAGAAAAAGACTAAGAAAAAGAAATTGAAACTAAGCATTGATGGTACAGTGAAAGAGTGTGAGCACCGACAACTAAAATAAGTGTGAACATGAATGTAAGTCAGTGAGAAACACGTACTCCCCCAAGCTTAGGCTTTTGGCCTAAGTTGGTCTATGGCCAGTATTGGCCTGACGAATATCCAAAGTTGTAGTTCGGGTCGTACTGAGACACAGCAGATGCTGCATGCTGAGCTGCAGCTCGAAGGCGGGCTGCCTCCGTCATGTTATAATAAGCATTTGCCTCCTCCATAGTTATATTGTATCTCCCTTTTTCCTGAAAGTTAAACAAAGTAGGGGCAGGAAGAACAATAGGGATGGCATGCTGCCTGTTAAAGATTAGTCGATATTTGAGGGTTTGATTATCCCACTCTATAAACCGGTGACTAGTCATAGCATGGCAGTCTAAATAAGCAGGAGGTAAAGGTTCATCATTCATGTGCACACACACATCAAGAAAGAGGGCTATGCGGGTAGCATAGATCCCACCGTATAAATCTCCATGCAACCCATTATGGTGTAGTCTACGTGCAACAATGGCTCCCAAGTTATATTGCCTATCACCTAGTACAACACTCCTGAGAACACTAAGATCAGGGACACACATGTGACAAGCCTCATCCTTACCGTTTATGCATCTACCGATAAAGAGAGCAAAGTAATGAATAGCAGGGAAATGTATGCTCCCCATGGTAGCCTGTGTGACTTCCCTGGACTCCCCCACTGTAATACTAGCAAGGAATTCTCTAAATTCAGATTTGTGAGGATCACTCATATTGCCCCACTGTGGGAGTTTGCAAGCAACATTAAAATCCTCTAAATCCATATTATAAGGTTTATCATATAGGTCAAACAGTACAGTGTGAGAATTATGTGAAGATGAAAATTTAAACCTTCTCACAAAGCTATCAGTTAAGCCACGGTATTGAGGACACTTATCTTGTATGAAGTCCTCGAGGTCAGCGTTGCGCATGTATGCGTAAAATTCATCTTTGATGCCAGCTTGACCCATGAATTCATCTGACGGCCATTCACAAGGCCGCACATCAGCATCCCTCGGTGGTTCATCGTCCGGCTCACGGAACACGAGCCTCGGTTCTTGCTTCCTTGAAGGACCACCTTGGAAGTTTCTCCTAGACATTTTTCTTAAATTTTCTGAAATTTTTAGTAACTTCAAAATAAAAGTTAACCAACTCAACAAGAATGATAGCAACAACTCCTACTAGTGCCTAGAGACTATATCATGCATTAGAACTACTTGGGACCAAGAAAATTTGACATGCAAGCGCAAGAACAAGGTCATCACAGCAGCATAAATTTGCAACAAATAAAGCACTAGAACAAAAACTAATTGGACCAAAGGAGGAGTCACATACCAAGGAACAATCTCCCCCAAACAGTTTGGTGAATAGTGCTTTGAGCAAGGAGATCGAAAATGGCAGCAAGATGAGCTAGAAGTCGGGTTTGAGCTGGTTGGGGATTTTTTTGGGAGGAAGAAGAAGAGCGAGGGTGCAGGAATAAGTGGAGGGGGCCACGTGGGAACCACGAGGCAGGGGGGCACGCCCTGGGCAGGGGGGCGCGCCCTGGACCCTCGTGGCCACGTGTTGGCTCCCCTCGCTGTGTGTTCAGTGCCATATTTCCTCAAATATTCTAGAAAAAAAATCATATTTCATTTTCATGGCATTTGGAGAACTTTTATTCTGGGGATATTTTTTTATTGCCCGGATAAGTCTGGAAATAGACAGAAAATACTAATTTTGCTTTATTTATCCTAATTAACAGAAAGTAAAAGTGGAGTACAGAAGGTTGTGCTATCTAGATTCACCTATCCCATGCCAATCAAAAGGAATCCATTAACATGGTTGAGCAGGTCTTGTTAATAAACTCTTTCCGAGTAACATGAAACCGGAGAATTTTCGACTAACACTAGGTTACCTCAATGGGGATATGTATCTCCCCAACAATAAGAATGTCATATGCCTTCTTGATAGTAGGAATAGGAAACTCAAAAGCTCTAATAGTAATAGTCGAAGTTTTTCCAATATAATTGATACTGTGGACCTAAGGTTGTTTCCTCGGAAAGTGTACCGTATGCTCATTACCATTGACATGAAAAGTGACATTGCCTTTATTGCAATCAATAACAGCCCCTGCAGTATTCAAAAAGGGTCTCCCAAGAATAATAGACATACTATCGTCCTCGGGAATATCAAGTATAACAAAGTCCGTTAGAATAGTAACATTTGCAACTACAACGGGCACATCCTCACAAATACCAACATGTATAGCAGTTGATTTATCAGCCATTTGCAAAGATATTTCAGTAGGTGTCAACTTACTCAAGTCAAGTCTACGATATAAAGAGAGAGGCATAACACTAACACCGGCTCCAAGATCACACAAAGCAATTTTAACATAGTTTCTCTTAATGGAGCAAGGTATAGTAGGTACTCCTGGATCTCCTAATTTCTTAGGCATTCCACCCTCAAAACTGTAATTAGCAAGCATGGTGGAAATTTCTACTTCAGGTATCTTTCTTTTGTTGGTAATAATATCTTTCATATACTTGGCATAAGTATTTGTTTTAAGCACATCAGTCAAACACATGCGCAAAAAGATAGGTCTAATCATTTCGGCGAAGCGCTCAAAATCCTCATCATTCTTTTTCTTGGATGGTTTCGGAGGAAAAGGCATGGGTTTCTGAACCCATGGTTCTCTTTCCCTATCGTGCTTCCTAGCAACAAAGTCTCTTATCATAACGTTGATTCTTTGATTGTGGGTTATCAAGATCAACAACAGGTTCAATCTCTACATCATTATCATTGCTAGGTTTAGCATCAACATGAACATCATCATTAACATTATCACTAGGTTCATGTTCATTACCAGATTGTGTCTCAGCATCAGAAACAGATATATCATTGGGATTCTCAGGTGTGTCAGCTACAGGTTCACTAGAAGCATGCAAAGTCCTATCATTTTTCTTTATCTTTGTCGGGGGAAACTGTCCACCACGAGCACCTATGGGACCGGAGCCCCTTGCTTGTGCGGTAAGAGGGCGGAGGGAGCACAAAGAGCAGATCGTAGTGAACACGCGGGCAGTTTACCCAGGTTCGGGCCGCGACGGACGCGTAAAACCCTACTCCTGCTTAGTTTGTATTGAGTTGGAGAGCTCGGGAGCTTGAAGAACTGGCTACACCGAGCGTATGAACGGCCTAGGTTCCGAACCCTTTCTACGTTGCGCATGGGCCTCCTTTTATAGTGCAAGGGGTCACCGACAGGTGTCAACGTAGGAGAAAGGGTAAAAATGTAAAAGAGGTGGTAGTTGTAACAGTGCGGGAATAGTGGAGCTACATTGTATGAACAGTGGTCGCTACCTACTTTGACAGTGGGGGACAAGAGCATTTAATGCCCGTCGCCGTCGACCCCAAAAGCGCCCGCCCTTGCGTCTCCGTTTGCCACAGCGATGGCTTTACCACCGTGGTGTGCCACCGTGTCCCCCAGGCTGCACAGCCATCCGCCACGCGTCCCAGGAGAGGCCCCAGGGCGACGCGTGGACCGATGAGCTGGAGCGCGAGCACACAGCGCAACTCTCCCCGGCAAGCACCTTGCCGGGGTCTTGACCTTGCCGGGCCCGGGAGCTTGCCGGGATCTGAAGCTTGTCGCTCCCCGGGCCCTGCCGGGGCACACGTTGCGCCGAGGCATGTCTTCCGTAACGTAATCTTCTGGTCTTCCTGGCAAGCTCCTCTTGCCAGGGTCTTGCGTAGGTGAGGTAATCTTGAGCCTGGATCGGCCTTCCCGGCAAGCTCCACTTGCCGGGGTCTTGATCTTCTGTCTTGTATACTTTGTTTTTGAATGGTTTTATATGGAGCAGGAAGGTCTCCGGCGAGCACGTGGTAGACCCTGCCGCGGGAAGCTGCTACTGCCCGTGCACAAGTCGGGGTACTGAGGTACCCCTACCTTAGTACACCGACAGGAGCCCCCGGGCCTGGGCCACACACGGTGCCGAGCGCTGTTGGGCCAGGCCCAAAACAGTGTACGGGCACGCGCGGCCCACGGCACGCCGAATCCACTTCCGCATCCGCCGCGTCCCCCCGTAACGGCACGCGTCGATTGCGGCGTCGTGGGATGGGACGTGGCCACGTTCTTTTAATGGAAAGAGCGAAACGTCCCCCACTTCCCCATAAAAGCAGAGGAAGCAGGAGCGGTTCCCCTCCTACGCCTTCATTGCTTCTTCTTCCATCTCCAGAGATCCCCTTTGCGCTCCGCCTCCACACTTCCTCCGCCGCCTTCCGCATCTGCGGCGCCGCCGGACTCTTCGTCCCCCTTCCCTCGCCGCCTCCGCCATGGCCCCGAAGACCGAGAAGGCGAAGGCGGAGAAGACCAAGAAGGAGAAATCAGAGCAAGCGGCGAGGCTCACCTTGCTGCGGAAGCGGAACGTCGTCTTCTCGCCGCGGCTCAGCGCGCGGGAATTCTGGAACAAGTATTACTTGTTCTGGGCCGGGGAGACCAAGGCGCACCCTCGGACCAGAGCCTACCCCGCCGCCGCCAAGGACAACTACCCCAGCGGGTACTTCTTCTTCGCTGCTTTCTTCCACTGCGGCCTCTGTCCCCCTTTTTCCGATTTCTTCTGCGACATCATGCACACCTACGGCCTCCACCTTCTTGACTTCACTCCCAACGCCATCCTCACGATGGCGGTTTTCGCACATATGTGCGAAAACTATATTGGGATATATCCGAACGTAGCGCTGTTTAGGCACTTTTTCACCCCTAGAGCAGAGGCCGGCGCACCCCTCTCCGGAGGAATATCTTGGGTCTTTCGCTTGAACAAGAAGGAGTCCTACTTGCCGGGGGAGCTCCGCGGCAAGTGGGAGGAGTGGCGTGCGGACTGGTGTTGGATAGTCGAGGACGAGCCGCAACCCTTCACCGCGCCGCGCACAACAGCCATCGTGCGTGGCAGAGACTGGAGCGAGCTGGATTCGGACGACATCAAGCTCAACGTCGCCCTCGTCCGGATTCTTCGTCTTCGCGTAGCAAAGTTGTCTGTCGGAGAAGTAGGCACAGACTTCCTCCGCCGCCGCATTGCCCCTCTCCAGGACAGGAAGAGGCCGGCATGGGAGTACGGCAACGCGGCGGATATAATGAGGCTGCGCCCCGGGCTAAACTTCAACTTCACGGCGCTCGAGCTGAAGGGGATGGTCCGGGAACTCTTTAAGCATGACCCGGCCCACCCAGAATGGTTCAGAGCTCCCCGGGGAGTGGTGCCTCTCTGTAACAGCACGGCCCGGGATCCTCTTCGCGCCATGATGCCCGCGTGTGACTCGCACGGCGTGGACCGCACATGGATTCCGCCCAAGTCATTAGACATCATCAACTTCTTCGACAACCTTGTGGAGGAGGCGAAGAACAAGGACGAGATCAGGGAGCTCACGCGGGACACCACCGACCAAGAGATAGCGTATATAGCTTCTCGGGTTGAAGAGGCCGCTGCAGCCACAGCGGCAGGAGAATTTGGCTTTACGCCCGAGGAGGCAGAGGCTGCGGAAGCGTCCTGCCAAGCAGAGGAGGCGGAGATCCGCAGGCTGCTGAAGCTTCCTCCCGACGAGCTCGCCGGGGTCCCTTCCTTGAGGCACTCCGGGATCCCTGGAATCCTGACCGAGGCCGCGGCGAGAGGCAGCGCCGCCGGAGGAAACAGAGGCGCCGCAGGGAGCGGAGGCGCCGGAGGGAGCGGAGGCGCCGGAGGGAGAGCGGCCACAGTGCAGGGCGCTGGGCCCAGCAAGCCTGCCGAGGAGGAGGAGAAAGATGTCGGGGGAAACTGTCCACCACGAGCACCTATGGGACCGGAGCCCCTTGCTTGTGCGGTAAGAGGGCGGAGGGAGCACAAAGAGTAGACCGTAGTGAACACGCGGGCAGTTTACCCAGGTTCGGGCCGCGACGGACGCGTAAAACCCTACTCCTGCTTAGTTTGTATTGAGTTGGAGAGCTCGGGAGCTTGAAGAACTGGCTACACCGAGCGTATGAACGGCCTAGGTTCCGAACCCTTTCTACGTTGCGCATGGGCCTCCTTTTATAGTGCAAGGGGTCACCGACAGGTGTCAACGTAGGAGAAAGGGTAAAAATGTAAAAGAGGTGGTAGTTGTAACAGTGCGGGAATAGTGGAGCTACAGTGTATGAACAGTGGTCGCTACCTACTTTGACAGTGGGGGACAAGAGCATTTAATGCCCGTCGCTGTCGACCCCAAAAGCGCCCGCCCTTGCGTCTCCGTTTGCCACGGCGATGGCTTTACCACCGTGGTGTGCCACCGTGTCCCCCAGGCTGCACAGCTATCCGCCACGCGTCCCAGGAGAGGCCCCAGGGCGACGCGTGGACCGATGAGCTGGAGCGCGGGCACACAGCGCAACTCTCCCCGGCAAGCACCTTGCCGGGGTCTTGACCTTGCCGGGCCCGGGAGCTTGCCGGGCTCTGAAGCTTGTCGCTCCCCGGGCCCTGCCGGGGCACACGTTGCGCCGAGGCATGTCTTCCGTAACGTAATCTTCTGGTCTTCCTGGCAAGCTCCTCTTGCCAGGGTCTTGCGTAGGTGAGGTAATCTTGAGCCTGGATCGGCCTTCCCGGCAAGCTCCACTTGCCGGGGTCTTGATCTTCTGTCTTGTATACTTTGTTTTTGAATGGTTTTATATGGAGCAGGAAGGTCTCCGGCGAGCACGTGGTAGACCCTGCCGCGGGAAGCTGCTACTGCCCGTGCACAAGTCGGGGTACTGAGGTACCCCTACCTTAGTACACCGACAATCTTCTTTTTGAAAGAACTAGGTGCATCTATATTCGCTCTCTGAGAGTCTTGCTTCTCTTAGGGTGGCCCTCAGGATACAGAGGTTCCTGAGTCATTTTACCGCCTCTAGTTGCAACTCTAACAACATAGTCATTATTCTTACTATTTAATTCATTGAGTAATTCGTTCTGAGCCTTAAGTACTTGTTCTACTTGAGTGGTGACCATAGAAGCATGTATACTAATGAGTTTCAGTTCACCTTTAGCTCTAGACAGATAATCACTCAAGCGTTCAATCATATAAGCATTGTGTTGTAATTGTCTACCAACATAAGCATTGAAGTTTTCTTGTTTCACAATAAAATTGTCAAACTCATCTAAGCATTGGCTAGCAGACTTATAACGAGGAATATCACCTTCATCAAATCTATAAAGAGAATTCACCTTTACTACCTGTGTTGGGTTATCAAGACCATGTATTTCTTCAATAGGTGGTAAACTCTTAACATCTTCAGCTTTAATACCTTTTTCTTTCATAGATTTCTTTGCCTCTTGCATATCTTCAGGACTGAGAAATAGAACACCTCTTTTCTTCGAAGTTGGCTTAGGGGCTGGTTCAGGAAGTGTCCAATTATTTTCATTGGCCAGCATATTATTCATTAGTAATTCAGCTTGTTCAACTGTTATTTCCCTAAAAACACAACCAGCACAACTATCTAGGTGATCTCTGGAAGCATCGGTTAGTCCATTATAAAAGACATCAAGTATATCATGCATTTCAAGAGGATGATCAGGCAAAGCATTAAGTAACTGGAGAAGCCTCCCCAAGCTTGTGGGAGACTCTCTTCTTCAATTTGCACAAAGTTATATATTTCCCGTAAGGCAGCTTGTTTCTAATGAGCGGGAAAATATTTAGCAGAGAAGTAATACATCATATCCTGGGGACTACGCACACAACCAGGATCCAGAGAATTAAACCAAGTCTTAGCATCACCCTTTAACGAGAACGGAAATAGCTTAAGGATATAGTAATAGCGAATCTTTTCATCGTTGGTAAACAGGGTGGCTATATCATTCAACCTAGTAAGATGTGCCACAACAGTTTCTAACTCATAGCCATGGAAAGTATCAGACTCAACCAAAGTAATTAACTCAGGATCAACAGAGAATTCATAATCCTTATCAGTAACACATATAGGTGAAGTAGCAAGAGCAGGGTCATGTTTTATTCTAGCATTCAAGGACTTTTCTTTCAGCTTAGCTAGTAACTTCTTAAGATCATATATATCATTACAAGCAAGAAAGTCTCTAGCAGTTTCTTCATCCATAACATAACCCTCAGGCACAACAGGCAATTCATGTCTATTGGGAGTAGTTTCATCATCACTTTTATAAATATCATCAGTTTCAACATTTGCACTCTCCCTAACCTTAGCAATTTGTTCATCTAGAAATTCACCTAGTGGCACAGTATCAGGCATAGAGGTAGTTTCATCATACATAGCAGAAGTAGCATCATCAAGAACATACGACATATCAGATTCAATAGCAGGAGTAGGTGTCGCAAGTTTACTCATAACAGAAGGAGAATCAAGTGCAGGGCTAGATGTCAGTTCCTTACCTCCCCTCGTAGTTGAGGGTAAGATCTTGGTTTTTGAGTCCTTCAAATTCTTCATAGTGATCAACAGATATAAATCCCAAGTGACTTAAAGAATAGAGCTATGCTCCCCAGCAACGGCGCCAGAAAATAGTCTTGATAACCCACAAGTGTAGGGGATCGCAACAGTTTTCGGGGGTAAAGTATTCAACCCAAATTTGTTGATTCGACACAAGGGGAGCCAAAGAATACTCTTAAGTATTAGCAGCTAAGTTGTCAATTCAACCACACCTGGAAACTTAGTATCTACAGCAAGATAGTTTAGTAGCAAAGTAGTACGATAGTGGCGGTAGCAGCAATAAAAGTAACGATAGTGTTTTTGTAGTTTTTGTAATAGTAGCAACGGAAAAGTAAATAAGCAACTTGCAATATAGGTAAAGCTCGTAGGCATTGGATCGGCGATGGGAAATTATGTCGGGTGCAATTCATCATGTAGAAATTATAACCTAGGGTGACACAGAACTAGCTCCAGTTCATCAATGCAATGTAGGCATGTATTCCGAATATAGTCATACGTGCGTATGGAAAAGAACTTGCATGGCATCTTTTGTCCTACCCTCCCGTGGCAGCGGGGTCCTATTGGAAACTAATGGATATTAAGGCCTCCTTTTAGTAGAGTACCGGACCAAAGCATTAACACATAGTGAATACATGAACTCCTCAAACTATGGTCATCACCGGGAGTGGTCCCGATTATTGTCACTTCGGGGTTGCCGGATCATAACACATAGTAGGTGACAATAGACTTGCAAGATAGGATCAAGAAGACACATATATTCATGAAAACATAATAGGTTCAGATCTGAAATCATGGCACTCGGGCCCTAGTGACAAGCATTAAGCATAGCAAAGTCATAGCAACATCAATCTCAGAACATAGTGGATACTAGGGATCAAACCCTGACAAAACTAACTCGATTACATGATAGATCCCATCCAACCCATCACCGTCCAGCAAGCCTACAATGGAATTACTCACGCACGGCGGTGAGCATCATGGAATTGGTGATCGAGGAAGGTTGATGATGATGATGGCGATGATCTCCACTCTCCGGAGCCCCGAACGGACTCCAGATCAGCCCTCCCGAGAGAGATTAGGGCTTAGCGGCGGCTCCGTCTCGCGAAACGCGATAATTCCTTCTCTCTGATTTTTTTCTCCCCGAACATGAAGACATAGGATCTGGGGATACCTTGGTAAGGCACCAGGGGGCCCACGAGGCAGGGGGCGCTCCCCAACCCTGGTGGACAGGCCCAAGGCCCCCTGGTGTGGATCTTCTTGCAGGTATTTTTTATATTTTCCGAAATAATTCTCCGTTGATTTTCAGGCGATTCCGAGAACTTTTTATTCTGCACAAAAACAACACCATGGCAGTTCTGCTGAAAACAGCGTCAGTCCGGGTTAGTTCCATTCAAATCATGCAAGTTAGAGCCCAAAACAAGGGCAAAAGGGTTTGGAAAAGTAGATACGTTGGAGACATATCAGTTCACCATACGTGCATGCTACGGGAATCACTAACTTTAACACAAGTATTCCTCAATTTCGTAATAACTCCACTAGCATGACTCTAATATCACTATCCTCTTATCTCAAAACAATTATCAAGCATCCAACTTCTCATCATATTCAATGCACTTAGTATGAAAGTTTTTACTAAATTCATCTTGGATGCCTATCATGTTAAGGCTAGTTTTATAGCCAAAGCACATTACCATGCTGTTATAATAGACTCTCGAAAGGATATAAGTGAAGCATGAGAGATCAACAATTTCTAAAAAATAAAATTACCACCGCGCTCTAAAAGATATAAATGAAGCACTAGAGCCAACTATTTAACTCAAAAGATATAAGTGAAGCACATAGAGTGTTCTAACAATTCCTAGGACATATTTAGCTCTCTCAAAAAGGTGTGTCCAGCAAGGATGATTGTCGCAAACTAACAAGCAAAGACTCAAATAATACATGACGCTCCAAGTAAAACACATATCATGTGGTGAATAAAAATATAGTCCCGGGTATAGTTACCGATAGATGAAGATGAAAGAGGGGATGCCTTCCCGTGGCATGCCCAAGCTTAGGCTTTTGGTTGTCCTTGATTTTTACCTTGGGGTGCCTTGGGCATCCCGAAGCTTAGGCTATTGCCACTCTTTGTTCCGTAGTCCATCAAAGCAATACTCAAAACTTGAAAACTTCACATCACAAAACTTAGACAAAAATCTCGTGAGCTCCGTTAGTATAAGAAAACAAACCACCACTCAAAGGTACTGTAATGAACTCATTCTTTGTTTATATTGGTGTTAAACCTACTGTATTCCAATTCCTCTATGATTCATACTCCCCAATACTACTCATAGATTCATCAAAATAAGCAAACAACACGAAAAACAGAACTGTCTGTAGTAATCTGTAACTTTCGCATACTTCTGTAACTCCAAAAAAATTAAAATAAATTGGTAAACTTGAGGAATTTGTCTATTAATCATCTGCAAAAAGAATCAACTAAATAGCACACTCCAGTAAAATCTGGTGACGATTCTAGCGAGTGCTAACGATTCTGTTTTTCACAGCAAGATCATATAAACTTCACACAAGCCTCCCCAAAGGTTCTACTTGGCACAGACACTAATTAAAACACAAAACCACATCTAAACAAAAGCTAGATGCAATATTTATTCCTAAACAGAAGCAAAAACAAAAAATATAAAATTAGGTTGCCTCCCAACAAGCGCTATCGTTTTACGCCCCTAGCTAGGCACGATACATGGATAGATCAAGGTATTGCCATCTTTGGAAGGCAATCCACAAGTGGCTCTCATAATAGATTCATAAGGTAATTTAATTTTCTTTCTAGGAAAGTGTTCCATGCCTTTCCTTAACGGAAATTGGAATCTAATATTTCCTTCCTTCATATCAATAATTGCACCAATCGTTCTAAGGAAAGGTCTACCAAGAATAATAGGACATGAAGGATTGCAATCTATATCAAGAACAATGAAATCTATGGGCACATAATTCCTATTGGCAACAATAAGAACATCATTAATCCTTCCCATAGGTTTCTTAAAGGTAGAATTCACAAGATGCAAATTTAAAGAACAACCATCAAGCTCATGGAAACCTAACAAATCACACAAAGTTTTTGGGATAGTGGAAACACTTGCACCCAAATCACACAAAGCAAAGCATTCATGATATTTAATTTTAATTTTAATAGTAGGTTCCCACCCATCATAAATCTTTCTAGGGATAGAAACTTCTAATTCAAGTTTTTCTTCATAAGATTGCATCAAAGCATCAACTATGTGTTTGGTAAAAGCTTTATTTTGACTATAAGCATCCGAAGAGTTTTGTATGGATTGCAACAAGGAAATACAATCAATCAAAGAGCAATTATCATAATTGAATCCCTTGAAATCCAAAGTAGTGGGTTCATCACTATGCAAAGTTTTAATCTCTTCAATCCCACTTTTAACAATTTTAGCATCAAGATCTAAAAACTTTGAATCATTGGGACACCTTTTAATTAAAGTAGACTCATCTACAATCCCATCTTTATCAAGATTCATACTAGAAAACAAGGATCTAACAGGAGACACATCAATAACTTTCAAATCTTCATCTTCATTTTCATGATAACTAGAAGAACACGCTTTTATATAACTCTCCTTTTTAGCACGCATCCTAGCGGTTCTTTCTTTGCATTCATCAATGGAAATTCTCATGGCTTTGAGTAACTCATTGATATAATGCTTAGGTGGGATATACCTAAGTTTCAAAAAATCAACATCAAGTGTAATTCTATCCACAATTCTAGCCAATTCATCAATCTTAAGCAATTTTTCTTCAAGCAAAGCATTGAAATTTATTTGCGAATTCATAAACTCCTTAACACTAGTTTCAAATTAAGAAGGCATCTTTCCATAAGAGTTATTGTAGGAATTTCCATAATTATTAGAGGAATTACTAGGAAAAGGCCTAGGATTAAAGTTTCCTCTATAAGCATTGTTACCAAAATTATTCCTACCAACAAAATTCACATCCAAAGATTCATTATTATTTTCAATCAACGTGGATAAAGGCATATCATTAAGATCAGAATAAGCACTCTTAGCAGCAAATAATTTCATAAGTTCATCCATCTTTCCACTCAAAAAACTAATCTCTTCAATAGCATGCACTTTTTTACTAGTAGATCTTTCTGTGTGCCATTGAGAAGAATTAACCATAATATTATCTAGGAGTTTGGTAGCTTCTCCTAAGGTACTTTCCATAAAAGTGCCTCCTGTGGCCGAATCTAAAAGATTTCTAGAAGCAAAATTCAAGCCAACATAAAAGTTTTGAATACTCATCCATAAGTTCAAACCATGTGTAGGGAAATTACGTATCATTAATTTCATTCTCTCCCAACTTGTGCAACATGCTCATGATCTAGTTGCTTAAAATTCATAATATCGTTTCTAAGAGAGATGATCTTAGCAGGAGGGAAATACTTAGGGATAAAAGCATCTTTGCACTTATTCCATGAATCAATACTATTTCTAGGCAAAGAGGAAAACAAAGTTTTAGCATTATCTCTAAGTGAAAACGAAAATAACTTCAATTTAATAATATCATTATCTGTATCCCTCTTCTTTTGCATATCACACAAATCAACAAAGTTGTTAAGATGGGTAGCGTCATCTTCACTAGGAAGGCTGGAAAATCGATCTTTCATAACAAGATTCAACATAGCAGCATTGATCTCACAAGATTCAACATCGGTAATAGGAGCAATCGGAGTGCTAATAAAATCATTGTTGTTGGTATTGGATAAGTCACACAATTTGGTATTGTTCTGAGCCATAGTGACAAACAAGCAATCCAACACACAAGCAAACAAGAAGCAAGCAGATGGTAAACACACGGCAAAACGAAAGGCAAATAAAACGACAAGGGTGAAGTGGGGGAGAGGAAAACGAGAGGCAAATAAATGTAATGCGAAGGATAAGGGTTTGTGATAGGTACTTGGTATATGACTTTTGCGTAAGCCTCCCCGGCAACGGCGCCAGAAATTCTTCTTGCTACTTCTCGAGCTTGTGTTGTATTCCCTCAAAAAGGAAAGGGTGATGCAGCACAGTAGCGTAAGTATTTCCCTCAGTTTTTGAGAACCAAGGTATCAATCCAGTAGGAGACCACGCGCGAGTCCCTCGCACCTGCACAAACAAATAAGAACTTCGCATCCAAGGCGATAAGGGGTTGTCAATCCCTTTACGGTCACTTACGAAAGTGAGATCTGATAGATATGATAGTTTGATATTTTTGGTATTTCTGGATATAAGAACAAAAAGTAAAAACGGAAAAGCAAAGTAGATTGTAGATTGATATGTTGAAAATAGACCTGGGGGCCATAGGTTTCTCTAGTGGCTTCTCTCATGATAGCAGAATTCTACGGTGGGTAAATGAATTACTGTCGAGCAATTGATAGAAAAGCGAATAATTATGAGAATATCTAGGCATGACCACTATATATAGGCATCACGTCCGAAACAAGTAGACCGAAACGATTCTGCATCTACTACTATTACTCCAGACATCGACCGCTATCCAGCATGCATCTAGAGTATTAAGTTCATAAGAACAGAGTAACGCCTTAAGCAAGATGACATGATGTAGAGGGATAAACTCAAGCAATATGATATAAACCCCATCTTTTTATCCTCGATGGCAACAATACAATACGTGCCTTGCTGCCCCTACTATCACCGGGAAAGGACACCGCAAGATTGAACCCAAAGCCAAGCACTTCTCCCATTGCAAGAACTATAGATCTAGTAGGACAAACCAAACCAATAATTCGAAAATACTTGCAAGGATATTATAATCATACATAAAAGAGTTCAGAAAAGAACCAAATATTTCTCTTAGATAATCTTGATCATAAACCCACAATTCATCGGATCTTGACAAACACACCGCAAAAAGAGATTACATCGAATAGATCTCCTCGAAGACAGAGGATAACTTGGTATTGAGATCCAAAGAGAGAGAAGAAGCCATCTATGTACTAACTATGGACCCAAAGGTCTATGGTAAACTACTCACAACTCATGGTGAGGCGACGATGATGATGTAGAAGCACTCCGTGGTAGATCCCGCCTCCGGCGGAGCTCCAGAACAGGCCCCAAGATGGGATTTCACGGGATCAGAAGGTTGCAGTGGTGGAACTAGGGTTTTCTCTCTTCTTCTGATGGTTTCGGGGTACGTAGGTATATATAGGAGGAAGGAGGGCACCTGGGGCCAGACGTGGGGCCCACGAGGTAGGCGGCGCATCCTGTAGGGGGGCGCACGCCCCCACCCTCGTGGATGCCACGTCAGCCCTATTCCATGGTTCTCAAGTCTCCTGTGCATATTTTGCTCCAAAAATATCTCTCCCGAAGTTTCATTCCGTTTGGACTCCGTTTGATATTCCTTTTCTGTAAAACCCTGAAATGGGCAAAAAACAGCAATCTGGACTGGGCCTTTGGGTTAATAGGTTAGTCCCAAAAAGAATATAGAAGTGTATAACAAAGCCCATTAAACATCCAAAACATCTTAAATAATAGCATGGAACAATCAAAAATTATAGATACGTTGGAGATGTATCAATGACGGGCGTTCCATTCGGAGAGCGGCGTGACAGACCGACCGACCGTCTGGGGTGCGACGCGAACGCGACGGGCATGTTGTATACTCCGTACATGTGTACCACCGTTTTCTTGAGGCTTTGCTCCGTGGGGCAATCCATGGATACAAAGTATACTATACTATTTAAAAGTCGAGGGCGGGGCTTTTCCCGTGCGGTAGGCGGGGCAGTTCCGCCTAGTTGGTTCGACAGAGACGCGAGAAGATGAGGGAGTAGGCTGCTGCAAACGTAGGGCTGTGTGATTTGACAGTGAGTTACTACTGGACAGGTGGGGCCCGGTGATTTGACTTGCCATTATCGTTTTAACAGCCAAGCCGGATTCCTGACCACCTCCATACAGGTGCCTCTCCCGATGCTCCACCATGTAGAGGCTGGCTCTTGCTTGAGAGCCCACTCCTCCACTTTTTCCTTGCCTCTTTCCCCCACATATGCAAACCCTAAACCCCACATATGGAAAAAATGCCATGTAAAGCGGGCTTATAGCCCACTATTGTACTTGATCCTACAGGTGCTAAGCCTGTCACATAGGCATAAAGTCTGATGTGCCAAGTTAATTAAGAAGAGAGACTAGCTTGGTGACCCCAGGAAGAAACGGTGATAAGCGTGTGTACCTAGATGAAGCAAACTTAGCAACAAAAAACTAAGCACCTATGCATTGGGGACTTGAGTTGCTAAGCCATTTAATGCCCATAGCACCTCATCTAAGGCCCCTCCCAATGCTCCACCTTGTACAGGTGTTAAGCCTGCCACATAGGCAAAAAAGATGATGTGGCAAGGTAATTAAGAGGAGAGAGATTGGTGTGGTGACCCCAGTAAGAAACAATGCCAAGCGCGGGAACCTAGGGAAAACACTTAAATGAAAGAAGCCCACCAATGCATGGATAACTTTAGTTGCTAATTCATTAAATGAAGGATGCTTAGCTACAACAAGTTAAGCACCTTTGCATTGTGGACTTTAGTTGCTTAGCTCTTTAATGTGCTTAGCACCATATCTTAGCACCAATCACTACTAGAAAAAAGCTTATTAGTGGCGCACCACTTTTGGGTATTAGTGGCGCACCTCTGGTGCGCCACTATTACCACGCCACTAGTAATGGGTATTAGTGGCGCACCAGAGGTGCGCCATTACTAATCCAGATATCAGTGGCGCACCACCTGGTGCGCCACTACTAAGTATAAGGGTGCGCCACTGATATTTTTTCAAAATTTTTTTTTTCAAATTTTTTTTTCAAATTTTATTTCAGAATTGCTACAGGTGCGCCACTGATATTGCTACAGGTGCGCCACTAGTAACAATTTTTTTTTTCAAATTTTTTTCCAGAATTTTTTTTTTCAAATTTTTTTTTTCAATTTTGGCGGGAATTTTTTTCCTTAATCTCGGGTCACTATGGCTTAATCTCGGGTCAATATGGCTTAATCTCGGGTCAAATCGCACTCCGTGGTCAAACTTCCCAGAAGGTCACCCATCCTACACTACTCCAGCCCAAGCACGCTTAACTTCTGAGTTCTATCCAACCCCAGCACCAGCTCACTTAGCAGGCACTTGTTGATATATCTATCATATCAATCCTATTAAACCTTGTTAATGTCTGGGAGTTTGTTCATGTTCATGAGTGTGATAAAATTTTGAAAAAATATTTCAAACTTCCCGGTCATTTTACATATCATATTTTTCAAAAAAAACTATTTTTTTTCAAAAAAACATTTTTTTCAAAAAAACATTTTTTCAAAAAAAACATTTTTTCAAAAAAAAAAAAATCATTTTTTTCCAAAAAAAAATATATTAGTGGCGCACCACACCCACGGTGCGCCACTACTATTTTTGAATTTTTTTGAATTTTTTCAAAAAATATTTATTCCAAAAAAAATAGTTTTTTAAAAAAAAACTATATTAGTGGCGCACCACACCCACGGTGCGCCACTACTATTTTTGAATTTTTTTGAATTTTTTTGCCTCTAGATCTTAAAAGCCCCGTATCTTTTATTCGGTTAGGTTTTTGGGGATTCTAAGAATCTTCAACGGGGTTCCCCCCGTTGAATTCAGATGTAACTTTTCGAGTAGATGCTTTTTCATATAAAAAACTTTTTCATCGGAGTTCGTATGCAAAAGTTATGCCCATTTTACAAATTCTCGAGAGATTTTGCAAAAAAAGTCGAAATTCATGTTTGTAAATTTTGCTAACAACTAGACCACAAATCACATTGGAATCTTATTTTTTTTATTTTTTTGACATTTCTATCATTTTCTTTTATTTTTTTTTAAACTGAAAAGGCGGTCC
>LR738712.1:15929563-15979825 GCA_902687465.1 Secale cereale
GTGCATTTGGTGAAAAATGATAGAAATGTTAGTAGTGGCGCACCCCTTCACTGGTGCGCCACTAGTAGCCAGGAATACTAGTGGCGCACCAGTGAAGGGGTGCGCCACTGCTATGGTTTTTTTTTGGACCACCATGCCCAGCCTTACCAGTGGCGCACCAGGGCAAGGTGCGCCACTACTATCAAAAATAGTAGTGGCGCACCTTGGCCTGGTGCGCCACTGGTAAGCCTGGGCATGGCTGGTTACTGTTCAAAAACATAGTAGTGGCGCACCCCACACCTGGTGCGCCACTAGTAATGTCACTATTAGTGGAGCACCTGTTTGTGGTGCGCCACTGCTATATAGTAGTGGAGCACCACATCTCTGGTGCGCCACTAACAGTGATATTACCTATAGCCTTTTTTCTAGTAGTGAATGCATTGGAGGATGTCTAAGCACCATTTCATTGGAAGAGGTCACTCCTTGGCAGATGCAATAAATACTACGAAGAAAGAGATAGAGAGAAGTAACCAAAAAATACTCTTATAGCCAACCTTATAGCTAACCTTGTTGTATGAGTGACTAAGGCTACCTGTAATGGTAGTATCATACGTAGTATCATGCATGCCAACTAGGCAGTTTTGATGAGGTGTCATAGTATTTAATGAAGTAAGAGAGGGTTGAGTATCATATCATGATACCGTATCATATTAAATGATGTGCTACTATGTGTCATGCATGGCAATAAATGAACCATTCTATGATACCAAATATGATACTATGCACTACGGATGTTGTACCAAACACTAGTATCATATGCATGATACTAGTATATGATACTCCCCACTACGACCAGCCTAAGTGATGACTATGTATGACATGCCAACGTCAGATAGCCTAACGCACCGTGTTAAATCTCCAAGGGCGCGACCGCGCGAGCGAGGGGATGGTCGTGGTAGGCGCGACCATGATACGGGCTGCTGGCAGCCCTTGGATCTGAGATCGAACGGTCGCATGCTAAGTTGCTAAAAATTTGCAGAATAACCCTCCAAGATAGGATATTCACCCATAGGTCTAGAATCACACCATGCAACTGTTTGATCTCAGATCCAAGGGCTCTCGGAAGCCCGTATCATGAGAAAATGGAAAGCTTCGTATCACCTATAATTTTCCCGACGCTTGACATGACATCAAAAGCCATTTAATTGGGCGTCGAGTAGACATGACATCTAATTGGGGCCCCATAGTACTGTGCATGAATCCATTTATCCACCAGGCAAGCCACTACCCTGCCATTCGCACCCCCCCCCACTCGACATTTTTACAGTCGATAAACCGCTCCTAGTCGTCCCGTCCTTTCACATTATGGTAGTTCCACTAATCCTAACCCTCCTACCAAATCCATGGCATCCCAAATCTCCATGATCGGTGGTGAGTACAAGGTTAGAACCATCACCAGCGATGAGTTCGACGTCATCTACACCCGTTCTTCCGCAACGGTGAAAGAATGCATTGCTCGCTTCAAACGCATGTTCGAAAACTCAAATGATGAGTGGGTCATTGGGCTAGATGTTGAGTACACCACAGTCTTGGGAAGCGAGAAGAAACTAAAGGAGGCAGAGAAGAAGAAGCCCGCCGTGATCCAGGATTGCGTGCATGACTTATGCTTGGTCTACCACATATGCCATGCCGACGTTGAGTGCGAGGAATGTAAGAACTTCCTCAAGGGCATCCGAGTCAAATTTGTTACTGTAGACTTTAGGAACGACAACGAAATCCAGGGTCGGATAGGCCTCGTTGTAGGCCAGCGCTTCGATCTCCAGAAGGAGAGCCTGGTGTCCTCCTCTCAGCCTTCAATGCTGACCCTGGCAGGAGCCATGGTTCATCCTATGTACGGTGAACATTTCATCGTGCATGGCAGTGGACTGTACTAGATATAGACCACATCCACTACGCTGCAATGGATGGCTACCTTTGTTTCAATATCTACAAGGGTTGGATGAAGAGCAAGAGCCAAGTGTGCGGTTCAAGCAAAGAAGTATCGCCCAAGAGCAAGAGGGACAAGGACGAAGTCGAGGACGTGGTGATACGTCCAAAATGCATCACTATTTTGTATCATAATTTATCCTTATTCATTGATATATTTTCACATTACGGTGATGTTCTTATGTTGTTTTGGTCTATTTTACATAGTTTGCAAACTTTCCGATGCCGAAACAGCAGACGCAGGATTCCGCAGTAAAAAGTGGACGCTGAGTTGCTGAAGAAGAATACCTTCAAATTTCCTGAAAATTGACGGGAGATATTTTTTAGATGGATCACGAAGGCACGCGAAAGGGCAACCAGAGGGGGGCCACAGGGTGCCCAAGCGCCCTGGGGGCGCGCCCCCCTGGCCGCGCTGGGGGGGGGGGCGCCTAGAGCCCCTGGCCCACCTCTGGCCACCCCCTTTTGCATATATGCTCTCCGTTATCCAAAAGCCCTAAGGACGGGAATATTTACGGAGTTCCGCCACCGCTCCGTGGCGGAAACCTACAGAGAAGAAAAAGCCATCTCCGGCAGGCAGATTCCGCCGGGGAGATCACCTCCCGGAAGGGGAGATCGTCGCCATCGTCATCACCATCGTCACGGGCATCATCGAGATCATCATCAACATCATCCCCAACACCAGCACCATCTCCATCTTCATCCAAATCTCATCTTACAATCACAACTTGTGTTGTAACTCGTACTACCTATCCTCTCTACTCCATCAGTGTTGATTACTACTTTGTGGTGAATGCTATTGAGTTTTGTTGGAGAAATACTATTATGTCCAGATTGTTTATCACATATTTATCCCCACTGATCATGATCTCTTTTATGTCTCGTGAGTAGTTACCTTAGTTCTTGAGGACATGGGGAAAGTCTTGTTGTTAGTAGTCATATGTTGTTGAAGTAATATGTGTTGTTTGATACTTAAGTTGTGTTGTCATTCTACTAGTGGTGTTTTGTGAGTCGAACACTCAACACTTCGCCTTATTAAGGACCTAGGAGAATACATTGTGTATAAAGAATGCTTATGGTGGGTTGCCGGAGTGACAGAAACCTGAACCCCAGTTCGCACGCTTTTGCATAAGGGAATAATGTATCCTCGATCGTATTGCTATGGTTAGGCTTTTGCCTTAAATTCTATCTTGTATTTGCGGATGCTTGCAAGGTGTTTAATCATAAGAATGCATTCATCTTAGTCTAGAGAGTGCGCTAGCATAGATCCACCCACTCAACACTTATCAACACATAACAAAGTATCGATACGAAATGTGGCGAAAGCACATGACTGCCTCTCCCGTGTGTCCTCAGGAACACTTTAGTCTTTATAAGTTCAGTTGCTAGGCCTCTCCTTTGCTAAGAAAGGATTGGGCCACTTGTTACTCTCAGTACCTATTACATTACTTGCTTTTACTTTCTTGTTGCTTATACCTAGAAAACCCCTAAAAGTTATCTTTCAGTGCTTGCAGTAATTTCTTGCTCAGAATCGCTTATCAATACCTTCTGCTCCTCGTTGGGTTCGACACTCTTACTTATTGAAAACGCTGCAATAGATCCCTTACGGTTGTGGGTCATCAAGTACCGTTTTCTGGCGCCGTTGCCGGGGAGCGTAGCGCTATTGGTAATGTGAAACTGGTAAGGAAGTTTTTATAATTCTGTTTTTATTTTTGCTATTGCTATTCTTTGTCCTTATGGACAACCCTGTTATCGGATCGTTGCTTGCGGGAAGACGCCCCACGCCTGTGGTGGTTGATCTTCCCCCTACTGAAATTGTGCCTTATAAAATACCAGCTGGTATTATCGATTATGTTTTGGCTAATCGTTATGCAGGAGACAGACATCCCGGTGAACACTTGCTATATTTGTCACAACTAAGTTCATTATTTAAGCTTGCAGGTGTATCAAGGGAGTTTGTCATGAGGAAATTGTTTGTTGTATCACTTATAGATAAAGCTTCGGATTGGTATAGGCTTCTCGATAACTCACACTTGCTTGACTGGCAGGAGCTTATGTCTCTCTTTTATACTATGTTTTATCCTCTTCATGAAATTCATCGAGACAGGAACTATATCTATAATTTTAGGTCTCGTGATGGAGAAAGCATTGCTCAAGCTTGGGGGAGATTGAAGTCCCTAATGCTCAAATGCCCTATTCATAAGCTTCCCAAGGAAATTATACTTACAAATTTTTATGCCAGGCTTTCTCGTCAGGATAAGGAGATGCTGAATGCCTCCTCTAGTGGGGTATTTCAGAAGAAGAGTGTTGAAGAAAGGTGGGATCTCATTGAAAGGATCCAGAGGAATACCGAAGATTGGGAAATTGATAAAGGTATTGAACCCGCTATAAATTATGAACATGATTATATTGAGAGCTATCTGCAAACTAATTACTTCAATACTTTTTGCTCTAAGATTGGTCTTGATTCCCATCTAGTGATTGATTTGTGTAAGAATTTTGCCTCTCACGTTGATTCTTTTAAAAAGAAGAGAGACCAGCACCATGAACCTTTTAAAGAGTCACCTATTGATATATATGTTGCTGACCCTATTTTGCCTGCAGTTATATATGAAAAGCCTCCTTTTCCCGCAAGGATAAAGGAGCACTCTCTTGTGACAGGCATAATAAATAAAAGTGAGAGAAGAGTTGATGAGCCTGAGGACCAGATCAGAGTCGATCCTCAAGTTGCATTGATTAAAGACCTTGCTACTAATGATGTTTTGGATTCCAATATAAATTTTTGTGCTGTTTCCACTAACCTTGTCACAGCCAAGAATAAAGGCCCAATTTCAGGTACTCTAGTGGTATCTGTTAAAATAGGAGATCATAATTATTATGGGCTATGCGATTTGGGATCGAGTGCAAGCGCTATCCCCTACTCACTTTATGAAGAGATCATCGGTGAGATTTCCCCTTGTGAACTTGAAGAAGTTGATGTTACCATTCATCTTGCAAACAGAATAACTATCTCTCCTATCGGAATTGTGAGGGACGTTGAAGTCCTATGTGGAAAGGTAAAATACCCTACCGACTTTCTAGTACTTGGTTCAGAGAGGGACAATGTTTGTCCAATTATTTTTGGTAGACCTTTTCTTAGAACTTGTGGAGCTATAATAGATTGTAAGAAAGGTAAAGTTTCTGTTGAATTCGATGGTGAGCCATATGAATTAAATTTTTCTAAGTTCTCTAAGCAGCCTCATGGTACTGATTTACCTAGTGACGATAAAATTGTTGAAAGTATTGCCTCTATTGCTATCCCCCCCCCCCCTAATCATCCTTTGCAGCAATACATGGAGGACCACGAGAATGATTTGCATATGCAGGAAAGAAATGAACTAGATGAAATATTCTTGAGGCAGCCTGCTATCCTGAAGCACAACCTTCCGGTTGAACCTTTGGGAATTTTATCAAAACCGAAAGAAGACCCGGTGTTCGATCTTAAACCTCTTCCCGATACGCTCAAGTATGCTTATTTAGATGAGAAGAAAGTATATCCTGTTATTATCAATTCTAACCTTTCAGGATATGAAGAAGAGCGATTATTGGAAGTACTTCGTAAACACCGAGGCGCAATTGGCTACACCCTTGATGACCTTAAGGGTATTAGTCCATCTATCTGTAAACATACTATCAACCTTGAGCCTGATGCTAAACCAGTTGTTGATCATCAACGACGGTTGAACCCGAAGATGATGGATGTCGTGAGAACTGAGATTCTCAAGCTTCTAGCCACAGGCATTATCTACCCTATAGCTGATAGTAAGTGGGTATGTCCGGTACATTGTGTTCCTAAGAAAGGAGGTACAACTGTGGTTCCTAATGATAAAAATGAATTAATACCTCAGAGAATTATTATTGGATATAGAATGTGTATTGATTACAGGAAGTTGAACAAGGCAACCAGGAAGGATCACTACCCGTTGCCATTCATCGACCAAATGCATGAAAGGTTATCCAAAAATACCCACTTTTGTTATCTCGATGGTTATTCTGGCTTCTCTCGAATTCATGTTAACACTGCCGATCAAGAGAAGACCACTTTTACTTGTCCCTTTGGTACTTATGCTTACAGACGTATGCCTTTTGGTTTATGTAATGCCCCTGCTACTTTTCAAAGGTGTATGTCTGCTATCTTTCATGGTTTCTGCGGGGATATTATGGAAATCTTCATGGACGATTTCTCCGTCTATGGAACTTCTTTTGACCATTGTCTTCACAACCTTAATAAAGTTTTGCAGAGATGCGAGGAGACAAATTTGGTACTCAACTGGGAGAAGTGCCACTTCATGGTTAATGAAGGAATTGTTCTTGGTCACAAGATTTCCGAAAGGGGAATTGAAGTGGACAAGGCCAAGATCGAAGCTATTGAGAGGATGCCTTATCCAAGGGACATCAAAGGTATTCGAAGTTTTCTCGGTCATGCAGGTTTTTATAGAAGATTTATTAAAGACTTTTCTAAAACCTCGAGACCCCTCACTAATCTTCTCCAGAAGGACGTTCCTTTTGTATTTGATGAAAATTGTAAGGAAGCTTTTGAAGTCCTTAAGAAAGCTTTAATAACCGCTCCTATAGTACAACCACCTGACTGGAATTTACCTTTTGAGATTATGTGTGATGCAAGTGATTTTGCTGTTGGAGCTGTTTTAGGACAAAGAGTTGATAAGAAATTGAATGTTATACATTATGCTAGTAAAACCCTTGATAGTGCTCAAAGAAATTATGCTACTACTGAGAAGGAATTCTTAGCTGTAGTATTTGCTTGTGATAAATTTAGGCAGTATATTGTTGATTCCAAAGTTACTATTCATACTGATCATGATGCCATTAAGTATCTTATGACAAAGAAGGATGCCAAGCCAAGGCTTATCAGATGGGTACTCCTTCTTCAAGAATTTGATTTGCAGATTGTTGATAGGAAAGGAGATGACAATCCGGTAGCGGACAATCTTTCAAGGATGGAAGATATACCGCATGATCCCATCCCAGTCAACGATAGTTTTCCAGACGAGCAACTTGCCGTTGTAAAAGTACAATCTCTTTCCGACCCTTGGTATGCAGATTATGCTAATTTTATTGTTGCAAAGTATTTGCCTCCAGGTTTAACACTTCAGCAAAGGAAGAAGTTCTTTCATGATTTGAGGCACTACTTTTGGGATGACCCACATCTTTTCAAAGAAGGTCCCGACGGGATCGTGAGAAGATGTATACCGGAACATGAGCAGAAGGACATTCTCAGACGATGTCATGATAGTCCCTATGGAGGACATCATGCCGGTGAGAGGACTGCACATAAGGTTCTTCAATCAGGTTTTTATTGGCCCACTCTCTTTAAAGATGCTAGAAATTATGTTTTAGCCTGTGATAAATGTCAGAGAGTTGGTAACATTAGTAGAAGGAATGAGATGCCTATGAATTACACACTAGTGATTGAACCTTTCGATTGTTGGGGTTTTGATTTTATGGGTCCTTTTCCTTCTTCACACAAGTACACTCACATTTTAGTAGCTGTTGATTATGTGACCAAGTGGGTTGAAGAAATCCCCACTGAAAGTGCTGATCACAAGACATCTTTGAAAATGCTTAAAGATGTAATTTTTCCTACGTTTGGTGTACAAAGGTATCTCATGACCGATGGAGGATCACACTTCACGCACGGAGCTTTTACAAAAGCTTTGGCTAAATACGATGTTAATCATAGAATTGCTTCACCATATCATCCTCAAACTAGTGGGCAAGTTGAGCTCACCAATAGAGAGATTAAGTTGTTCTTGCAGAAAACAGTAAACAGAAATAGAAAGGACTGGTCAAATAAGTTAGGAGATGCTTTCTGGGCATATAGAACTGCTTACAAAAACCCCATGGGCATGTCCCCCTATAAGATGGTGTATGGCAAGGCTTGCCATTTGCCATTAGAGTTAGAGCATAAAGCTTTCTGGGCTGTTAGAGAGCTTAACGCTGACCCAAAACTAGCTGGTGAGAAGCGTCTCATGAACTTGACTTCTCTAGATGAATGGAGAAGTGAAGCTTACGAGAGCGCTAAAACGTTCAAGGAAAAGGTAAAAAAGTGGCATGATAGGAAGATTCTGAAACGTGAATTTAATGTTGGTGATAAAGTTTTGTTGTTCAGATCCCGTTTCAGGTTTTCTCCAGGTAAACTACTTTCCAGGTGGGAAGGACCATTTCATATTGAAGAAGTTTATCGGTCTGGAGCAATTAAGATTAATAATTTTGAAGGCACCAAACCTCAAGTTGTGAATGGGCAAAGACTTAAACATTACATAGCAGGAGACCCTGTCAATGTTGATGTGAATATAATATACACAACAACCCACGAAGAACATGTTGCAGCCCTATTTCAGATGCCAGCAGAAGCAGAATAAAGAAAAGGTATGTAGTACGGTAAGGAAACATCGCGAACCGCCATAAAAGTTCCGTATTACGAGTTTCTGCAAAATTAGTAAAATTCCGAGCCTAAGTGGAGCCGGAGACGACCTCCAGGGAGTCCAGGCGCGCCCCCCGGGCCGCACCGGGAGGCCGCCTGGACACCCGGGAGTCCGTCTCCGAACCCGCTTTGGTCCGTTACCTTCCTTTATGTGCATAAATTTTTCCTATATATTTGCCCGGACTGTTCCGGCAACGTATCTTGCGATTTCGCGTGTTTTCTCTTCGATCTGTTTCTGCCAGGGAATCTTTCAGCTGAATTTAGGTGCCATGGCTTCTCCAAGTTCCCCCAAGGACAAGTTCGTTGTCAACGCCATCAACCCTTACCTCGCTGAGGTGAAGAAGCACCCTCAGGTTGTTCAGATGAAGGACAGCGTCCTTCATCAAGAAGATCTGAAGGGACCTATGCAAGGAGGGGAGCATCCAGGCCAGGCTGGAAGAAGTGGAGCAAGAAGTCTTCGAGTACAAGAAGATGATCGAGCGTGGTGTCGAAGCTAACTTTGACATCACCAACGAGCTGAAGAACTACTTCCTGAAGGAGATGGAGGAGATGTGGAAAAGCATCACCGCGTCCGAAGAAAGAATTATAGAGCTCCAAGGGCAAATTAATGATCTACATAACCAGAACTGTGAGTATGAACTAAGGTTTATGCGCATGGGTTTGGGTGCTGAATGCAGGATTCAGGAGACGAGCTTCTCATATGAGACTGGAGAACCCCTTCCATGGATGCGTTTCGCCAAGGACTACTTGATCAATGCCAACAAGGATGATGAGTGAAATCTCCTGGGGTAATGGCATTCCCTTGGCTTGTTCCAAGCTTGGGGGAGTGCCCGGTATCTTTATCTTTACCTTTTGTCTTTTAGAGTCAAGTAGAGTCGTATCATGTCTAGGGAGGTTATTATATGAGAAAGGTGTGTGCATTGAGGTCTATCACTCCTTCGGTGAAGAATTGTATCTGTGAGTGTGGAGTCGTCCATGATGGAATATTAATGAGAAGTTTATTGGTTCCTTTTGTTGCACTCGGTATTCTCTTCACGCAATCGACCTTATATGATGATTCTTATTGGGAGTATTGACCTTATGTCAGGTATGGCTGTGAAAACTTTATTTAATCTTGGCAAACATAGCTTTGGTCTTAACAACAAGCATGATTTTCTTAAAGTATCAACATAGCCAAAACCTTTATGTTATTATGCTTGAAATGTTATGTTGACAAGGAAGACAACTTGATGTGTTATGCTTATTTCAATGTTCATGCTTTATATTGCTTTGCATCTTAGTCATCATCAGTTGTCTGCTCTCTCAAAACCTTTGCTAGCCTAACTCTGTACTAAGCGGTATTCTGCTTGTGCATCCATACCCTTAAAACCAATACCTTCCATATGAGTCCACCATACCTACCTACTCGTGGTATTCCACTACCACCTCCTAAAAGTATATAATTTATGTGTTATCCTTAAATGTTCAAAATCTTTTATTTTGTGCCTCTGTTTTAGCTCATGAGGAAGTAATAGCTAATTCATAGTCTTCTTGAATTGGACAAGCTTCACCCCGGGATTGCATGTCTAATGTGCGCCCGGCTCGAAAATAATACGAGAAGGAACTGGCAAAGAGTGCGCCCGGCTCGAAAATAATATAACAAACAAACCCTCCTTCGCGCTTTGTTCATGAGAAATCAGAAAACTTTGGCAGCGATAAATAAAGGAGAATAATAGGATGTGATCGTCCTCGTGCGGGAGCCGTTCCTCGAAACTTGTCCAGCTCAAGAAGCAATTGAGTTATCTATTAGCATTCGTTGACAAATCATGCACCTCTCAAAACTCGTTTTCATTCTGTTTGATTTGAGGATAGCACATGAGTTTTCCCTACTACCCTAGAACAGGGCCTATCTTTTAATTTTAGGTTGAGTCAATTATTTCTACTTCCTTCTATTTCTCAAAGAGAGCAGACGTTTGATGTTCATAAGGATTCATTCATATAAAGCTGCATTAAGATTTGTCATATCATATCCTTGTTGACATTATCATTCAATAAGTAAGTTGTTTGTCATGCCCAGCTAAGGCAAATATCTTCCTTTGTGTTAACACTTTCACTTCTTGCCTATTAACATGTTATTTCAAAAAGCTTCAATTTATCTCATCAAAATATAAGAGCAAAAGTTAAATCTATTTGTTGTTCTTTGACCCAAGGACATGTTTGCCATGATATAATGAGTTTCCTTAGCCCTACTTTCGAATATAAGTGTTATCACTCTTTTATAAGGGCTTTATGAATTGAAGATTGCCGTTGAGGATATTTGAGTTGGTAAAGAAACTATGATGCTTCTTGTCCATATTCTATTTATCGACACTTCACTCTCTAAACTTGTGGACAGGTTTACCGAGTTCATATTCGCTTTGGGGACAAGCGAGGTCTAAGCTTGGGGGTGTTGATACGTCCAAAATGCATCACTATTTTGTATCATAATTTATCCTTATTCATTGATATATTTCACATCACGGTGATGTTCTTATGTTGTTTTGGTCTATTTTACACAGTTTGCAAACTTTCCGATGCCGAAACAGCAGACGCAGGATTCAGCAGTAAAAAGTGGATGCTGAGTTGCTGAAGAAGAATACCTCCAAATTACCTGAAAATTGACGGGAGATATTTTTCAGACGGATCACGAAGGCACGCGAAAGGGCAACCAGAGGGAGGCCACAAGGTGCCCAGGCGCCATGGGGGCGCGCCCCCCCTGGCCGCGCCGGGGGGGGGGGGGGGGCGCCTGGAGCCCCTGGCCCACCTCTGGCCGCCCCCTTTTGCATATATGCTCTCCGTTATCCAAAAACCCTAAGGACGGGAATTTTTACGGAGTTCCGCCGCAGCTCCGTGGCGGAAACCTACAGAGAAGAAAAAGCCATCTCCGGCGGGCAGATTCCGCCGGGGAGATCACCTCCCGGAAGGGGAGATCGTCGCCATCGTCATCACCATCGTCATGGGCATCATCGAGATCATCATCAACATCATCCCCAACACCAGCACCATCTCCATCTTCATCAAAATCTCATCTTACAATCACAACTTGTGTTGTAACTCGTACTACCTATCCTCTCTACTCCATCGGTGTTGATTACTACTTTGTGGTGAATGCTATTGAGTTTTGTTGGAGAAATACTATTATGTCCAGATTGTTTATCACATATTTATCCCCACTGATCATGATCTCTTTTATGTCTCGTGAGTAGTTACCTTAGTTCTTGAGGACATGGGGAAAGTCTTGTTGTTAGTAGTCATATGCTGTTGAAGTAATATGTGTTGTTCTATACTTAAGTTGTGTTGTCATTCTACTAGTGGTGTTGTGTGAGTCGAACACTCAACACTTCGCCTTATTAAGGACCTAGGAGAATACATTGTATATAAATAATGCTTATGGTGGGTTGCCGGAGTGACAGAAACCTGAACCCCAGTTCGCACGCTTTTGCATAAGGGAATAATGGATCCTCGATCGTATTGCTATGGTTAGGCTTTTGCCTTAAATTCTATCTTGTATTTGCGGATGCTTGCAAGGTGTTTAATCATAAGAGTGCATTCATCTTAGTCTAGAGAGTGCGCTAGCATAGATCCACCCACTCAACACTTATCAACACATAACATAGTATCGATACGAAATGTGGCGAAAGCACATGACTGCCTCTCCCGTGTGTCCTCAGGAACGCTTTAGTCTTTATAAGTTCAGTTGCTAGGCCTCTCCTTTGCTAAGAAAGGATTGGGCCACTTGTTACTCTCAGTACCTATTACATTACTTGCTTTTACTTTCCTGTTGCTTATACCGAGAAAACCCCTAAAAGTTATCTTTCAGTGCTTGGAGTAATTTCTTGCTCAGAATCGCTTATCAATACCTTCTGCTCCTCGTTGGGTTCGACACTCTTACTTATCGAAAACGCTGCAATAGATCCCTTACGGTTGTGGGTCATCACGTGGATGATGACCCACAAGTGTAGGGGACCTATCGTAGTCCTTTCGATAAGTAAGAGTGTCGAACCCAACGAGGTGCAGAAGGAAATGATAGGCAGTTTTCAGTAAGGTATTTTCTGCAAGCACTGAATTATAGGTAACCGATAGTTTTGTGATAAGATAATTGGTAGCAAGCGATAAAGGGTAAAAGTAAATAAGGTGCAGCAAGGTGGCCCAATCCTTTTTGTAGAAAAGGACAAGCTTGAACAAACTCTTATGCAAGGTAAAGCGCTCCCGAGGACATATGGGAATTATCGTCGAGCTAGTTTTCATCACAATCATCTGATTCTCATTCGGTACTTTGATAATTTGGTATGTGGGTGGACCGGTGCTTGGGTGATGCCCTTACTTGGACAAGCCTCCCATTTATGATTAACCTCTAATGCAAGCATCCGCAACTACAAAAGAAGTATCAAGGTAAACCTAACCATAGCCTGAAACATATGGATCCAAATCAGCCCTTATGAAGCAACGCATAAACTAGGGTTTAAGATTCTGTCACTCTAGCAACCCATCATGTACTTATTACTTCCCAATGCCTTCCTCTAGGCCCAAATAATGGTGAAGTGTCATGTAGTCGACGTTCACATGACACCACTAGAGGAGAGACAACAGACATCTCATCAAAATATTAAATGGAGACCTAATTCACATGACTACTAATAGCAAGACTACTCCCATGTCCTCAGGAACAAAAGTAACTACTCACAAGACATAATATTGTTCATGATCAGAGGGGTATTAATATGAATAATGGATCTGAAGATATGATCTTCCACCAAATAAACCAACTAGCATCAACTACAAGGAGTAATCAACACTACTAGCAACCCACAGGTACCAATCTGAGGTTTGGGTACAAAGATTGGAAACAAGAGATGAACTAGGGATTGAGAGGAGATGGTGCTAGTGAAGATGTTGATGAAGATAGCCCTCCCCAAGATGGGAGAGTTGTTGGTGATGATGGTGGTGATGATTTCCCCCTCCCGGAGGAAAGTATCCCCGGCAGAACTGCTCTACCGGAGCCCTAGACTGGTTTCCGCCTCGGTTCCGCCTGGAGACGGCGGCGTCTGGTCCTGAAAACCTCCTCCTGATTTTTTCTAGGTCAAAACGCTTCATATAGGAGAAGATGGGCACTGTGGGCCTGCCGGCGGCCTCCCTTGTGGGTTTCTTTCGCCAGATATTTTTTATATTTTCCGAAACAATGTTCTGTGGAGTTTCAGGGCTTTTGGAGTTGTGCAGAATATGTTTCCAGAGTTTGCTCCTTTTCCAGCCCAGAATTCCAGCTGCCGGCATTCTCCCTCTTCATGTAAACCTTGCAAAATAAGAGAGAAAAGGCATAAGTATTGTGACAAAACATGTAATAACAGCCCATAGTGCAATAAATATCAACTTATAAGCATGATGCAAAATGGACGTATCAACTCCCCCAAGCTTAGACCTCGCTTGTACTCAAGCGAAAGCCGATATCGAAAAGTATGTCCACATGTTTAGAGATAGAGGTGTCGATAAAAACAAAATACGGACATGAGGGCATCATGATCATTCTCATAACAGCAACTTATATAAGTATAGTCATATGATTCTTATGCTAAAGTAACAATTCATCCACAATATCAAGTATGCATGATAAACTTCATTGGAAACTAAAACTTTGGTCTTGGTCATTGAAGCAATTGCAATTTATCGTAACATCGTAAAGAGTTAATATAAGAGCTTTTAAGCAAGCCTACATACTCAACTATCATATAGTCTTTCACAATTGCTCACACTCACACAATACTTATGTTTATGGAGTTTTAATTGGACACAGAGAAAGATAGGGGCTTATAGTGTTGCCTCCCAACCTTTTACCTCAAGGGTAACGTCAGCAGTAATAGATCATGAAAACTTACATCCAAGTGGGTATATATGTCAGGATCTTAACAACAGAATGTGCTTGCCGAAGGATAAATTGTAAAAGGGAAAGGTGGGTTTCACCTTGACACTTATAAGATAAGAATAAAAGATAGGCCCTTCGCAGAGGGAAGCAGAGGTTGTCATGTGTTTTATGGTTGGATGCACAAAGTCTTAGCATAGAGGAACTTCGCTTTATATTGCCACTTGTGATAAGGACCTTTATTATGCAGTCCGTCGCTTTTATTACTTCCATATCACAAGCTCGTATAAAGCTAATTTCTCCCACACTAATAAATCATACATATTTTAGCGGGTTTACAACATGACAACTTACTTGGAAGGATCTTTCTCAATCCATAGGTAGGTATGGTGGACTCTCATGGAAAAACTGGGTTTAAGGATATATGGAAGCACAAGTAGTATCTCTAGTTAGTGCGAGGAGTTTTGGATAGCATGCGGGGGAAAGGCAAGCTCAACATGTTGGATGATCCGTGACAATATACTTTATTTCGGATATAAGAAGACATAACCCATTATGTTGTCTTCCTTGTCCAACATCAACTCTTTAGCAAGTCATACTTTAATGAGTTCTCACAATCATACAAGATGTCCAAGATAGTATATTTGTATGTGAAGCCTCTCTTCTTTTATTACTTCCTATTAATTGCAACGATGACCCAAACTATGTTTGTCACCTCCCAACAACTTTTATTTATCATACTCTTGTATGTGAAGTCATTACTCCCCATAAGATCGATATGATCTCTTTGATACACTTTATGTTTTCTTTCTTTTTATCATGACCCAAGTGAGGAAATCAAGCCCTGACTCAACACTAATCATTATTATATAGCTCACGGACTCGATTACAAAGGGTAAAGCTCACAAAGCAGAAGCCCGCAACTAGATCATGCTAACTTTATTCTAATATATCAAGATACTACCAAAAGGATCGAACTAAGTAAAACAGTAAAGATAGGAGTGATGGTGATACGATACCGGGGTCACTCCCCCAAGTTTGGTTGTTTCCAAGGGGAGTGCCCATACCCATATGATTATGTATCCTTCTTCGGGGTTGGTGATGATGGCTTCTTCCTTAACTTGCGCTTAAGAGCAAAATTCTGTTCCTTTAGATCATTGATCTCTTGCTCAAGGGTTAATATCTTTTTGCATAATGCCTGCTTGTTTTCCTGCAAGAGGTTAAAAGGGATAAATTCGATCTTAGGTTTCTTTACTCTGTTGGGGAGGCTTGACTTTTTGAACTCCACATGCATGTCCCCTAGTTGGGGCAGTGGAACTTCGTCTTCCTCTGAGCTGGTCCAATCGTTCCCCTCAGGATCATGGTCCTCTTCTTCCTCCGTGGTCCAACCATGATGCTCCAAGTCACCATAAACCTTAGGATCAGCAAGAAAGTCAGCTACATAGCTTTCTCCCTCCGAATCCTGGGATGACATGTTGCCTTTATCTGTGACAGGAACAGCTTGAAACAAAAACAGAGGATTTTTGCGTGATACAGAGGTCAAAACCTTCGGGGGTATATAAAATGATTTTTTCGAACAAAAGGAGTAACCCACAAGAAAACGGAGTCCAAGGGACACACGGGGTGCCCTCGAGGCAGGGGGCGTGCCCTGGGAAGGGGGGGTGCCCCCTACCCTCGAGGAGGCCCCGTGTCTCCTCCGGACTGCGATTTATTTTTCTATTTTTCTAAATATTCCAAAACAAAGAAAAATTACCTTTAGAACTGTTTTGGAGTTGGTTTACTTAACGTATCACACACCTTTTCCTTTTCAGAGGCTGGATCATTCTAGAAGGTGTACCTTATGTATTCCTCCGGGGTTACGGTTTCAATAATATTAGTTTCAACATTAATAGGATTACCTGAGATATAATGTTTGATTCTTTGACCGTTCACCACCTTCGGATTTGTGCCTTCGAAGTTGTTGATTTTTATGGCACCGGAACGATAGACCTCCTCGATAACGTAAGGTCCTTGCCACTTGAAGAGAAGTTTTCCTGCAAAAAATCTTAAACGAGTGTTGAATAGCAAGACATAATCACCTACGTTAAACTCACGCTTTTGTATCCTTTTGTCATGCCATCTTTTAACTTTTTCTTTAAACAGCTTGGCATTCTCATAGGCTTGGGTTCTCCATCAATCGAGACAGCTAATGTCAAGTAGCCTCTTCTCACCGGCAAGTTTGAAATTTTAGTTGAGCTCTTTATCAGCCCAATATGCCTTATGTTCTAGCTCAAGAGGTAAGTGACATGCTTTTCCATATACCATCTTATATGGAGACATACCCATAGGGTTTTTGTATCAGTTCTATAGGCCCATAATGCATCATCTAGTTTCTTTGACCAATTCTTTCCAGACCTATTAACTGTCTTTTGCAATATTAATTTCAACTCCCTGTTACTTAGTTCTACTTGACCACTAGTCTATGGGTGATAGGGTGATGCAATTCTATGGTTGACATCATACTTATCAAGCATCTTACGGAAAGAACCATGAATAAAGTGTGAACCACCATCAGTCATTAGATATCTAGGGACTCCAAACCTCGAAAATATAACTTCTTTAAGCATCTTAATAGAGGTGTTATGATCAGCACTACTAGTTGGAATAGCTTCTACCCACTTAGTAACGTAATCAACAGCAACTAGAATATGTGTGTACCCATTAGAGGCCGGAAAAGGTCCCATATAATCAAAGCCCCAAACATCAAATGGTTCAATAACAAGTGAATAATTCATAGGCATTTCTTGACGCCTACTAATATTACCAATTCTTTGACATTCATCACATGATAAGACAAACTTACGGGCATCCTTGAAGAGAGTAGGCCAATAAAACCCGGATTGCAATACCTTGTGTGCAGTTCTGTCTCCCGCATGGTGTCCTCCATAAGCTTCGGAGTGGCACTTGCGTATGATCTGTACCTATTCATGCTCAGGTACACAACATCTAATAATACCATCTACTCCTTCTTTATAAAGATGTGGGTCATCCCAAAAGTAATGTCTCAAATCATAGAAGAACTTTTTCTTTTGCTGGTATGTGAAGCTAGGAGGTATAAACTTAGCAACAATATAATTAGCATAATTAGCATACCATGGAGCAGTACGAGAAGTATTTATGATAGCTAATTGTTCATCAGGAAAGCTATCATTAATAGGTTGTGGGTCATCAAGTATATTCTCTAACCTAGACAAGTTATCTGCTATGGGGTTCTTAGCTCCCTTTCTATCAATAATATGCAAGTCAAATTCTTGCAGCAAGAGAATCCATCTAATAAGTCTAGGTTTAGCATCTTTCTTTTCCATAAGGTATTTGATAGCAGCATGATTAGTGTGAATAGTTACTTTAGAATCAACGATCTAGGGTCTAAACTTATCACAAGCAAATACAACTGCTAAAAATTCTTTCTTAGTAGTAGCATAATTTCTTTGGGCACTATCTAGAGTTTTACTAGCATACTGGATAACATTCAGTTTCTTATCAACTCTTTGCCCAAAAACAGCTCCTACAGTATAATCACTAGCATCGCACATAATCTCAAAGGGTACATTCCAGTCAGGAGGCTGGACAATAGGTGCAGAGATCAATGCTTTCTTAAGTATTTCAAATGCTTCTAGACAATCATCATCAAAGATAAAAGGAATATCTTTTTGTAAGAGATTAGTCAGAGGCCTGGAGATTTTTGAGAAGTCCTTAATGAAACTCCTATAAAACCTGACATGACCAAGGAAACTTCGTATACCTTTGATATCCTTAGGTCATGGCATCTTTTCGATAGCATCAACTTTAGCTTTGTCAACTTCAATACATCTTTTAGAAATTTTATGTCCCAAGACAATGCCTTCATTAACCATAAAGTGGCACTTCTCCCAATTCAAGACAAGGTTAGTGTCTTCACATCTGTGCAAAACTCGGTCAAGGTTGCTTAAGCAATCATCAAAAGAAGTTCCATAAACGGAGAAATCATCCATGAACACCTCAACAATCTTTTCACAAAAATCAGAGAATATAGCCATCATGCATCTTTGAAAGGTAGCAGGTGCATTACATAAACCAAAAGGCATACGTCTATAAGCAAAGGTACAAAAAGGACAAGTAAAGGTGGTCTTTTCTTGATCCCCTTTTGACACATGTATTTGAGAGAAACCAGAATAACCATCTAGAAAGCAGAAATGAGTATGTTTGGATAACCTTTCTAGCATTTGGTTAATAAATGGCAAGGGGTATATAATGATCTTTCTTAGTAGCTATATAACTTACGGAAGTCAATTACCATCCTATAACCAGTAACTATTCTTTGCGGGATCAATTCATATTTATCATTAGGGACGACAGTCATACCTCCTTTCTTAGGAACACAATGCACAGGACTTACCCACTGGCTATCAGCAACGGGATAGATAATACCTGCCTCTATAAGCTTTAGTATTTCCTTCTTTACCACTTCTTTCATCTTAGGGTTTAACCGTCGCTGATGATCAATAACTGGTTTAGCATTTTTCTTCCAATTTTATCTTGTGTTGACATATAGTGGGACTAATGCCCTTGAGATCATCCAGAGTATATCCAATAGCAGCTCGATGCTTCTTCAGAGTTTTCAATAATCTTTCTTCTTCCTGCTCTGAAAGGTTAGCACTAATAATAACATGATATATCTTCTTTTCATCAAGATAAACATACTTAAGATTATCAGGTAAAGGATTAAGTTCAAATATGGGATCACCCTTCGGTGGAGGAGGATCCCCTAGGATTTCAACAGGCAAGTTGTTTTTCAATATGGGTCCCTGTGTAAGGAATATTTCATCTATCTCCCTTCTCTCATTCATATGCATATCATTTTCATGGTCTAGCAAGTATTGTTCTAAAGGGTCATTAGGTGGCATGGCAATAGAAGCAAGACCAATAATTTCATCTTTACTAGGTGGTGCCTTTTCAAGGGGTTGTCTACGGAATTTAGCAAAGTAAAAATCATGAGACATATCCCCTAATCCGACAGTGACAATATCTTTCACGCAGTCTATCTTGGCATTAACAATATTCAAGAAGGGTCTACCAAATATAATGGACATAAAGCATCTTGTGGGGAACTAAGAACAAGAAAATCAGCAGGGTATTTAACCTTCCCACACAAGACTTCAGTATCTCTAACAATCCCAACTGGTGAAACAGTATCTCTATTAGCAAGCTTAATAGTAACGTCAATCCCTTCTAACTCAACAGGTGCAATATCATGCATAATTTCGTTGTACAAATCAAAAGGGATAATACTCGCACTAGCACCTACGTCACATAAACCATGATAGCAATTATCTCCTATCTTGACAGAAATAACAGGCAAGCCTACAACAGGTTTATGTTTATTCCTAGCATTGGGTTTGGCTATTCTAGCAGACTCTTCTTGGAGGTAAATAACATGTCCATCTAAATCTTCTACCAAGAGATCATTAACCATAGCAACACTAGGTTCAACATTAATTTGCTCAGAGGGTATAGGTGTTCTAGTGTTACTCTTACGAACTATAGTTGAATCTTGAGCATGACCCTTTATCCTAACAGGGAAAGGTGGTTTCTCAATATAAGCAATGTGAATAATAGGTCAACATTATAAGTGATAGTCTTTTCTTCAACTTTAATAGGTTCAACTACTTTTACTTCAATAGGGGGATGATATTTAAACCACTTCTCCTTGGGGAGATCAACATGAGTAGCAAAGGATTCACAAAAGAAGCTACTATCTCAGAGTCAAGTCCATATTTAGTGCTAAACTCACGGAAAACATCGGTATCCATAAAAGCTTTAACACAATCAAACTTAGGGGTCATACCCGACTCCTTACCTTCGTCGAGATCCCAATCTTCGGAGTTTCGTTTAATTCTTTCCAATAAATCCCATTTGAATTCAATAGTCTTCATCATAAAAGAGCCAGAACAAGAATTATCGAGCATGGTGCGATTATTGGAAGAAAGCCGAGCATAATTTTTTTGGATGATCATCTTTCTTGAAAGCTCATTATTGGGGCATGATAGCAGTGATCTCCTATCTTAACAAAGATAACATGCAAGCCTACAATAGGTCTATGTTTATTCCTAGCATTGGGTCTGGTTATTCTAGCAGACTCTTCTTCGAGGTAAATAACATGTTGCTAGGCTTCTCGCCCCTCGTTGGTTACCCCAAGTGGAAGGTGTGAGATGTAGTGTTGCGTAAGTTTTTCCCTTGGCAAAGATACCAAGGATCGAATCCCCAGAGACTCCTAGGTTCAACAAGAAGGTGTCAACTGCTAACGGCGCCAGATATTAGCAATCAACATGGACCTGCACACAGATACAAATAACTTTGCTCCCAACGAGTACAGAGAGGTTGTCAATCCCTCCGGCCTTGTAGTTCACAAAGGATTAAACGCAAGTGATAGTAGTGATAGATAATGTTTGCAATAGTAATAAAAGCGAAAAGTAAATAGCGGATGTGATCAATGATGGTAATATGGACCGGAGTCTCATGATGTTCACTAGTGATGTCTCTCTCCCAAAAGACGATAAAACAACTATGTGAGGTAAACAAATTACAGCTAGGCAATTGACAGGACCACGAACGCAAACCAATGCTGACTACATTGCAAGAAAGGTTGAGGTTCAAAGCATGGGCGGTACGCCAAAGTAAGTAGACCGAAATCCATCAATATCTACTACTAATCATCCACCTTGAGATATCTATCCAGAACATCTCGCTGGTATTAAGTTGCGAGCCCCACCCATAGTGTAAACTCAATGCAACTAACAACTGCATTAAAAGAACTTTGCGTAAAGTAAACAATCCTTGCACCCGCGGGCACAAGCACCGTTGTTTTCCCCCTTGTGGCAACAACACATCCCCTAGATTCATGTTTCTGTCACTCAAACTAGTCATCGAGGGGTATGAACCCACAATCGAGCATAACGTTCCCTCTTGGAGTCACTACCTATTACTTGGCCAAAGCAATAAATAACAACGGAGAACATGCAAGGATTACTTACGAACATAAATATAAAAGAGGTAGATCAAATATATTACTCAAGCACAATCTGAACATAATCTCATAATCCATCGGATCCCAGCAAACTCATCATAGCAACAGCATAAGGATTACATATGTGCCTCGATCATGTAGGGCAGCTCACGAGGACTAATTAGTGAAGCACAAGAACGGGAGGAGAACATCACATAGCTACTGGTCATGGACTCATGGTCCAAGGGAGACTACTCACAACTCATCCGGGAGGCGTCCATGGTGGTGGAGAGGCTCCCGGTGGTGATCCTCCCCTCCGGCAGGGTGCCGGGAAGGGTTCTCCTGGTGCTCCCGATCTTGGAAGCGGCGGCAGCGGCGGAACAGAGATGAGATCGCGAAAAGAGTTCCTGTTTCGAGGGTTTCGGAGGACGCTTTAAATATATGCCAAAGGGGGGCATCGGAGGAGCCTCGGGGGGCCCAGGCGCCCCCCCGGCGCGGCCCAGGGGGGTGGCGCGCCGCCAGGGCGCCTGGAACCCTGGTGACCCCCCCCGGCTGTCCTTCGGGCGCACGGTAGTTTCTGGAACGCTGATTTTTTATATAATTTTTCTGGATTTTTCCTGGCAGTTCTCGTAATGTGAAAACCTGAAATACAAAAACAGCCGAAAACAGAAACTGGCAAAAGTGTATGGAAGTATATAAATATCATAGCAATATCACCCAAAAGAGGCATGGAGCAAGCAGAAATTATAGATACGTTTTGGACGTATCAACATCCCCAAGCTTAATTCCTGCTCGTCCTCGAGTAGGTAAATGATAACAAGAATAATTTCTGTGGTGACATGCTATTTACCATATAGGACTTTTTCATAGTCATATGACAAAAGCTTACTGAGACAATGAATCTGTAGTAATTAAGTTGCCTCATGAGAAAATCACAAAAGACTGAAAGTTTTACAATATGATATTGAAACATCAAATAGATTTGCAATGAACATGATGTGCAAATATGATAAAGTGATATCTAGCTTGCCCCTTTTAGTGAAGCAAAACATAATTGCAGGGGCACCTTCAAGGTTTAAGTGATGACTAGATACAATGATTTCAAAATAAACGATATCACAATCATGCAAAAGACAATGCTACTTTGGGACAATGCACATTACACTTAGAATGACAATCATGCTCTCAGTAGTTGGTGCTTGAAGAAAGAAGGTGGAGACTCAACATAAAAGTAAAAGAATGGTCATGTGCTAGAGCTTTTTATTTTGAAAACATAGAAGCAATTTTGTCAACGGTAGTAGTACTTCATATGTGTTATGCATAAGACATCCTATAAGTTGCAAGCCTCATGCATCGAATACCAATAGTGCTCGCACCTTGTCCTAATTAGCTCGGATTTCCATGGGTTATCATTGCATTACATATGTTTCAACCAAGTGTCACAAAGGGGTACCTCTATGCCACCTGTACAAAGGTCCAAGGAGATAGATCGCATTTGATTTCTCGTTTTTGATAGATCTCAACTTGAGGACATCCATACCGGGACAACATAGAAAATAGATAATGGACTCCTCTTTAATGCTTAAGCATATTCTCATAAGAGATTGAGGATTAATGTCCAAGCTAAAACTTCCACCATGATACATGGCTTTGGTTGGCGGCCCAATGTTCTTCTCTAAAAATATGCATATTCAAACCAACCCATGGCAAATCACCCTTACTTCAGACAAGACGAACATGCATAGCAACTCACATGATATTCAACAAAAGTGTAACAGTTGATGGCGTCCCCAGAAACATGGATACCGCTCAGCAAGCAACTTATAAGAAATAAGACACATAAGCAACATATTCTTTACCACAATAGTTTTTAAGCTACTTTCCCATGAGCTATGTATTGCAAAAACTGAAGGTTTTAAAGGTAGCACATGTAAATTTACTTGGAGTGGCGGTGAAATACCACATATAGGTAGGTATGGTGGACTCGTATTAACTGGTTTAAAAGGATGTGGATGCACAAGAAGTCAGTCCGCTTAGTACAGGTGGAGGTTAGCAAAAGACTGGGAGCGACCAACTAAGAGAGCAATGACGGTCATAATCATGCAGAGCGACAAAGCAACATTGAATCAGGCATGGAAGTTGTATCGCTACTCAGAAATAAAAGATCATCAAGGCTTGACAGACTTTCTTTACAGTCTTAAATATGCGTGAGCATACGCCAAGTCAATCAAAATAAATTCTCGAGGGAAGATATTACTAAACCATACCACATCATAGGCAAACAAATCATGTTGGTACTCCAATAACACATTGGGACCCCCCCCCCCAGCTATTTGAAACTAACCATAAGAAAACTTGCACTACTAAGCGCCATTATGCACGTAGCATCTTTATCATAGACATATTAACCAATGCAACGGAAGCAAACTCTCTTAATAAGATAAGCATGATAATTAAAGAGAGTTCAAGCAACCAACTAAACACAAGCTCTTTTAAAAAGATAAGCATGAATACTAAGAGCAGAGCATGATAGTAGCTATTAAAAGACAAAGAACACACACAGCAAAGATAGTCATGGAAATTCTATGTTATGTTCTAGGTAGAAGTGGAGCGTGTTTCTCTCCCACATAAAGAACGCTGAGTTCCGACTCGTTATGGAAAACTAAAAAGGAAACTAAAAGCAAGACGCTCCAAGCATAGCACATAACACATGAAGTGATTAAAATATAGTGGAACGAAGGACGAACTGATAATGTTGATGGAGAAGGGGATGCACGGGGGCATCCCCAAGCTTAGACGCTTGAGTCTCCTTGAATATTTCTTGGGGGTGCACGGGGGCATCCCCAAGCTTGAGCGCTTGACACTCCTGAATCTTTTTATCATCTTCCCTCGCACACTTGAAAACTCCCTTCATACATAACTCATCATAATCTGATTAGCGAGGTTAGTACCCATAATAAAATAATTGTACCTTGCTGGAAATAAAGATATTCTTGAAGGTCTACTGTTTCTCAAGATTGCCAAAAAGGTTTTTGCAAAGAAAAAGCAAGCTCTTGGTTTGCAAAATGAAAGAAAGGCAAAACAGGACAGAATCTGTGAAAAACAGAACAGCAGGTAGTAATTGATTTGTTCGGGGCACTTCTGCAACTCGAATCAAAAAACTCAGAACAGACGCACGAAAGACAATTATATAGAGAATGCTATCGAAAACATTCAGACCAAAAAGATGATCGGCTGATTTTATACGAATTTTTCTATCCAAGGACAGAATCTGTTTCCTGGACAGCACCTCACAACTTTTGAACTTTCTAGCAATCAGAGGCTATACTTGGCACAAAATTAAAAAGCAAAGATACAATGATGATGCTACTGTAGTAAACAACATCAAGACACAACAAAAGCAAAATAAAAATTTATTCATGTGGGCTGCCTCCCAAAAGCGCTTTCTTTTATGCCTTTAAGCTAGGCATAATGCATATAGATCAAGTTTTATCAAGAGTAAAAGAATAGCTAGCCCATACAACGGACTCAAAAGGTAACTTGATCTTCTTTCGAGGGAAGTGTTCCATCCCTTTCTTGAGAGGAAACTGAAATTTTATATTACCCTCTTTCATGTCAATGATAGCACCAACGGTGCGCAAAAAGGGACGTCCCAAAATAATTGGACAAGAAGGATCACATTCAATATCCATAATAGTGAAATCAACGGGAACATAATTATCATTGACAACGATAAGAACATCGTCGATCCTCCCCAAAGGTTTCTTTATGGAAGAATCAACGAGACGAACACCAAAAGAACAAGAATCATAAGGTTTCAATTTAAGCATATCATATAGTCTTTTGGGCATAACAGAGGTACTAGCTCCAACATCACATAATGCATAGCAAGAGAAGTCATTCAATTTAATTTTTATCATAGGGTCCCAACCATCTTCTAGCTTTCTAGGTATGGAGGCTTCTACTCTAAGTTTCTCCTCCCTAGCTTTGATGAGAGCATTAGTGATATGCTCTGTGAAGGCAAGGTTAAGCGTGCTAGTGCGGGGATCTCTAGACATCTTGTGAAGGAAATCAATAACTTCGGTAAGAGTGCAATTATCAAAATCAAGGTCACTAGCATCAAGTAAAGTGGTAGTGGTGTCCTTAAGGCTCACTTGTTTGGTAGTTTCTATAGTCATAGCATCACCATTAATAGGTCCATCGGAACCAGGAGTGCATTGGGTGCTAAGAGTTTGGATATCCTCAACAACTTGGATAGTAGCAACAGTGTGGTGGGTAGGAAGGTTCTTAATTCTATCTTCTTCCTCCCTTTCTCTAGCCCATCTTTCTTTAAGTTTAGCCATCATCCTAATATTTTCATTAATTTGACCTTGAGTAGCATTAATAGGAGTGACCTTCCTCTCCTCGAGAGGAGAAGTTTTAATTTTAAGCAACTCTATCTCATTGGCTAAATGGTGTACCTTAAAAGAGAGATCATCTAGTTTATGTAGTTTTTCTTCTATACTCTTATTAAAGGCTTTTTGGGTAGTGATGAAATCTTTAAGCATAATCTCTAGTTCAGTAGTGGAGTTCTTGATGCTAGGATAAGCATTGTTGTTCCCATAAGAATTAGAGGGGAACGGTCTAGGATTGTTACCAAAATTACTCCTATAAGCATTGTTGTTAAAATTGTTTCTAGAGATAAAGTTCACATCTACTTGTTCTTGAGCAATCAAAGAATTTAAAGGAACATCACGAGGATCAACAGAAGATTGCTTCGAAAGTAGAGACATGATCAAGTCAAGTTTTTCATTAAGGGAGGAAATCTCCTCGACAGAGTTTACCTTCCTACCTGTTGGAGCGCGTTCGGTGTGCCATTGGGAATAGTTGGTCATCATCTCATCGAGAAGCTTTGTGGCAGCACCAAGTGTAGTTGACATAAAAGTTCCTCCCGTGGCCGAATCTAACAAGTTCCGCGAGGTAAAGTTCAAGCCTGCATAAAAAGTTTGGATAACCATCCAAGTAGTCAAACCATGAGTAGGGCAGTTCTTGATAAGAGATTTCATATGTTCCCAAGCTTGGGCAATGTGTTCATTATCCAATTGTTTAAAATTCATTATGTTACTTCTTAGTTGGATAATTTTAGCAGGTGGATAGTATTTTCCAATAAAAGCATCTTTGCACTTGTCCCATGAATCTATGCTATTTCTAGGAAAAGACTGAAACCAAATTTTAGCTCCTCCTCTCAAGGAGAAAGGAAAAAGCTTAAGCTTAACAATATCACCGTCTACTTCCCGGTACTTTTGCATATCACAAAGTTCAACAAAGTTGTTTAAGTGTAAAGCAGCATCATCTCCAGCACCGGAGAATTGATCTCTCATGACTAGATTCGGTAAAGCAGGTTTAATTTCATACGAAGGTGCTGAAGTGGCAGGTGTAGTGATAGGTGTGCTGATAAAGTCATCGTTGTTGTGACTAGTGAAGTCATACAACTTGTTGTTCTCGGTGGAACCCATAGTAGCAAGCAAGCAAGATAACTATTTTTGTGATTTTCGATAAAAAGGTACTAAAGCAAAAACTGAAAGGTAAACTAACAAGACTAAAAAACAAAGGTAAAAGATAGCATGCAACTCCCCTATCCTGAAGAGTGGAGTCCCCGGCAACGGCGCCAGAAAAACTCTTGCTAGGCTTCTCGCCCCTCGTTGGTTACCCCAAGTGGAAGGTGTGAGATGTAGTGTTGCGTAAGTTTTTCCCTTTGCAAAGATACCAAGGATCGAATCCCCAGAGACTCCTAGGTTCAACAAGAAGGTGTCAACTGCTAGCGGCGCCAGATATTAGCAATCAACGTGGACCTGCACACAGATACAAATAACTTTGCTCCCAACGAGTACAGAGAGGTTGTCAATCCCTCCGGCCTTGTAGTTCACAAAGGATTAAACGCAAGTGATAGTAGTGATAGATAATGTTGGCAATAGTAAATAAAAGCGAAAAGTAAATAGCGGATGTGATCAATGATGGTAATATGGACCGGAATCTCATGATGTTCACTAGTGATGTCTCTCTCCCAAAAGACGATAAAACAGCTATGTGAGGTAAACAAATTACAGCTAGGCAATTGACAGGACCACGAACGCAAACCAATGCTGACTACATTGCAAGAAAGGTTGAGGTTCAAAGCATGGGCGGTACGCCAAAGTAAGTAGACCGAAATCCATCAATATCTACTACTAATCATCCACCTTGAGATATCTATCCAGAACATCTCGCTGGTATTAAGTTGCGAGCCCCACCCATAGTGTAAACTCAATGCAACAGACAACTGCATTTAAAGAACTTTGCGTAAAGTAAACAATCCTTGCACCCGCGGGCACAAGCACCGTTGTTTTCCCCCTTGTGGCAACAGCACATCCCCTAGACTCATGTTTCTGTCACTCAAACTAGTCATCGAGGGGCATGAACCCACAATCGAGCATAACGTTCCCTCTTGGAGTCACTACCTATTACTTGGCCAAAGCAATAAATAACAACGGAGAACATGCAAGAATTACTTACGAACATAAATATAAAAGAGGTAGATCAAATATATTACTCAAGCACAATCTGAACATAATCTCATAATCCATCGGATCCCAGCAAACTCATCATAGCAACAGCATAAGGATTACATATGTGCCTCGATCATGTAGGGCAGCTCACGAGGACTAATTAGTGAAGCACAAGAACGGGAGGAGAACATCACATAGCTACTGGTCATGGACTCATGGTCCAAGGGAGACTACTCACAACTCATCCGGGAGGCGTCCATGGTGGTGGAGAGGCTCCCGGTGGTGATCTTCCCCTCCGGCAGGGTGCCGGGAAGGGTTCTCCTGGTGCTCCCGATCTTGGAAGCGGAGGCGGCGGCGGAACAGAGATGAGATCGCGAAAAAGAGTTCCATTTCGAGGGTTTCGGAGGACGCTTTAAATATATGCCAAAGGGGGCATCGGAGGAGCCTCGGGGGGCCCAGGCGCCCCCCCGGCGTGGCCCAGGGGGGGCGCCGCCAGGGCGCCTAGAGCCCTGGTGCCCCCCCCCCCCCGGCTGTCCTTCGGGCGCACGGTAGTTTCTGGAAAGCTGATTTTTTATATAATTTTTCTTGATTTTTCCTGGCAGTTCTCGTAAAGTGAAAACCTGAAATACAAAAACAGCCGAAAACAGAAACTAACACTGGGGTGCACTGAGTTAATAGGTTAGTCCAAATATGATCAAAAGTGTATGGAAGTATATAAATATCATAGCAAAATATCACCCAAAAGAGGCATGGAGCAAGCAGAAAATATAGATACGTTTTGGACGTATCACATGTGCATCTAAATCTTCTACCAAGAGATCTTTAACCATGGCAACACTAGGTTCAACTTTAATTTGCTCAGAGGGTGTAGGTGTTCTAGTATTACTCTTACGAACCACAGTTGATGCTTTAGCATGATCCTTTATCCTAACAGGGAAAGGTGGTTTCTCAATATAAGAAGTAGGAATAATAGGATCAACATTATAAGTGATAGTCTTTTCTTCAAATTTAACAGGTTCAAACAACGTTTACTTCAATAGGGGGTGGTATTTAAACCACTTCTCATTGGGGAGATCAACATGAGTAGCAAATAATTCATAGAAAGAAGCTACTATCTCAGAGTCAAGTCCATATTTAGTGCTAAACTCATGGAAAACATCGGTGTCCATAAAAGCTTTAACACAATCAAACTTAGGGGTCATACCTGACTCCTTACCTTCGTCAAGATCCCAATATTCAGAGTTGCGTTTAATTCTTTCCAATAAATCACATTTGAATTCAATAGTCTTCATCATAAAAGAGCCAGAACAAGAAGTATCGAGCATGCAGCGATTATTGAGAGAAAGCCGAGCATAAAATTTTTGAATGCTCATTTCTCTTGAGAGCTCATGATTGGGGCATGAATATAACATTGACTTAAGCCTCCCCCAAGCTTGAGCGATGCTTTCTCCTTCGCGAGGCCAGAAATTATAAATATAATTACGATCACGATGAACTTGGTGCATAGGGTAGAACTTCTGATGAAATTCCAACTTCAGACGATTATAGTTCCATGATCCAATATCATCACATAGCCTAAACCATGTCAATGCATCTCCCTTCAAAGATAAAGGGAAGACCTTCTTCTTGATAACATCCTCGGGCATACCTGCAAGCTTAAATAATCCACAAACTTCATCCACATAGATTAGGTGTAAATCGGGATGCAGTGTTCCGTCTCCTGTAAAAGGATTTTCAAGCAGTTTCTCTATCATACCCAAAGGAATCTCAAAGCAAACATTTTCAGTAAGTGCAGTAGGTCGAGGAGAAACTCTTTGCTCTTTTGGTCGGGGTGAAGATACCCCGAACAAGCCCCTCATAGGATTATGAGCCATAGTAACAAGTGACAATAAATTTCAGCACACTATATAAATTTTTCCTTACCAAAGGCGCTTCACTCCCCGGCAACGGCGCCAGAAAAGAGTCTTGATGACCCACAAGTTTAGGGGATCTATCGTAGTCCTTCCAATAAGTAAGAGTGTCGAACCCAACGAGGAGCAGAAGGAAATGATAGGCAGTTTTTAGTAAGGTATTTTCTGCAAGCACTGAAATTATAGGTAACAGATAGTTTTGTGATAAGATAATTGGTAGCAAGTGATAAAGGGTAAAAGTAAATAAGGTGCAGCAAGGTGGCCCAATCCTTTTTGTAGCAAACGACAAGCCTGAACAAACTCTTATGCACGGTAAAGCGCTCCTGAGGACATATGGGAATTATCGTCGAGCTAGTTTTCATCACGATCATCTGATTCTCGTTCAGTACTTTGATAATTTGGTATGTGGGTGGACCGGTGCTTGGGTGCTGCCCTTACTTGGACAAGCCTCCCACTTATGATTAACCTCTAATGCAAGCATCCGCAACTACAAAAGAAGTATTAAGGTAAACCTAACCATAGCCTGAAACATATGGATCCAAATCAGCCCCTTACGAAGCAACACATAAACTAGGGTTTAAGCTTCTGTCACTCTAGCAACCCATCATCTACTTATTACTTCCCAATGCCTTCCTCTAGACCCAAATAATGGTGAAGTGTCATGTAGTCGACGTTCACATGACACCACTAGAGGAGAGACAACACACATCTCATGAAAATATCGAACGAAGACCAAGTTCACATGACTACTAATAGCAAGGCTTCTCCCATGTCCTCAGGAACAAAAGTAACTACTCACAAGACATAATATTTTTCATGATCAGAGGGGTATTAATATGAATAATTGATCTGAACATATGATCTTCCACCAAATAAACCAACTAGCATCAACTACAAGGAGTAATCAACACTACTAGCAACCCACAGGTACCAATCTGAGGTTTGGGTACAAAGATTGGAAACAAGAGATGAACTAGGGTTTGAGAGGAGATGGTGTTGGTGAAGATGTTGATGAAGATAGCCCTCCCAAGATGGGAGAGTTGTTGGTGATGAGCGCGGTGACGATTTCCCCTTCCGGAGTGAAGTATACCCGGCAGAATAGCTCTGCCGGAGCCCTAGATTGGTTTCCGCCTCGAGACGGCGACGTGTGGTCCCGAAAACCTCCTCCTTATTTTTTCCAGGTCAAAACGCTTCATATAGGAGAAGATGGGCACCGTGGGCCTGCTGGCTGGCCCTCGAGGTAGGGGGCGCGCCCTGGGAAGGGGGGCGCGCCCCCCACCCTCAAGGCCAGCTGGCGGCCCCTCTCGTGGGTTTCTTTCGCTAGATATTTTTTATATTTTCCGAAACGATGTTTTGTGGAGTTTCAGGGCTTTTGGAGTTGTGCATAATATGTTTCCAGAGTTTGCTCCTTTTCCAGCCCAGAATTCCAGCTGCCGACATTCTCCCTCTTCATGTAAACCTTGAAAAATAAAAGGGAAAAGGCATAAGTATTGTGACAAAACATGTAATAACAGCCCATAGTGCAATAAATATCAACTTATAAGTATGATGCAAAATGGACGTATTAGTGGACGAGGACTCCGAGTAAGGTGGCAGTGTCGTTGCTCATGGTGGTTCTAATGCAGTGTCTACCGGATTAGTTGTTGTTTAATTTCTGGTGTGCTTCATTTTATTTGAGGGGTGTGTTGTGCTGAGCCCCCAGCAAAACTATGTTATGTTTCTTCTCGTTATATTTTGTACATATCATCTTTTAGTTGGTATAGTCCTACCACTCGTTTCTTGACATTTTATACGTAATATATATATATGGCCAACATCATATAGCTAGCAGTTTAGTTGTCAAAGAATTTCAGGGTGCTTAGTTTTGTTAAAGAATTCCAGGGTGCTTAGTTTTAATTGAGGGGTGTGTTGTGCTGGACACCATTAACTTATCATTGTGAGAATCGGCTTATTTTTATCATGTAACATGGTCAACGGGTTTGACGTGAAAATAACAATGTCTAATGGCATTTCTGAGCAAACATCTAACTTAACGATGGCATTTTTCAGATATCTAATTGCATTTTTGAGCAGGCATCACACGGATCGATGGCATTTTTTGAGTAGTTGTAACTTCTAATGGCAAAACTGAGTAGTGATACACAACTAGTGGCATAATAAATAATAAGAACCCAAGAATTAAGTAGGGCTAATTTCTTTATTTCTTTATTTCTTTATACCTTTGTGTGCGAAACAATATACGATGCCTCCCGCCAGATTTTCTTTACAGAGGCAACATAGAACTATATCCTGTTAAATTTTGGAATTATTCCGGGTTCGTTTGGCCGTTTTATACATTAATTGAGTTTCTGGTCATTTAATGTGCATAATTCAAATTTGAACTACAAGCACATGCTCCCGTGCACCAAAGTCGACTGAAAAATCACATGTGTGTCCTCCGGTGAATTTCTAGGTCCCATGCATGAAATGGGAATGAAATTCAAACATCTAGGCATCGTGGTTCGGCCGAGATAATTGAGAAGTTTGGTTTTAAAATTCTTGTAAATCCAAAACACGCCTGGAAATCATGAAACTTGGCATGGTGTCATGTCATGGTACTACCATGCTGTGGTAAAAAAATTCAGAGTAGGAACAAGTTTTGGTATAAGTTTCTTGCAAACCGGAGCTTCTCTCAAGAAGGCTCGTGGTTCTGAGAGGGAACGTGTCACCTTTGTGTGCATAATTCAAATTTTAAATACAAGCACATGCTCCAGTGCGCCAAACCTGGTTGAAAAATCACATGTGTGTCCTCAGGTAAATTTCTAGGTCCCATGCCAGAAACGGGAATGAAATTAAAACATCTGGCCGTCATGGCTCTACTGGAAACATTGAGAAACTTGGTTTTTTAATTCCTGTAAATCCGAAACACGCATGAAAATCATGAAACTTGGCTTGGTGCCATGACATGGCACCAACATGTTGTGGTAATTTTGCTGTCCGATTTGTGAAGGCGCACACATTAATAATCAAAAAACTCATTTTGGAACAAGTGTTGTCACGTTACAATCGGAAACACAAGTATTATTGAAACCGTGGGTGTTCTATTTACCATTTACGTGCCGCCACGCGTCCCCTTTTTTATTAGCTAGGAGGCGCCGTGCAGGGTAGCTATTTGAGTACGGGAGGCGTGCGATCAGACCCCTGCGTGTGCTTATCGGGAGGAGAGCCCTTTGACCTCCATCTGTCGTCCACCTCTCTCCCAAGGTCTCCATTAATGGCGCCCGAGCCTCTGTTTAATGGCGTGGCAATGTCTCACTCGACTGCGATTTAAGAGAGAAAAAAGAAAATCTGAAAAGAAAATTTTGCACGAATCTTGATGTAAGATCCGATGGACCTATATAGCATCTAATACGACATATAGCAAGACTGATGAATATATCTAAGGACGATGAGAGTGGATAATAATTGTCTTACATAATTAGGAAGATAATTAGAAAAGCCACATGCGGCTACGCCCGAAATACACAAGGGCAAAAGAAGAAGGAAGACGCATACAACGATCTGGCTCGCTGATCTCTACTTTCTTCACGCGCTGCAGGTCGTGGAGACTAGTTATCGCGGTGGGCGATGATCTCTTTCATCAGTTTCATGTCCTTAATACGTTGCTTGGCAACATCCGTGCATTCCTCCACCAGCCTGTTGCGCTCGATGCGGAGGATGGCTTTCTCGTCCATAAGTTTCTGGATGATGACGCCCGTCCTCTGCAACACGGCAGCGGTCTCCTCCTCCTGCTTCGCCCTTCCGGCGATCTTCGCCCTCAGCAGGTCGCGCTCACCCCGAAGCTTCGCATTGCCCTCCCCCAGTTGCTGGATGATGCTGGTAGCCTCGTCCTGCATCCTCGCCCAGCCGGAGATCTAATCCATCTGGCTATGGACTATCGCATGCATGCGCCTGTAAGAGTCCTCGCCTGCTCGTGAGAAATTTTCCCATGCCACCGCGGCGCGGCGGGACGTCCCTGCTGCTTTGGCTGCGCGGCGGGACATCGCTGCTGCTTCCGCGGCGTGGCCGGACCAGTCTGCTACATCGACGGCGCGGCGGGACCTCTGTGCTGCTTCGGCAGCGCGGCGGGACCTCTGTGCTGCTACTGCTGTGTGGCTAGACATGTTGGCTCCTTTCGCGGCGAGGCGGGACATCTCTCGTGCTTCCTCTTCCATGCTCACCTCTCCCTGGTGGAAATCTCTCGACCCAGAACTCACGCTGGCTGTGGCTTGATTGACTTGATTGTTTTTTGTGGATGAGGAGTTGAGGAGGAATGTGCAGTCATCTTATAACCGAGTACTACCAATACGCTCCTAAGTGGGAAACCGTTTAGGTTGTGATCGGTGTGAACAGGTTTGCAATTAAATATAGCGTCGTAGTAGTAGTTATTTGGAATGTGACGAGATGCGCTCAAAATTAAATGCTAGAGGGCGGGGCAGTCTAGCTTGGATCTTTTCACGAGAGGCGAGGGTCTTTGTGATTTGACGGCTCATTACTGCTGGAAGGTGAGGCCTTGTGATTCGACTACTCGTATAAATGTGCCAACGACCTGAGGAGGAGCAAAGAACTGTGCGGTATACTCAAGTTTTCCACTGGAGTACGACAAGGAGGAGCACGAAACACGGCAGCCCAGTGCCATATCCTCTACTCTCTACTCTTATTGGATATTACTAGCAAGAGGCATTGTTCTATTGGCGATTAAGAATGATCTAATTTGCTAGTCATCTCATTTTTAATATTGTTCTATTCATGCCTCGCAGAGAAGGTGACACGTGCAGCGAAACACCCGAAGCAAACTAATAAACACAGGGGCAAAAGAAGAAGGAGGATTATCATCCCCCCAAAAAAGAAGGAAGACGTACACGCAAGTCGGGGGCGCTGCTCTCACTACATGAATGGTTGATGGCCGCGGAGTCGTAACTGCTTCTTCATAGCCTCCACGACCTCCATCTCCTTGCGTGTCTCCTCCGCCATCTTCATCATTGTGTCCATGACGCGGGATTTCTCGCCGCGAGCCTTCATCATCTGTTCCACGGCCGCATTACGTACCTTGACAGCAGCCGGGTGCTCGATGCGGAGCTTCGCCAACTCCTCCTTCTGTTCCATGACGAGGGCCTGCAACATCTTCATCGAGGAACTACTATTCTCATTCAGCTTCTTCCAGCCGGCGTTCTCCTCCTTCAGCAGGTCGAGCTCGTGGCAGAGCTTTGCCTTGTCCTCCTGAAGTTGCAGGATTTCGCCGGTCGCCTTCTTCTCCGAGGCAATGCTCTTCTTCAGCAGCATCACCAAGCCGGCGGTCAACTCCCCCTGCTCATTGAGCTCATCGGGCATGTCGTCGAGGCTCTCCTTCAGCAGCTCCACCAAGCCATGGATGAACTCCTTCTGCTTATTGAGGTGCTTATTGAGCTGATCGGGCATGCCGTCGAGGGATAAAGACTCCAGCACCACTAGCTCAGCATGTTCGCCTCCACGTCTAGCGCGCTCCTGGGAGCCATCGCCTGCCCGTAAGGGATCTTTTCAGGTCTCTGCGTGGCGGCGAGCCCTCTTTTTTTCGCAGCCATGGTTGCCGCTCCCTTGTTACGAGTAGTTCTCGACCTAGAGCTCTGCACACAGGCCATGGCAAGGACGGGCGAAGAAGGAGGACTTATGAGGAGGAAGGTAGAGTAATTTTCCGTTAGGTAGTTCCTCTTTTTATAACCTAAGTACTAGCACTAGTACTAAAACCTGCATGGAACACGTTCAGGTTTGGTACGTACTGGTAGGTGTGAGCAGGCTTGCACTTAATTGTACCACTAGTACTTTCGAATGTGATGGGAACAAGGTAAATATTAATTGATGGTTTTTGGTTTCGAGGCCCGAAACGGCTCCCGATGAGTTTAGTGGAACATAAATTTCAACTAGACTATACTGCTCAGATGCATAAATATTATGTTACTGTCAAAAATTGGCACAAAATACGAAGGAGACCAATGGAAGTACTACTAGCAACCCATGATTTAACTACTCGCATGCGCGCAGTGGAGTAGTAATGTCTTTCTTCCGCCCTCACGTCCACTCAATTTGCATGCGCTGTATTAATTGACCATCAATGAAGTGAAGGACTTTACACGCGTCAAATTATCACATGGGGTGGATCTTGGTACAAAATTGTGTCCGCCCGTGTACCCACGTGCGCGCGCGAGGGAATGAGTGCGTGCGTGGCGTGTGTGCACATCTTCGCTTCGTGCATGTACCGCCAGTGCGGCTCAAGGAGGACGAGTACATTCTTCTGGAACCAGCAGCACGTCACTGTGATGAATCCACACAAGGATGTCACGACAATGCCTCCACATGTGCGGCGTGGCTTCATGAACTGTAAGAGTGTAATGCCTAGGATGGAACTATACCTCCTACGTGTCGAGGCACGACTTAAAGGCATAAGTCCATCCTAGAATGATCTCAAGTTTGGTAATCTTTGCACATCTCATGTAAAAGAGGGGAATTGTAAACATAAATAGTTGGCTTACACTCGCCACGTCACACAATTACAATACATGTCTCAAACATCATACATTAAGAATATCACAACCCTCTAAGGGCAAAACCAAATGTCAAGATACCAAACTTAAATAACATCCACAGGTCGGATCGAATCCTAGTAGAAGTCTCCACTACTGATCATCCGGATAACGAACATAGTATCGACTACGCTCCTCGTCGTACTCCCAGTCTAGCTCGGTGCCATCACCTGGATAGCTCACAACTGGACCTGCATCTGGTGTGGTGAAGTAACTGTGAGCCACAGAGGACTCATCAATCCCGTTCCCGGGTAACAAGACTATTTAAGCCTTGGGAGAGGATAAGGCTGAAGAAAAGAATAAGTGTCTGCAGCAGCAACTAGCAACTAGCTTACGTGAGAGAGAGCGAGAAGAGAAGCCTCGGACGAGAAGTGATCACGAAGTGATCCTAGCTACAAGCTCAACAAACATAACCCCTCCGTGTTCAACTCCCGAATCCCTATTCGGAAATTGACGGTCACGGAACACACGCTGGTAGTGTATTAGAAACATTGTGTCAAGTTATCTACAACCGGATATTAACAAGCTCCCATCTGCCACACAACCGCGGGCACGGCTTTCGAAAGATCATAACCCTGCAGGTGTGTTCCAACTTGACCCATTACAAGCCCACGATCCGCGGAGTCGCAACTCCAAAGTGGGAAGACCCGAGTATCCTTGGAATCCTGTGCTCATGATACTCCGAACTAAGGTAAGGATAATCCTGCAAATCCTCCCGGCGTGCCGACACCCTAATAGTAGCCGCGCGTATCTAGTCTCAGGCCACGACCGGATGAGCACAGCGTACAGTGGCCGAAATACCCAAGTTGCCAAGGGGGGCCCCGCACACGACTCTAGTTTGGACCAACACTCAAATCGAGCACTGGCCCAGGGGGGTTGAATTAATTAAGCCTCGGGTTAATTACTCCCTCGGAAAGTTTTAGTTGTTTAGGCGAATAGTACCAATGTTGGGACTTGCTGGAAAAGACTTAGCACTTAGCGGTTTATCGAGGGGGTCCCATACACCCCAACCGTGTTAGGAACGCATAATCAAGGAACATAACACCGGTTTATATGGTTCCTAACGGCATGAGTGGAACAAATCACCAAGCAAAAGGCTTAGCCTTCCACCCTTGCCAATATATTGATGATTTCATTTTAAGCATTTATATAGTGTGATATAACCCAACAAAACTTCAACATGAAGCAAGCATCTTCGATCTTCACCTGCAACTAGCAATGCTATAAGAAGGGCTGAGCGAAGCGTACTTAGCCAAGCAACGGTTTGCATAGGTAGGGAGATTAAACATGGCAATGGTTACAAGTAGGAGGCTGACAGGAAGAACATGGGCATCGAGGCAAAACTATAGAACGGAACTACTAGCAATAGGCAAAGATAGTAATGTTATCGGGGTTCGGTCATCTTGCCTGAAGTGTAGTCGTTCGGATCGTAAGAAGGGTCCTCGTGCTCAACCTCGTTGGTAACCTCGTGCTCGTACTCGTACTCGGTCTCAGCTTCCGGCTCTAAACAATACAATCACACAAGGCACGAATCAACAAGATGCAATGCGCACTCGAAAATGATGGATGCATGATGGATGCACTAAGGATGCACACGGAGCACGGAAAATAGCACTCAAGCAAACCACCTCAAAACATGATAACAATAAGATATTATGAATCTACATAGAAAATCAATCAAGTTTCATATAAGACTCGCTGAAATCGGAGCTACGGGCTAAAAGTTATGCCCGAAACAAGAAATGAGCGAAAACTGAAAATTACAGCAACATATCAACTTCGGAGCACAAAATAATTAAGCTACAGCACTCAAACATCATGGCAAAGGACATGAACATAAACTAGACATATCCTACAGCAAATAAGTCCAAAGGTGCACCCCCAAAGGAGCCACGGATCAATAGCAATAAGCTTGGACATATTGAACTTGACAATAAAATTCTGGCAGCAGAATTTTATTGAAACTTCGGAGCAAAAGTTAAACATGCTACAGCCACTCAAATAAGCATGTGAGGACATGAATGAAAATCCAACAATATCTACTACAAGGAACAATCAAGATCCACCCCAAAACTATCATGGTTTGTCCTAGAGGAGCAAGCAAACATGGCATCGGAACGTTACATATTTCAGACTTAGTGAAAACCCACTAAGTCCTAAAACAGCAGTTCCATCATGGCATCTAAAAGAGGAAGTTTAAGTCACCTCGAAACCAAGCATGACAAGTGGTAAGCACCACATCAAAGTACACATGATGTTGATTCCGAAACATACAAGCATGCATCTTGGAGATAAACACAACGATAGCAACAAGCTCAACAAGATGGCATTTCATAACAAGTGAAACAACATCACAGCCACATGGCACTTTGCAACGATAATAAGCATGGCAAGAATAAATCTATCATGCAACCTATCACCAACAACATGTAGAGCATGGCAAGACGAACACGTGGACATGTCATTTGCATCATTCGGACAAACGAGCTAAAAGTTATCACATGGCAAAGATGACATAAAAACATCACATAGCAGCAATTATACCGGGATGCACTCTTGCAACGGGAAAACAAGCATCTAGATGATCTCTATCATGCATGACACCAAAAGATAAAACGTAGTGCTAATCACCACGAACGTCTGGACATGCTATTTGCGCGAAACGGACAAACACATAAAAAGTTAGAGCAGTTTGAACATAGCATCACAGATTAAAAACATCAGGGACTTAGAAGAAAAAGGAGGGGGAAAACAACCTCAGGCAGATCTGAAAAAAAACGCAAACGGGCCCGGGGAAGAGGAGTCTGCTGGGCCGGCGGCTGGTGGCGAAGAGGCGGCGGCCCGCCGCGGCTTTTGCCCGCGGAGGCGGCCTGGAGGAGGGGCGCGGCTGGAAGGCGCAGCCCAGCCGGCTCGGGCCCAGCGGCACGGTCTGGCGGCGGGAGGTGGAGCGCCCAGCCCGGACCTCGGCGGCGCGGGCGACGGCCCAAGAGGAGGCGAGGCCTGGGAAGAACTGCGGTGGCGTGGGCCTCGCGGAGGGAGAGGCGGCGGCCGAGCCGAGCGGAGAGAGGGCGCGGCCCGGCTGGCGCGGGAGCGCTGGGGCGGGAGGCGATCTCGGCTGGCGGCGGGGTCTGGGCCTTGGATCGGCGGGGACTTGGGCCGGTGCGGAGGGGAGCGACGATGGAGGAGGGGCGATGTGGTCCACTCGCTGGAGCGGTCGAGGGAACGGGTTCGATCCAGATCGGATCGAACCGGGAGGCGTTGACTTCGCTCGACGGAGGCGGCTGGCTCGATGGCTTCGAAGGAACGGCGGCCTGGAGCTGCCAAGTGGCTGTGGGTGGCTGGTGGATCTGAGAAATTGAGGGGGAGAGAGTGGAGAAGAAACTAGGGATGCCAAAATAGACTAGGGGGTCTATTATATAGCAGAATTTAGGGTTTGGGGATTTGGGGGTGTTAGGAGCCCTCCGATCGCGATCCGACGGATCCGATCGCGGGAGGAGTTTAGAAGGGCCTAGGAGAAGATAGTGGGCTGCTGTAGGGGTGTTTCGGGCCACAAAGTGAAGGCACTTTGGACCCACACGAATAACTGAAGGGATATCAAATGGAGTCCAAACTCGACGAGATTTGAGAGGCGGGTTACACACAACAAAACAACAACACACGACAAGTCTCGCGGCACACCGGTAACGTTACACGCCCAAACATCAAAGTAGGCCTACGGGACGTCACGAACACGTGAGGGAGCTCCAAACCGCGAAACGGACAACGGGAAGGAACGCGTGGAACTGGATGCAACCGACAACACAAATGCAATGTGATGCACATGTCTACATGATATGAATGAATGCCACACACGCACACAACAAAACGACGAAAACCCAAAAGACAAAGAACCCGGAATGGAAATAGATGAAGCCGGAGATATATTATATGCCCAAAAGGGAAAGTATTACATCCGGGGCATTACAAACTCTCCTCTATTACAAAAAGATCTCGTCCCGAGATCTAGGACTGGAAAAAGGAAGGGTACTCGGAACGAAGATGACCTTCTCGTTCCCACGTAGCTTCTCGGTCGGTGTGATGTGACCACTTGACTTTCAAGAATTTGATGGACTTGTTGCGGGTCTTGCGTTCGGTTTCTTCGAGAATAGCAACGGGATGCTCTTGGTAGGACAGGTCTTGTTGAAGATCAATCTCTTCAAACGGAATCATGCGCTCAGGTGCCTTGAAGCATTTGCGAAGTTGAGACACATGGAACACATCATGAACATTGGCGAAGTTGGGAGGGAGCTCAAGTTGATAGGCTAGGTCGCCTCTTTTTGCCAAGAATCTTGAAAGGCCCGATGTATCTAGGAGCAAGCTTTCCTTTGATACCGAATCTTTGGGTGCCTTTCATCGGAGACACTCGGAGATAAACATGATCATCAATGTTGAATGCCAAATCACGATGTTTGCCGTCATAGTAGCTCTTCTGGCGCGACTGAGCGGCCTTGAGATTCTCACGTATGACTTTGCACATTTCTTCGGCTTCTGAGATCAAGTCATTGCCAAGAAGTTGACGTTCGCCTGTTTCAGACCAGTTGAGAGGGGTACGGCACTTTCTGCCATAGAGGATTTCAAACGGAGCTTTGCCTGCACTTGCTTGAAAGCTGTTGTTGTAAGAGAACTCGGCAAATGGAAGGCAGTCTTCCCATTTCATGCCAAAAGATATGGCACATGCTCTGAGCATATCTTCTAGAATCTGATTCACTCGCTCGACTTGACCACTAGTCTGAGGGTGAAAAGCAGTGCTGAACCTGATCTTAGTGCCCATGGCGGACTGAAAGGAGTCCCAGAACCTTGAAGTGAACAAACTTCCACGGTCTGAGGATATAACTTGAGGAATGCCATGTAGGGACACAATTCTGGAAGTGTACAGCTCTGCCAATTGAGCTGCATTGATTGATTCTTTGACTGGCAGGAAGTGAGCGACTTTGGTAAGCTTGTCGATCACCACGAAGATAGAATCATTTCCTCGCTTGGACTTAGGAAAACCAGCGAAGAAGTCCATTTCAATGTGGTCAAACTTCCACTCGGGAATAGGAAGAGGTTGGAGAAGACCGGCTGGACGTTGATGTTCTGCTTTCACTCTTCTGCAAACATCACATTCATTCACGAATTGGGCAATCTCCCTTTTCATGCGTGTCCACCAGTAAGACTGCTTGAGGTCTTGATACATCTTGGAACTGCCAGGATGAATGGAAAGGAGAGAATCATGTGCTTCTTCCATTATGAGCTTCCTGAGATCACCTTTGGGAACAATGAGTCTGTCCTCGAAGAACAAGGTATCTCTCTCATCAACACGAAAGCACTTGTATTTTGGAGTGCCCTTTGCAATACCATGTTTCACCTTCTTCACCATGGTATCCCTGAGTTGGGCCTCACGGACTTGATCTTCCAAGGTAGGAGCAATTTGAAGATTTGCAAGAAAACCCTGCGGAACAACTTGAAGGTTGAGCTTCCTGAATGCTTCACAAAGCTCAAGCTGGTACGGCTTGATAAGAAGGCTGTTGCCATATGCCTTTCTGCTCAAAGCATCTGCAATCACATTCGCCTTGCCAGGAGTGTATTCAATGATGGGATTGTACTCTTGGATCATTTCAACCCAACGAGTCTGGCGGAGGTTCAGATGCGGCTGTGTGAAGATGTACTTCAAGCTCTTGTGATCAGTGAAGATGTCGACTTTTCTGCCCAACAACAGATGTCTCCACGTAATCAAAGCATGTACCACAGCTGCTAGCTCGAGATCATGTGTGGGATAGTTCTTCTCACTTGGCTTGAGCTGACTAGAAGTGTATGCCAGAATTCTCTTATCTTGCATAAGCACACCACCAAGTCCTTGTAGAGAAGCATCACAGAATACTTCATAGGGCTTGGATTCATCTGGAGGAGTCAGAACTGGAGCAGAGACGAGCTTTTCTTTGAGAGTTTTGAATGCCACTTCACACTCTGGAGACCGAAAGTATTTGACATTCTTCTGAAGCAAGTTGGAGAGAGGCTTGGCAATGTTGGAGAAGTTCTCAACGAACCTTCTGCAATAGCTGGCAAGACCCAGAAAACTGCGGAGTTGCTTGACGTTCTGAGGAGCTTCCCAGTTGACAATTGCTTCAACTTTCTCAGGATTAACCGCAATACCGTCAGCTGAGATGATGTGGCCCAGGTACAAAACCTTATCGAGCCAAAATTCGCACTTGGAGAACTTGGCATAGAACTTATGCTCTCGGAGTCGATCAAGAACCAGACGTAAGTGCTTTTCGTGATCTTCTTCATTCTTGGAAAACACCAGAATATCATCCAGATACACAAGCACAAACTCGCCGGTATAGGGGTTGAAGATGTAATGCATCATCCTCGAAAAGGTAGGAGGAGCATTGGCGAGACCAAATGACATGACGGTATACTCGTATGAACCGTAGCTCGTTCTGAAGGCCGTCTTGGGAATGTCTTCCTCGCGAATGCGAATTTGATGATAGCCCATTCAGAGATCGAGCTTAGAGAACATTTTAGCTCCTTTGAGCTGCTCGAAGAGTTCGTTGATGTTGGGGAGCAGATACTTGTTCTTTATTGTCTTCTTGTTCAAAGGCCGGTAATCAACACAGAGACGCTCCGTGCCATCTTTCTTCTTGACAAATAAGACACCCCAGCCCCAAGGAGACCTACTAGGCCTGATGAGACCCATACTCTCCTGTTTATCAAGCTGCTTCTTCAATTCCTTCAATTCTTCCGGAGAGAGCTTGTACGGACGCCGGCATGCTGGCTCAGTACCCGGCTCGAGATCAATGACAAATTCCACCTGACGGTGTGGAGGCATGCCTGGAAGTTCTTCAGGAAAGACGTCTTGATATTCGTTCACCACCGGAATTTGAGATATGGCATTAATTTCGCCCCTTATCATTGAGAGAGAAAAGCCTGATAGTGTTATCCCTGGAGGCGAAGATAATCACATCTTCATCAGGATGAGTCATCTTGACTTCCTTCTGTGCACAATCAATGTGAGCATCGTGCTGAGAAAGCCAATCCATTCCGAGGATGAGGTCAATATCAGAATTACCAAGAACCACCGGATTAGCCAGAAATCGATAATCACCCATGCGAATAGACACATTCGGAACAAAGTTGTTGGAGTTCATGAGCAAACCCGGAGAAAGCACAGACATCGGACTCGGCAAAGCTTGCAATGGCATATCATGTGACAAAGCAAAAGGTATTGACATGAAAGAATGTGAAGGACCTGAATCGAACAAAACTTTAGCAGGTATAGAGTTCACTGGAAGGTTACCCAAAATGACATCAGAAGAATTCTCCGCTTCAGCTGCACTCATCAGATTGACCCTTGCAGACTTTGGATCATGCTTGACAATCGCTGTACTGACAGGCGGAGGAGGAGGAAGACGCTTCGGATTCGGACATCTGTTGGCATAATGACCCTTCTGGCCACACTTGTTGCACACCACTTCAGAGAGAGGACGGAAATGAGAACCACTTGACTTGGAGCCTTGAGACTGAAACTGCTTCTTCGACTGGTTGCTCGGGTTGGGTGGGTGGGAGAAACCACGTCCACCAGAGTTCTTGTTGCTGTTGGAGTTGTTGTAAGGAGCTCGAATCACTGGAGGAGGAGGAAGCCAGAATTTTAAGGATGGCAATGGGTCGGGTTTGGATCGGGTTGAACAATATCAAATCCATATCCATATCCATGAAGACAGTTTTTGCCCGCCCATGAAAAAATCCATGGGTGAAAAATTGTGTCCATGTCCAAACCCGATGGATATCCATACCCACTGGATATCCATTGGGTCCTCTCTAGACATATAAATAAGACATAACACAATGGTAACATAAGCTCTTCCATTCTTCACTTCATGGCAGACTAGACTTCACTTATGGTAAATCAACGTCCACTAACAACATGCGATCATTTAGTACTTTTCTAACATATGAGAATGATGAGTCTTAACAAGGAGATAAAAATAAGGGAAGGGTGTTGGGTATGTTACAGACGGGATTGAATGTCAACTAATAAAAGTTATGACAGGGATTGTGTAATTTCTTTTGCATGTTTTGGATAACAAAGTGTAAAATTGCAGTGGGACATGTGACTGTGGGGTAGGGATAGCAGATTTTTGCCCATTAAGTCATACTATCGGGTCGGGTTTGGATATACCCACGGGTACAAGATTATATCCATGCCCTACCCACGAGTAATCGGGTCGGGTTTGGGCGCCGCCCATGGACACAAAAGCATATCCAAACCCTATCCATTCGGGTCGGATATCCATGGATATCCATGTCCATGGATAAAATTGCCATCCTTACAGAATTTCTGATGCTTCGAGACCATCTGAGACGATGAGGAAGAGTGAACGACATCTCGAATTCTCTTTTTAGAAGCCTCCATCTTAAGCTGAGCTGCCTCTTGTTTCAAAGCCATGTTATAGAATTTGTCGAATTCATCCGGCTCGAACAAGGTGAGAGCAAGTTGAAGTTCATCTTTCAGGCCTCCACGGAACTGGTAGATTTTGCTCCTGGCGTCAGGAATGTCTTGCTTAGCATCACGAGCGAGGTTTTGGAACTTGACATTATACTGATAGACTGTCATAGAGCCCTGCTTCAGGTTGCGGAATTGCTCACGCATGCCCTCGATGACACTTGTAGGAATGTGGTGCGAGCGAAAATCCTTGCAGAAATTCTCCCAAGAGACCACTTGACCTGGCCTGGAGTCTTTGTACTACTGCCACCAGTCAGCTGCTTGGTCTTTGAGTTGGAAGGCTGCAAACTTCACATAATCATCTTCCTTCACGTTACTGCACTCAAAATGCTTCTTTATGTCGGTTAACCAATCTTCAGCATCAAGAGGTTCGACACAGTAACTGAAAGCTTTTGGATTATTAGCCAGGAACTGGTTGAGAGTAGCATGGTGCTGCTGGTTGAAGAAGTTGCCTTGATTCCCTGGAACACCCTAATTAGCTTGATTAGCTTGCATCTGCTGCATCATCTGCATCAACAACTGGGTGTTCTGAGCTGTAGTCTGCATAATCGCTCTCCAAGCCTCAGGTGGAGGAGGAGGGGAAGGAGGACGATCTGGGACCTCTTCCGCCTCTGGGTTAGAGTTGGGAACCCTTTTTGGAGCCATCCTGAAAGAGATGACCACGAATCAGCAATTGATTGACAGAAGGTATAAGCTGAATCAATGGAATGAATTGCAACAAGTCTTCACAATAATCATTCAAACAAGAGGAACGAATGATATTCCCAGTTAAATGATAACATCAATCTTCACGAGAAGCCACATAGGGGACAACAGAAAAAAAAAGAAAAACAACAAGGTACAGACGGGAACAAACACAAGAGAGGAGCTTCGTTCTAACATCTTTGTGCTGAAAGCATATGAACGCGTTACGAAAAGGTTTTGCAATCCCCGGATCAGCATAGCCAAGGACCCTTTAAGATGCAACTCCTGATAGTAACATCGGTCATAAACCACTTCACTCAATGTAGAACCCCGAACTCGCTAACCTGCATTCGTTGGAAGAATGCCTACGATCTACTGGATAAACCCACCTATAAATTTCCGAAAGATTCCAGTTATGCAATCAGGTGTTGGGGATACACGGGAAGCACCGCGCAATCAACTCTAAACCTACATCCAGGTGTATCCATCCTTCAACACATAACCAGTCTTTCTCGGATACTGTGTACCTCGGACCTTCGAAAAGCATCCACTATAACAAGCTATGGCAATACTCCAGAACTACCTCCCCAGTACTGGGTGATGTCGGGGTTGTCTTGCCACTGGCCGTATAGGAGAGATTTTCGATGTCGGCCGTCTTAAGTATTTAGTACTGCCGCGATATGCTTGTGACGACAATACCCCGAAGCTCAACTCCCCGGGACACTGCCACAACCCTTAATGTCAGGAGGCATCGAGAACAATATTCTCGTCACAAGAACATCGAAACAATCCCAGAATACTAGCGGGATTCCTAAAAAAAAATTTGTGCAATTTTTGAAGATAGGAGAGACAAGAGTAGTCGTCAGGAGTCCTCACCAGAGAGAAAGGGGATGAGAAGCAAAGAAATCTACTCTCCGATATAATATATAGGACTCAAAATGTTTTCAGTGTGTGCCTAGACTCGACCGTCAACGATTCGATCAAACAGTGGGGGCTCCTAGGTCGGAGAAGGCTCTGATACCAACTTGTAATGCCCAGGATGGAACTATACCTCCTACGTATCGAGGCACGACTTAAAGGCATAAGTCCATCCTAGAATGATCTCAAGTTTGGTAATCTTTGCACATCTCATGTAAAAGAGGGGAATTGTAAACATAAATAGTTGGCTTACACTCGCCACGTCACACAATTACAATACATGTCTCAAACATCATACATTAAGAATATCACAACCCTCTAAGGGCAAAACCAAATGTCAAGATACCAAACTTAAATAACATCCACAGGTCGGATCGAATCCTAGTAGAAGTCTCCACAACTGATCATCCGGATAACGAACATAGTATCGACTACGCTCCTCGTCGTACTCCCAGTCTAGCTCGGTGCCATCACCTGGATAGCTCACAACTGGACCTGCATCTGGTGTAGTGAAGTAACTGTGAGCCACAGAGGACTCAGCAATCCCGTTCCCGGGTAACAAGACTATTTAAGCCTTGGGAGAGGATAAGGCTGAAGAAAAGAATAAGTGTCTGCAGCAGCAACTAGCAACTAGCTTACGTGAGAGAGAGCGAGAAGAGAAGCCTCGAACGAGAAGTGATCACAAAGTGATCCTAGCTACAAGCTCAACAAACATAACCCCTCCGTGTTCAACTCCCGAATCCCTATTCGCAAATTGACGGTCACGGAACACACGCTGGTAGTGTATTAGAAACATTGTGTCAAGTTATCTACAACCGGATATTAACAAGCTCCCATCTGCCACATAACCGCGGGCACGGCTTTCGAAAGTTCATAACCCTGCAGGGGTGTTCCAACTTGACCCATTACAAGCCCACGATCCGCGGAGTCGCAACTCCAAAGTGGGAAGACCCGAGTATCCTCGGAATCCCGTGCTCAAGATACTCCGAACTAAGGTAAGGCTAATCCAGCAAATCGTCCCGGCGTGCCGACACCCTGATAGTAGCCGCGCGTATCTAGTCTCAGGCCAAGACCGGATGAGCACAGCGTATAGTGGCCGAAATACCCAAGTTGACAAGGGGGGCCCCGCACACGACTCTAGTTTGGACCAACACTCAAATCGAGCACTGGCCCAGGGGGGTTGAATTAATTAAGCCTCGGGTTAATTACTCCCTCAGAAAGTTTTAGTTGTTTAGGCGAATAGTACCAATGTTGGGACTTGCTGGAAAAGACTTAGCACTTAGCGGTTTATCGAGGGGGTCCCATACACCCCAACCGTGTTAGGAACGCATAATCAAGGAACATAACACCGGATTATACGGTTCCTAACGGCATGAGTGGAACAAATCACCAAGCAAAAGGCTTAGCCTTCCACCCTTGCCAATATATAAATGATTTCATTTTAAGCATTTATATAGTGTGATATAACCCAACAAAACTTCAACATGAAGCAAGCATCTTCGATCTTCACCTGCAACTAGCAATGCTATAAGAAGGGTTGAGCGAAGCGTACTTAGCCAAGCAACGGTTTGCATAGGTAGGGTGGTTAAACATGGCAATGGTTACAAGTAGGAGGCTGACAGGAAGAACATGGGCATCGAGGCAAAACTATAGAACGGAACTACTAGCAATAGGCAAAGATAGTAATGTTATCGGGGTTCGGTCATCTTGCCTGAAGTGTAGTCGTTCGGATCGTAAGAAGGGTCCTCGTGCTCAACCTCGTTGGTAACCTCGTGCTCGTACTCGTACTCGGTCTCAGCTTCCGGCTCTAAACAATACAATCACACAAGGCACGAATCAACAAGATGCAATGCGCACTCGAAAATGATGGATGCATGATGGATGCACTAAGGATGCACACGGAGCACGGAAAATAGCACTCAAGCAAAACACCTCAAAACATGATAACAATAAGATATTATGAATCTACACAGAAAATCAATCAAGTTTCATATAAGACTCGCTGAAATCGGAGCTACGGGCTAAAAGTTATGCCCGAAACAAGAAATGAGCGAAAGCTGAAAATTACAGCAACATAGCAACTTCAGAGCACAAAATAATTAAGCTACAGCACTCGAACATCATGGCAAAGGACATGAACATAAACTAGACATATCCTACAGCAAATAAGTCCAAAGGTGCACCCCCAAAGGAGCCACGGATCAATAGCAATAAGCTTGGACATATTGAACTTGACAATGAAATTCTGGCAGCATAATTTTATTGAAACTTTGGAGCAAAAGTTAAACATGCTACAGCCACTCAAATAAGCATGTGAGGACATGAATGAAAAGCCAACAATATCTACTACAAGGAACAATCAAGATCCACCCCAAAACTATCATGGTTTGTCCTAGAGCAGCAAGCAAACATGGCATCGGAACGTTACAGATTTCAGACTTAGTGAAAAACCACTAAGTCCTAAAACAGCAGTTCCATCATGGCATCTAAAAGAGCAAGTTTAAGTCACCTCGAAACCAAGCATGGCAAGTGGTAAGCACCACATCAAAGTACACATGATGTTGATTCTGAAACATACAAGCATGCATCTTGGAGATAAACACAACGATAGCAACGAGCTCAACAAGATGGCATTTCATAACAAGTGAAACAACATCACAGCCACATGGCACTTTGCAACGATAATAAGCATGGCAAGAATAAATCTATCATGCAACCTATCACCAACAACATGTAGAGCATGGCAAGACAAACACGTGGACATGTCATTTGCATCATTCGGACAAACGAGCTAAAAGTTATCACATGGCAAAGATGACATAAAAACATCACATAGCAGCAATTATACCGGGATGCACTCTTGCAACGGGAAAACAAGCATCTAGATGATCTCTATCATGCATGACCCCAAAAGATAAAACGTAGTGCTAATCACCACGAACGTCTGGACATGCTATTTGCGCGAAACGGACAAACACATAAAAAGTTAGAGCAGTTTGAACATAGCATCACAGATTAAAAACCGCAGGGACTTAACAGAAAAAGGAGGGGGAAAACAACCTCAGGAAGATCTGGAAAAAAACGCAAACGGGCCTGGGGAAGAGGAGTCTGCTGGGCCGGCGGCTGGTGGCGAAGAGGCGACGGCCCGCCGCGGCTCTGGCCCGCGGAGGCGGCCTGGAGGAGGGGCGCGGCTGGAAGGCGCGACCCAGCTGGCTCGGGCCCAGCGACGCAGTCTGGCGGCGGGAGGTGGAGCGCCCAGCCCGGGCCTCGGCGGCGCTGGCGACGGCCCAAGAGAAGGCGAGGCCTGGGAAGACCTGCGGTGGCGTGGGCCTCGCGGAGGGAGAGGCGGCGGCCTAGCCGAGCGGAGAGAGGGCGCGGCCCGGCTGGCGCGGGAGCGCTGGGGCGGGAGGCGATCTCGGCTGGCGGCGGGGTCTGGGCCTTGGATCGGCGGGGACTTGGGCCGGTGCGGAGGGGAGCGACGATGGAGGAGCGGCGATGTGGTCCACTCGCTGGAGCGGTCGAGGGAACGGGTTTGATCCAGATCGGATCGAACCGGGAGGCGTTGACTTCGCTCAACGGAGGCGGCTGGCTCGATGGCTTCGAAGGAACGGCGGCCTGGAGCTGCCAAGTGGCTGTGGGTGGCTGGTGGATCTGAGAAATTGAGGGGGAGAGTGTGGAGAAGAAACTAGGGATGCCAAAATAGACTAGGGGGTCTATTATATAGCAGAATTTAGGGTTTGGGGATTTGGGGGTGTTAGGAGCCCTCCGATCGCGATCCGACATATCCGATC
>LR738712.1:15980138-16142672 GCA_902687465.1 Secale cereale
GGGATCACATCATTAGGAGAATGATGTGATGGACAAGACCCATCCGTTAGCATAGCACTATGATCGTTTAGTTTTACTGCTATTGCTTTCTTCATGACTTATACATGTTCCTATGACTATGAAATTATGCAACTCCCGAATACCGTAGGAACACCTTGTGTGCTATCAAACGTCACAACGTAACTGGGTGATCATAAAGATGCTCTACAGGTGTCTCCGAAAGTATTCGTGGTGTTGGCATAGATCAAGATTAGGATTTGTCACTCCGAGTGTCGGAGAGGTATCTCTGGGCCCTCTCGGTAACACACATCACAATAAGCCTTGCAAGCAAAAGACTAATGAGTTAGTCACGAGATGATGTGTTACGGAACGAGTAAAGAGACTTGCCGGTAACGAGATTGAACTAGGTATGGAGATACCGACGATCGAATCTCGGACAAGTAACATACCGATGACAAAAGGAACAACATATGTTGTTATGCGGTTCTGACCGATAAAAGATCTTTGTAGAATATGTAGGAGCCAATATGAACATCCAGGTTCCGCTATTGGTTATTGACCGGAGATGAGTCTCGGTCATGTCTACATAGTTCTCGAACCCGTAGGGTCCGCACGCTTAACGTTTGATGACGATCGGTATTATGAGTTTATGAGTTTTGATGTACCGAAGGTAGTTCGGAGTCCCGGATGAGATCACGGACATGACGAGGAGTCTCGGAATGTCAGAGACATAAAGATTGATATATTGGACGACTATATGCCGACACCGGAAGTGTTCCGGAAAAGTTTCGGATTTAACGGGATTGCCGGAGGGGGTTACCGGAACCCCCTACGAAGGGGGATGGTCCATAGTGGGCCTTATGGAAAAGAGAGAGGCGGCCCATAGGGCTAGCCGGCGCCCCACCTAGGGTTCCTAGTTGGACTAGGATTGGGGGGCGCCACCTCTCCCTCTTTTCCTTTCCCTCTCTTCCTTCTTTGGTGGTTCCTACTAGGAATAGGATTGCAATCCTATTCCTAGTAGGATTGCACCCCTAGCCGCACCAAACAAGGGCCGGTCGGCCTCCCCCTTGCTCCTTTATATACGGGGGCAGGGGGGCACCCAAAGACACACAAGTTGAATTGTTCCAGCCGTGTGCGGTGCCCCCCTCCACAGAAACACACCTCGGTCATACCGTCGCGGTGCTTAGGCGAAGCCCTGCGCCGGTGAATACATCATATCCGTCACCACGCCGTCGTGCTGACGAAACTCTCCCGTAAAGCTCAACTGGATCAAGAGCTCGTGGGATGTCATCAAGCTGAACGTGTGCTGAACGCGGAGGTGCCGTACGTTCGGTGCTTGATCGGTTGAATCGCGAAGAAGTTCGACTACATCAACCGCGTCACTTGACGCTTCCGCTTCCGGTCTACGAGGGTACGTAGACATACTCTTCCCTCTCGTTGCTATGCATCTGGTAGATAGATCTTGCGTGATCGTAGGAAAATTTTAAAATACTACGTTCCCCTACAGTGGCATCATGAGCCAGGTCTATGCGTAGATGATATGCACGAGTAGAACACAATGAGTTGTGGGCGATACTAGTCATACTGCTTACCAGCATGTCATACTTAGCTTCGGCGGTATTGTGAGATGAAGCGGCCCGGACCGACGTTACGCGTACGCTTACGCGAGACTGGTTTCACCGTTACGAGGACTCGTTGCTTAAAGGTGACTGGCGGGTGTCTGTCTCTCTCACTTTAGCTGAATCAAGTGTGGCTACGCCCGGTCCTTGTGAAGGTTAAAACAGCACATACTTAACGAAACATCGTTGTGGTTTTGTATGCGTAGGTAAGAACGGTTCTTGCTAAGCCCGTAGCAGCCACGTAAAACATGCAACAACAAAGTAGAGGACGTCTAACTTGTTTTTGCAGGGCATGTTGTGATGCGATATGGTCAAGACATGATGAGTTATACGGTTTTGTATGAGATGATCATGTTTTGTAAAGTTATCGACAACTGGCAGGAGCCATATGCTTGTCGCTTTATTGTATGAAATACAATCGCCATGTAATTGCTTTACTTTATCACTAAGCGGTAGCGATAGTCGTAGAAGCAATAGTTGGCGAGACGACAACGATACTACGATGGAGATCAAGGTGTCACGCCGGTGACGAAGGTGATCATGACGGTGCTTTGGAGATGGAGATCAAAAGCACAAGATGATGATGGCCATATCATGTCACATATTTTGATTGCATGTGATGTTTATCTTATTATGCTTCTTATTTTGCTTAGAACGACGGTAGCATTATAAGATGATCCCTTACTAAATTTCAAGGTATAAGTGTTCTCCCTGAGTATGCACCGTTGCGAAAGTTCGTCGTGCCGAGACACCACGTGATGATCGGGTGTGATAAGCTCTACGTTCAAATACAACGGGTGTAAGCCAGTTTTGCACACGCAGAATACTCGGGTTAAACTTGACGAGCCTAGCATATGCAGATATGGCCTCGGAACACTGGAGACCGAAAGGTCGAGCGTGAATCATATAGTAGATATGATCAACATAAGATGTTCACCATTGAAACTACTCCATCTCACGTGATGATCGGACATGGTTTAGTTGATTTGGATCACGTGATCATTTAGATGACCGGAGGGATGTCTATCTAAGTGGGAGTTCTTTAAATAATATAATTAAATTGAACTTTAATTTATGATGAACTTAGTCCTGGTAGTATTAGCATATCTATGTTGTAGAACAATAGCTCGCGATGTTGCTCCACGTTTATTTTTATATGTTCCTAGAGAAAACTGAGTTGAAAGATGTTAGTAGCAATGATGTGGAATTGTTCCGTGATCTGAGGATTATCCTCATTGCTGCACAGAAGAATTATGTCCTTGATGCACCGCTAGGTGACAGACCTATTGCAGGAGCAGATGTAGACGTTATGAACGTTTTGACAAAAGCTCGATATGATGACTACTTGATAGTTTAGTGCACCATACTTTACGGCTTATAACCGGGACTTCAAAAACGTTTTGAAACGCCACAGAGCATATGAGATGTTCCAAGAGTTGAAATTAGTATTTCATACTCATGCCTGTGTCGAGAGGTATAAGACCTCTGACAGTACTTTGCCTACAAGATGGGGGAGAATAGCTCAACCAGTGAGCATGTGCTCAGATTGTCTGGGTAGTACAATTGCTTGAATCAAGTGGGAGTTAATCTTCCAGATAAGATAGTAATTGACAAAGTTCTCTAGACACTATCACCAAGTTAGTAGAACTTCGTGATGAACTATAATATGCAAGGGATGACGAAAGTAATTCCCGAGCTCTTCACGATGCTGAAATCGGCGAAGGTAGAAATCAAGAAAGAGCATCAAGTGTTGATGGTTAACCAGACCACTTGTTTCAAGTAAAGGGCAAAGGGATAGAAGGGGAACTTCAAGAAGAATGACAAGCAAGTTGTCACTCCCGTGAAGAAACCCAAAGCTAAACTCAAGCCTGAAACTAAGTGCTTCTACTGCAAAGGAAATGGTCATTGGAAGTGGAACTGCCCTAGATACTTGGCGGATAAAAAGGATGGCAAAGTGAACAAAGGTATATTTGATATACAAATTATTGATGTGTATTTTACTAGTGTTCATAGCAACCCCTCGGTATTTGATACTGGTTCAGTTGCTAAAGAGTAGTTACTCGAAATGGGAGTTGCATAATGAACAGAAACTAGTTAAAGGATGAAGTGACGATGTCTATTGGAAGTAGTTCCAAGATTGATATGATCATCATCGCACACTCCCTATACTTTCGGGATTAGTGTTGAACCTAAATAAGTGTTATTTGGTGATTGTGTTGAGCATGAATATGATTTGATCATGTTTATTGCAATACAGTTATTCATGTAAGTTAGAGAATAATTGTTATTCTGTTTACATGAATAAAACCTTCTATGGTCATACACCCAATCAAAATGGTTTGTTGGATCTCGATCGTGTGATACACATATTCATAATATTGAAGCCAAAAGATGCAAGGTTAATAATGATAGTGCAACTTATTTGTGGCACTGCCGTTTAGGTCATATTGGTGTAAAGCGCATGAAGAAACTCCATAGTGATGGACTTTTTGGAATCACTTGATTATGAATCACTTGGTGCTTGCGAACCATGCCTCATGGGCAAGATGACTAAAACTCCGTTCTCCGGAACTGTGGAGCGAGCAACAGAGTTGTTGGAAATCATACATACTGATGTATGCAGACCAATGAGTGTTGAAGCTCACGGCGGGAATCGTTATTTTCTGACCTTCACTGATGATTTGAGTAGATATGGGTATATCTACTTAATGAAGCACAAGTCTGAAACATTTGAAAAGTTCAAAGAATTTCTGAGTGAAGTGGAGAATCATCGTAACAAGAAAATAAGAATTTCTACGATATGATCGTAGAGGTAAAATATTTGAGTTAGCGAGTTTGGCCTTCAATAAAAACAATGTGAAATAGTTTCACTACTCACGCCACCTGGAACACCACAGTGTAATGGTGTGTTCGAACGTCATAACCGTACTTTATTAGATATGGTGCGATCGATGATGTCTCTTACCGATCTACCACTATCGCTTTTGGGGTTATGCATTAGAGACAGCTACATTCACGTTAAATAGGGCACCATCTAAATCCGTGGAGATGACACCGTATGAACTATGGTTTGACGAGAAACCTAAGCTGTCATTTCTTTAAGTTTGGGACTGCGATGCTTATGTGAAAAAGTTTCAACATGATAAACTCGAACCCAATTCGGAGAAGTAAATCTTCATAGGATACCCAAAAAGAAACTGTTGGGTACACCTTCTATCACAGATCCTAAGGCAAGGTCTTTGTTGCTAAGAGTGGATCCTTTCTAGAGAAGGAGTTTCTCTCGAAAGAAGTGAGTGGGAGGAAAGTAGAACTTGATGAGGTAATTGTACCTTCTCCCGAATTGGAAGGTAGTACATCACAGAAACTCGTTCCAGTGATTCCTACACCAATTAGTGAGGAAGCTAATGATGATGATCATGAAACTTCAGATCAAGTTTCTGCTGAACTTCGTAGATCAACCAGAGTTCGTTCCGCACCAGAGTGGTACGGCAACCCAGTTCTGGAAGTCATGTTACTAGACCATGATGAACCTACGAACTATGAGGAAGCGATGATGAGCCCAGATTCCGCAAAATGGCTTGAGACCATGAAATCTGAGATGGGATCCATGTATTAGAACAAAGTATGGACTTTGGTTGACTTGCCCGATGATCGGCAAGCCATCGAAAATAAATGGATCTTCAAGAGGAAGACCGACGAAACGGTAATGTTACTGTTTACAAAGCTCGACTTGTTGCGAAAGGGTTTCGACAATTTCAAAGAGTTGACTACGATGAGACTTTCTCACCCGTAGCGATGCTTAAGTCTGTCCGAATCATGTTAGTAATTGCCGCATTTTAAGAAATCTGGCAAATGGATAACAAAACTGCATTCTTTAATGGATTTATTAAAGAAGACTTGTATATGATGCAACCAGAAGGTTTTGTCAATCCTAAAGGTGCTAACAAAATGTGCAAGCTCCAGCGATCCATCTATGGACTGGTGCAAGCATCTTGAAGTTAGAATATACGCTTTGATAAGTTGATCAAAGCATATAGATTTATACAAACTTGCGGTGAAGCCTGTATTTACAAGAAGTGAGTGGGAGCACTACAACCTTTCTGATAAGTATATGTGAATGACATATTGTCGATCGGAAATGATGTAGAATTTTCTGGAAAGCATAAAGGAGTGTTTGAAAGGAGTTTTTTCAAAGAAAGACCTTGGTGAACCTGCTTACATATTGGGCATCAAGATCTATAGAGATAGATCAAGACGCTTGATAAGAATTTCGATGAGTACATACCTTGATAAGATTTTGAAGAAGTTTCAAAATGGATCAGTCAAAGAAGGAGTTCTTGCCTGACTTGTAAGTTGTGAAGTTGAGTAAGACTCAAAGCCAGACCACGGCAGAAAAATATAGAGAGAATGAAAGTCATTCCCTATGCCTCAGCCATATGTTCTATAAAGTATGCCATGTTGTGTACAAAACACGTTGTGTACCTTGCCATGAGTTTGACTGGGAGGTACAATAGTGATCCAGGAGTAGATCACTGTACAGCGGTGTCGGTGTACTAAGGTAGGGGTACCTCAGTACCCCAACTTGTGCACGGGCAGTTGCAGCTTCCCGCGGCAAGGTTTACTGCTGGCTCGCCGGAGACCTTCCTGCTCCTTATCTAACCATTCAAAGACAAAGTATACAAGACAGAAGACCAAGACCCCGGCAAGAGGAGCTTGCCGGGAAGGCCGTTCCAGGCTCAAGATTGCTTAACTAGCACGAGGCCCTGGCAAGAGGAGCTTGTCAGGACGAACAGAAGATTTTATCTTAGAAGACCCAGCAAGGGCTCGGGGAGCGGCAAGCTTCCGGGCCCGGCAAGGTCGAGATCCCCGGCAAGGTGCTTGCCGGGGGAGGTGCCCGGCAAGGTGCTTGCCGGGGGAGGTGCGCTGTGTGCCCGCGCTCCAGCTCATCAGCCCACGCGTCGCCCTGGGGCCACTCCAGGGACGCGTGGCGGATGGCTGTGCAACCTGGGGGACACGGTGGCACTCCACGGCAGTGGATCCATCGCCGTGGCAGACGGAGACGCAACGGCGGGAGCTTTTGGGGTCGACGGCGACGGGCATTAAATGCCCTTGTCCCCCACTGTCAAAGTAGGTATAGACCACTGTTCTGCACTGTAGCTCCACTGTTCCCGCACTGTTCCAACTACCACATCTTTTACATTTTTACCCCTTTCTCCTACGTTGACACCTGTCGGTGACCCCTTGCACTATAAAAGGAGGCCCATGCACAACGTGGAGAGGGTTCGAAACCTAGATCATTCTCACGCTCGTGTAGCTGCTTCTTCAAGCTCCGAGCGCCCAACTCAATACACAACCAAGCAGGAGTAGGGTTTTACGCATCCGTGCGGCCCGAACCTGGGTAAAACTGCCCGTGCGTCTGCCTCGATCTGCTCTTCGTGCTCCCTCCGCCCTCGTACCGCACAGACAAGGGGCTCCGGTCCCATAGGTGTTATCCCGGAGTGCCTCAGCGAGGGGATCACGGCGAGCGCGTCGGGAGGGAGCTCTAGCAGCTTGCGAATCTCCTCATTGTCCGCCTGGCTGGCGGCATCCGCAGCTTCCGCCTCCGCGGGTGTGTATCCAAAGTTTCCCGCCGCCGAGGCTGCGGCGACTTCTTCAGCGCGAGAAGCTATGTAAGCAATCTCTTGGTCGGTGGTGGCCCGCGTGTGCAGCTTGAGATCGTCCTTCTTCTCCAACACCTCCACAAGGCGGTCGTAGAACTCAAGGACGTCGATGGGCTTGGGCGCAATCCACGTGCGCTCCACTCCATGAGAGTCGCACGCGGGCATCATAGCGACAAGGCGATCCCGGGCGCTGCTGGCGCAGAGCGGCACCACTCCCCGGGGGGCGCGGAAGTACTCGGGGTGGGCCGGGTCGAACTTGAAAAGTTCCCTGACCATACCCCGCAGCTCGAGTGTTGTGAAGTTAAAATTGAGGCCGGGGCGCAGCCTCATGATGTCTGCCGGGCCGCCATATTGCCACGCCGGCCTCTTCCGGTCTTGGAGGGGGGCGATCCGGCGACGAAGAAAGTCCGCGCCCACTTCAGCGACAGACAGCGGCGCCAAACGAAGACGCATGATCCTGACGAGAGCAATATCCAGCTTGGAGTCGTCGGAATCGAAGTTACTCCAATCCCTGCCGCGCACGATGGGCGATGTGCGCGGCGCGGTGAAGTGTTGCGGCCGCTCCTCGACGACCCAGCACCACTCCGCACGCCACTCTTCCCACTTGCCGCGGAGCTCCCCCGGCAAGTAGGCGGGTTTCTTATTCAGCCTGAACACCCAAGAGATTCCTCCGGAGAGGGGGGCGTCGGCCTCTACTCTGGGGATGAAAAAGTGCCTAAAGAGAGCTACGTTGGGCTGGATTCCTACGAAGTTTTCGCACATGTGTGCGAAAACGGACATGGTGAGGATGGCGTTGGGAGTGAAGTCGAGGAGGTGGAGGCCATAAGTATTCATGATATCACAGAAAAAGTTTGAGAAGGGAGGGCACAGACCGCAGTGGAAGAAGGCTGCGAAAAAGTAATACCCGCTGGGGTAGTGGTCCTTGGCGACGGCCGGGTAGACGCGCGTGCGGGGGTGCGCTGGAGTCTCCTTGGACCAGAACCAATAATATTTGCTCCAGAGTTCCCGCTCGCCGAGCCTCGGCGAGAAGACGATGTGCTCCTTCCGGTACGCGGCGAGCTTCGCCGCCTGATCTGACTTCTCCCGCTTGGACTTCTCCGCCTTCGCCTTGTCGGTCTTTGGGGCCATGGCGGACGCGGTGGAAGGAAGGGGGCGAAGAGCTTGGTGGTGGCGGAGGAGTAGAGGCAAAGAGCAGAGGAATCTGAGGAAGAAGACGATGGTAATGAGTGCGCAGGGAGGGGAACCGCGCCGCTCTCTCTGCTTTTATGGGGGAGTGGGGGGCGTTTCGCCCTCCCCATTAAAGAAATCGTGGGCACGTCCCATCCCACGGCGCCGCAATCGACGCGTGCCGTTACCGTGGGGTGCGGCGGATAGGGAAGTGGATTCGGCGCGCCGCGGGCCGCGGGTGCCCGTGCACTGTTTTGGGCCTGGCCCAACAGCGCTCGGCACCGTGTGTGGCCCAGGCCCGGGGGCTCCTGTCGGTGTACTAAGGTAGGGGTACCTCAGTACCCCAACTTGTGCACGGGCAGTTGCAGCTTCCCGCGGCAAGGTTTGCTGCTGGCTCGCCGGAGACCTTCCTGTTCCTTATCTAACCATTCAAAGACAAAGTATACAAGACAGAAGACCAAGACCCCGGCAAGAGGAGCTTGCCGGGAAGGCCGTTCCAGGCTCAAGATTGCTTAACTAGCACGAGGCCCTGGCAAGAGGAGCTTGTCAGGACGAACAGAAGATTTTATCTTAGAAGACCCAGCAAGGGCTCGGGGAGCGGCAAGCTTCCGGGCCCGGCAAGGTCGAGATCCCCGGCAAGGTGCTTGCCGGGGGAGGTGCCCGGCAAGGTGCTTGCCGGGGGAGGTGCGCTGTGTGCCCGCGCTCCAGCTCATCAGCCCACGCGTCGCCCTGGGGCCACTCCAGGGACGCGTGGCGGATGGCTGTGCAGCCTGGGGGACACGGTGGCACTCCACGGCAGTGGATCCATCGCCGTGGCAGACGGAGACGCAACGGCGGGAGCTTTTGGGGTCGACGGCGACGGGCATTAAATGCCCTTGTCCCCCACTGTCAAAGTAGGTATAGACCACTGTTCTGCACTGTAGCTCCACTGTTCCCGCACTGTTCCAACTACCACATCTTTTACATTTTTACCCCTTTCTCCTACGTTGACACCTGTCGGTGACCCCTTGCACTATAAAAGGAGGCCCATGCACAACGTGGAGGGGGTTCGAAACCTAGATCATTCTCACGCTCGTGTAGCTGCTTCTTCAAGCTCCGAGCGCCCAACTCAATACACAACCAAGCAGGAGTAGTCATCCTCGACTTGTACAAAAGGTGGTTGCCGGAGCGGATCACGGCAACCGCGCCTTAGGGGTGAAACTTGCGAAGATGCTCTATGTTCCAGGAGTTGCTCACCGGTAAGCCTTCTTCGGTCTCGAGGCGGACAGCGCCGGGCCTCGTAACTTGTCTCACCCGATAAGGGCCTTCCCACTTCGGCGTCAACTTGTTGGAATTCTTGGCGGACTGAACACGCCGAAGAACAAGGTCGCCTTCCTCGAGACTCCTGGCCTTGACTTTGCGGCTATGGTAGCGGCGCAAAGCTTGCTGGTATCGAGCAGCTCGTACAGCAGCCTGGAGACGTCCCTCCTCAAGGAGCAATGCGTCATCTTGCCGCAGTTGCTCTTGCTCGAGCTCATCATAAGCGAGCACTCGAGGAGATCCGTATACGAGTTCCGTGGGGATAACTGCTTCTGCCCCGTAGACTAGGGCAAAGGGTGTCTGTCCGGTGGCTCGATTCGGTGTCGTTCTGATTGACCAAAGAGCCGCCGGGAGCTCCTCTATCCAATTCCTTCCGTACTTGCGCAGCCTGTCAAAGGTCCTTGTCTTGAGTCCGCGCAGCACTTCAGCATTTGCCCTCTCCGCTTGACCGTTGCTCCTCGGGTGAGCAACAGAAGCGAAACAGACCTTGGCGCCAAGGTCTTGGACGTATTGCATGAAGGTGCGACTAGTGAATTGTGTACCGTTGTCGGTGATGATCCTGTTAGGGATCCCGAAACGGCAAACAATCGACCTGAAGAACCTGACTGCTGACTGTGCTGTCACCTTTCTCACTGGCTCCACTTCCGGCCACTTTGTGAACTTGTCGATTGCAACGTACAAGTACTCAAAGCCCCCGATAGCGCGAGGGAAAGGGCCGAGGATATCGAGCCCCCAGACCGAGAAGGGCCAAGACAAAGGGATTGTTTGGAGAGCTTGAGCTGGCTGATGAATTTGCTTTGCATGGAACTGGCACGCTTCACACTTGGTTACTAGTGCAGTTGCATCTTGGAGGGCTTCTTGCCAAAAGTACCCTTGCCGGTCAAAGCTGGGAACGCTGTCGACGCACCCGCGCCCGGTGAACCAGGCGACTTGCCGTACGCGGCAGGCTGCCCTGCGTTCACCCGCGAGCTGCGGCGCGTCCAGTGGCCCAGCATGAAGAACTTTAAGCCCGACGTACCGGAGAAGTACGACGGCAAGACGCACCCCTCGGAGTTTCTCAGCGTCTACACCATAGCAGTGCAAGCTGCCGGGGGGCGCGACGAGAAGATCCTAGCCAACTACTTCCCGCTCGTGTTGAAGCCGAACGTCCGTTCGTGGCTCATGCACTTGCCGGAAGGCTCTATCTCTTCTTGGGCCGACCTCTGCCATCAGTTTGTTGGCGCCTTCACCGGCGGCCACAAACCCCATGGCCAGGAGAGCGATCTCCACATTTTGGCCCAGAAGGAAGGCGAACCCCTGCGCAAGTATATCCAACGTTTCAGCCGGGTACAGCACAACATCCCCGACGTTCACCCTGCTGCGGTTATCAGTGCGTTCCATCAGAACGTGCGTAACCGCCGCATGCGTGAGGAGATGGCGATGACCAAGATCAGGGACGTCAGCGAGCTCTACGCTCTTGCCGACAAGTGCGCCCGTGCAGAAGAGGGGAGGAAACTCCCCGGGGAGGATGCTGGCGCAGGGGGAAGCGACAGCGACGACGCCGCCCCGGCAAAGAAGAGCCGGCGGCGGAACAACAGGAAGAAGGGCAAGAAGGAAGTGCTTGCCGTCGAGAAGTCCGGCAAGGAGGCCCCCGCCAAGCAAGCGCAGGCTGGCGGCTCCGGCAAGGAGCCTGCCCCTGCGGCGGCGGCCGACAAGCCGGGTAGCTCCGACAAGCAATACTGCAAGATTCACCGCACCAAGGGTCACGACCTCTCTAACTGCAAGCGCGTCGAGTACCTCGTCGAGCAGCAAAAAGCTGAGTACGAGAGGCGCGACAAGGAGAAGGCCCAAGGTGGCGGGGAAGAGCCCAGCAAGAAGCGGCCATTCAATGGCCGGGGAGGACGCCGCGGCAAGGCCAAGCAGCGCCAAGGAGATCGACCTCCCCGGGGCCGCGACAACGACGAAGACGACGATGAAGACATGGAGGACGACGAGAACAGCGAGCAGGAGTTCCAGAAGGCCACGGAGGTCCTGTGCGTCGACGGTGGCGCCTCCCTGCACACCTCCCACCGCCAGCTGAAACAGTGGGTGCGTGAGGTGAATGCAGCGGAGCCGCCCGTGGAGTCGCGCAGGCTCCTCAAATGGTCCAGCACGCCCATCATTTTTGACCTTGAGGATCACCCTGACCGCACCACGGCGGTCGGGCACTTGCCGATGCTGGTTTCCCCCACCATCCGCAACCTCAAGGTCACCAAAATGTTGGTTGACGGCGGGGCCGGGCTGAACTTGATCTCCTCTGCTGTGATCAAGAAACTCCAGATTCAAGACGGCGAGCTCGAAGAGACCGGTTCATTCCAAGGAATCAACCCGGGAAGGAGCAAGCCCAAGGGAAAGATTACTCTGCCGGTGACCTTTGGCGGGGAGCTCAACTTCAGAACTGAGCGCATCACCTTTGACGTTGCTGATATTCCATTGCCCTACAATGGAATACTCGGCCGTCCCGCCCTCGCCAAGTTCATGGCAGCTTCCCACTATGCCTACAACGTGCTGAAGATGCCGGGGCCGATAAGCGTCATCACTGTCCATAGCGACAAGAAAGATGCGCTTATTTGCGCCGACAAGATCTACCGGGATGCGGCAGCTGCGGCCGAGAAGGATACTCTTGCCGCTGAAGCTCCCGGGGGGAAGAAGACGAAGACCAAGTCCGGCAAGTGCTCTGGGACACACTCCGGCAACCGCACCTCTTCGGAGTGCTGCGCTGCCGTCGAGGACGTTCCATCGAGCTCCACCGGCAAGAGCAAGAAAGGAATGGCTGCTCCTCCGGCAACCAAGAAGGTGTCCGCAAAGGAGGATGGCACTGGTGGTACCTTCACCATCAGCGCCACCCTTGACAGCAAATAGGAAAGCGCGCTCGTCGCCTTCCTGCGGGCGAATGTCGATGTGTTTGCTTGGCAACCATCTGACATCCCCGGTGTTCCCAGGAAGGTGATTGAGCACAAGCTTGCTGTCTGCCCTCATGCGCGGCCCATCAAGCAAAAAGTAAGGAAGCAAGCCGTGGAGCACCAAGAGTTCATCAACGAGGAGATCAAGAAACTAGAGGCAGCAGGCCTAGTTAGAGGTGTGATCCATCCGACGTGGTTGGCAAACCCAGTCGTCGTGCGCAAAGCCAACGGGAAGTGGAGACTGTGTATAGACTTCACTGATGTCAATAAAGCATGTCCCAAGGATCCCTTCCCTTTGCCGCGCATTGACCAGATCGTTGACTCCACTGCCGGATGTGAGCTACTCTGTTTTCTTGATGCATACTCAGGCTATCACCAGATTTTCATGGCCAAGGAAGATGAAGAGAAGACTGCATTTATCACTCCATGTGGCACTTACTGCTTTATCCGCATGCCATTTGGACTGAAGAATGCAGGCTCAACTTTTGCAAGGGTAGTGTACACTGCTTTTGAGCCACAGATCCACAGGAATGTAGAAGCCTACATGGATGATATCGTGGTGAAGAGCAAGAGCAAAGAAACACTGATTCAGGACTTGGAAGAAACATTTCAGAACCTGCGCAGGATACAGCTCAAGCTGAACCCCGAGAAGTGCGTCTTTGGAGTCCCCTCCGGCAAGCTTCTCGGGTTCTTTGTTTCGCAGAGAGGGATTGAAGCCAATCCCGACAAGATCAAAGCCATCGAGCAGATAGAAGCCCCGAAGCGCGTCAAGGATGTCAGAAGGCTTGCAGGTTGCGTTGCTGCTCTCAGTAGGTTCATTTCAAAATCCGCAGAACGCGCCCTACCTTTCTTCAAAATCTTGAAGAAGGCAGGTCCCATGAAGTGGACTCCGGAAGCGGAGGCGGCGTTGCAGGATTTGAAACGGTACCTGTCCTCCACTCCTATACTTGTCGCACCTAAACCACAGGAAAAGTTGTTGCTATACTTAGCGGCAACCAACCAGGTGGTTAGTGCTGCGTTGGTAGCGGAGAGGGAGTCCGACGAGGAGACAGCATCGCCGGCAAGCGAATCTAGCGACAAGCAGGGGGCTGTCCCGACAAGCTCTGGCCCCGACAAGGAAGACTCTGCGCAGGAACAAGGAGAGGTGCGGAAGAAGATGGTGCAGCGCCCAGTGTATTTTGTAAGTTCCCTTCTCCAGGGAGCTAGGTCAAGGTACTCTGGTGTGCAAAAATTGCTTTTCGGCCTCCTCATGGCCTCGAGGAAGCTGCGCCACTACTTCCAAGCCCATGAGATAACAGTGGTCACTCGCTTTCCATTGAAGAGGATATTGCACAATCCAGAGGCAACAGGCAGGATCGTCGAGTGGGCACTGGAACTGTCAAGCTTCGGACTCAAGTTTGAAAGTACTTCAACCATACAGAGCCGAGCTTTGGCAGAATTTATAGCAGAATGGACCCCAACGCCCGATGAAGAAGTTCAAGAAACAAGCGCACCCGTGCAAGAAGCAACAAGTGAATGGGTAATGTACTTTGATGGTGCCTTTTCGCTGCAAGGCGCCGGTGCTGGCGTAGTACTCATTGCGCCCACCGGAGAACACCTCAAGTATATTATCCAGATGCACTTCCCAAGAGAGCAAGCGACAAACAATACTGCAGAGTATGAAGGCTTGCTCGCCGGCCTCAGAATTGCGGCTGAACTTGGGATCAGAAAGCTGATTGTACGTGGAGATTCTCAGTTGGTGGTCCGGCAAGTCAACAAGAGCTACCAGAGCCCTTTGATGGAAGCTTATGTAGATGAAGTGAGGAAGCTTGAAGAACACTTTGAAGGTCTGCAAATGGAGCACATCCCGAGAGCTCAAAATGAAATTGCAGATGGCCTTTCAAAGTGTGCTGCGATGAAGTTACCTGTGGAACCAGGGACCTTCCTGCTCAAGCTAACTCAGCCATCCGTTACACCATCAATCGGACAGTCTAAGAAGAGAAAGTTGGTCTCCGGCGACTACTTGCCGGCGGATCTTCCAGAAACCGCCGCCAAGGTCCCCAAGATCAACGACAAGAACGCTGAGGAACAGTTTGCTCCTGCAAGCCCTCGGGCTTGTGCAGTTGAAGCAAGTGTTCCCGACAAGTCTCGCCCCGGCGAGCTTGCCGGGGGACCGTCAGCTCCGACAGGACCAGAGGTCTTTGCCGTAGAAGCTGGGGTTCCCGCAGCGGCCCTCGAGCCTTTAGTCCTTGTCGTCGAGCCCCGAGCTCCGGCATGGGCACAGCAGATCGTCCGCTTTCTACAAACTGGAGAACTTCCCGACGACCCTCAAGAGATAGAGAAGATAACCAGGCAGTCAAGTATGTATCAGTTTGTGGATAACGAGCTGTACAGAAGAAGACTCAATGGTGTCAGGTTGAAGTGCATCTCCAGGGAAGAGGGACAGAAGCTGTTGGCGGAAATACACGGAGGCATATGCGGCCACCACATTGGCGCAAGGGCACTTGCCGGGAAAGCTTTCCGGCAAGGGTTCTTTTGGCAGGAAGCCCTCCAAGATGCAACTGCACTAGTAACCAAGTGTGAAGCGTGCCAGTTTCATGCAAAGCAAATTCATCAGCCAGCTCAAGCTCTCCAAACAATCCCTTTGTCCTGGCCCTTCTCGGTCTGGGGGCTCGATATCCTCGGCCCTTTCCCTCGCGCTGTCGGGGGCTTTGAGTACTTGTACGTTGCAATCGACAAGTTCACAAAGTGGCCAGAAGTGGAGCCAGTGAGAAAGGTGACAGCACAGTCAGCAGTCAGGTTCTTCAGGTCGATTGTTTGCCGTTTCGGGATCCCTAACAGGATCATCACCGACAACGGTACGCAGTTCACTAGTCGCACCTTCATGCAATACGTCCAAGACCTTGGCGCCAAGGTCTGTTTCGCTTCTGTTGCTCACCCGAGGAGCAACGGTCAAGCGGAGAGGGCAAATGCTGAAGTGCTGCGCGGACTCAAGACAAGGACCTTTGACAGGCTGCGCAAGTGCGGAAGGAATTGGATAGAGGAGCTCCCGGCGGCTCTTTGGTCAATCAGAACGACACCGAATCGAGCCACCGGACAGACACCCTTTGCCCTAGTCTACGGGGCAGAAGCAGTTATCCCCACGGAACTCGTATACGGATCTCCTCGGGTGCTCGCTTATGATGAGCTCGAGCAAGAGCAACTGCGGCAAGACGACGCATTGCTCCTTGAGGAGGGACGTCTCCAGGCTGCTGTACGAGCTGCTCGATACCAGCAAGCTTTGCGCCGCTACCATAGCCGCAAAGTCAAGGCCAGGAGTCTCGAGGAAGGCGACCTTGTTCTTCGGCGTGTTCAGTCCGCCAAGAATTCCAACAAGTTGACGCCGAAGTGGGAAGGCCCTTATCGGGTGAGACAAGTTACGAGGCCCGGCGCTGTCCGCCTCGAGACCGAAGAAGGCTTACCGGTGAGCAACTCCTGGAACATAGAGCATCTTCGCAAGTTTCACCCCTAAGGCGCGGTTGCCGTGATCCGCTCCGGCAACCACCTTTTGTACAAGCTTTGCCGCTGTTGCATGTAACCCTTTGTACAAAGCCGGGCGCAGACCCCGTGCATCAGTAAAGATTTCGTGTTTTCGCATCGATTGCCTTTTGCATGCTTCTCTTTGCTATTTGCATGTTTTATTTGGCATTTGATGCAACACTTAGATACTCGGTAAGCACTATTACGCCGAAAGGCGATATGCTTGTTTCCCTCTCCTTTTCCTTTTTCTCTTAAGCAGAAGGAACGTTCCTCGCGCACAAGTTTGCCGGGGGGGAAGGAGATGGAGGAGGAACTAAGTGCCGTTCAAAAAGGAAGAGCCTTACCGGAAAGCAAACAACATGAGCAAGCGACATGTGAAAGATAAGTTGTTAGAATTTGACCAGTTCAAATTTTAAATTTTGGTTGTCTTCCTTGAACGATCACACTTTGTATGGAAAACCTGTGCGCGGAGGAACCTACCCGTGGCTTGCCGCACCCTTATCTTGTTTTCGAGTTCACTCAACGATTTAAGTGAGCTGCGACAAGTGTCGCGCCCTTGCCTCGTTTCCGAGTACACTCAGCAAGCTAAGTGCGTTGCGACCTGCTGCGGCAAGGTTGCTTGCCGGCAAGGACCTTGGCCAGCAGGCTGCTCAGAGTCCAGCACTCAGCGCTCGCGGCAAGGGCCCCTTGCCGGCAAGCTCCCCGGGAGCGTAGGGTGAAAAGCATACAAAGTCAAAGATTGGGACAAGGAAGATAACATTGCACTGATTGATTGAAGTAAAGCAAATATCTTACAAGGATAACTTGTCGCAATGGACTAATGAGTTCATAACATAACATGCAGCAACAAAAAGATAAAGGTAGATGGGGCCCTAGTCTACGCGGTCGCCCTCCTTCCTGCCAAGCTTTGCCACCTTGGCGATGATGTGGCTGACCTGCTCCTTCAGGGCCTCCGTGTTCGCATCCTCCGGCAAGCTGCGAAGAACGTTCGTGAGGTTGATCCCCGGGTTGCGGAACACGATCTTCGTCAAAACCCGCTCCAGAGTTCCTGCGCAGAGACGGCGCGACTCCTCGGCCAGCTGCGCGGGGATGCGGTTCCGGAGACCTGCAAGGGCCGGAGCGACGCCTCTGAAGAAGAGGCTGAGCTTGGCGCTGTGCGGGAGATCTGGATCCGGCGAGTAGATAAGATGCTCGGCCTTCAAAGCAAGCAACTCCTGGTCAATGTTGGACGCAGAAGAAGCCAGCTCTTCGGTCCACGCCTCGATGGTCTGCCGGAATAGCTCAGACGCCTTGTTGACGCTATCCACCAAAGTCCGCTCCTTCCGGAGCTCCTCCTTCAGCTTGTCTTCTCGGAGCTTGGCGGCGTCAATTGAATCCCTCAGAGTTGAGACCTTCAGCTCCAAGTCTTCGATGGAATCCTTGGCGGCCTTCAACTCGTCGCCCTTCTTTGATAAGCTTACTTGGAGCTCCGCGTTGGTGTGGGCGTCCTTCTCGCGCTCAGTAATGAGCGCGGCAACCTTCTCGGCGCTCACCTTCATCGCCTTCTCCAACTGGATGACCTTGGCGGCGAGCTCCTTCTTGGCGTCTTCCGCGGCAGCAGCAGCGGCTTTCGCCTCCTTCAGCTCCCCGCCAAGAGCAGCCTCGCGAGCGGCAAGGTCCTCCTCGTGGGAGTCGAGATCCACCTTCCGCTGCGTCAGCTCTCCCTCTCGCCGGGACATCTCCACCCCGGCGAGCCGTTGCTGTTCCTCAGCCTCGGCCTTCTCCAGCACCCATTCTTCATATTCGCCGGCAAGGCGCTCGCGCGCCTCCGCCACCTCGCGGAGGCCCGCCTTGTGGGCAGCGCTGAGCTCCGCCGCACGCTTCTCCATTTCGGCGGCGGCCTTGGCGGCAAGCGCTTCCCGGGAGGCGAGCTTCGCCTGCCTGGCCCGGTAAAGGGCCAGGAGCTGGTGGAGAAGCTTCTCCTCCTCGGGCCCATCTCCTTCGCCGGGCGCTTCGACGACTGTCAGACCCGCGGAGGCGAGGACTTCCCCGTCAAACGCCTCGCCCTCCGCGGGAGCTCTTGATGAAGACCCCCAAGGCACTTGGATAAAGATGCCATTGGGGGCACGAAGATAGTAACCGGCTGGCTCCTCGCCGGCGGAGGGACCGGCGGCCGGTGCAGCATCTGATGCTCCCGCCACCTCCGGGTTGGCGGTGCGGTCGCCGTCCCCCTCCCCGGCCGCTGCATCGGCAGCCGGAGCGGTCTCCTGCACGGCCGGCTCGGTGGTTTCGGCCGTCTCCGCGGTGGCCTCGGCCATCTCCACGACGACGGGGACGTCATCGCCGCCGCCCTGCGCGCCCTCCTCATCCTCGATATTGATGACCTCGGTCTCCATCGGTGCGGGAGGAGGAGGAGGAAGATCTAAGAGAAGAAGAAAAAGAAGTTCAAAATCAAGCAAAGATCCAAAAAGAAGCAAAGTCAAGAAAACCAAGTACAGAACGTACCTTGGCGGACGTCCTCTGCGGCGGGCTCCCTTGCCGGGGAGCTCGGCCCTGGCGGAGTGGCCGTCCTCGCCGGGCTGCTCGCCCTTGGCGGGGTACTCTGCCTTGGCGGAGTACCCGCCCTTGGCGGAGCGCTCTCCCTCGCCGGAGAGTTTTGCCTTGCCGGGGACGGCGGGGCCTGCGGCTCCTCGGTAACGGCCTCCGGGCGCTCTTCCCGCTGCGGCTCCACCTCTGCACAAGAGAAGATAGAAGAACCAAGACATTCAGAGATCAAAGCCCTAAGCGCGCCCCGACGAGCAAAAACAGTAAAACTCTAACTTACGCTGGGGGCTGCGCTGGGGGCTGCTCCCCGGAGCGGCGCTCGGGTCCAGCAAGCTCGGCTCCGGCGCGATCTCTGCTTCCGCGACAGATGGGTCTTCCCCGACCTCAACCGTGGGCACCTTGACCCTCTTCGCGCGCTGCTCCAAGGTCCTGCAATCACAAGCAACAAACAAAATCAAGCGTCAGCAACAATCGAGATATAAAAATCAAGAAGGAGTAAGGTCTCGGGTCCTTACTCTTGGTCCTCCTCGTCGTCCTCGCTCAGCGCGGAGAAGTCGAACTCCACGGTGGGCGCGTCGGCGCGAGGAGCGGAGGATGAAGGTTCCCTCGCGCGTTTCGGAGCCACCGGGGCTGGGGGCTGCGTAGGCCCAGCCCCTGTGGTGGCCGGCGCCCGAGAAGGGGGCGGAGCAGCTGCTCCGCTCCGAGAAGATCCTGGCCGGCTCGGTGCCGGCCTGCGGGACGCCTCTGCCGTGGCCGGCACGCCGGCCGCCCTTGGCACGGCTTGGCTCGGCCGGGGAGCTGCCCGGCGAGCTGGCTGTTGCCGGGGCGCTCGCGTCTGCTCTCCCGTCGCCGCCTTGCGGAGACGCTTCAACGGGGACTGCTTCGGGCTTGCCGGGGGCGGGGAGCTCTCCGACGAGGAGAGGTCGTCGGCGTACAACTCTGTCGATCCGCCGGAGCCTTCGGCCTCCTCCTCCTCCTCCTCCTCTGCCTCGGCCGGCTCGCTGGGCCCAGCATCCGACGATGCGGCCCTCTTCCCCTTGGCGCCTCCGCCCCTCGCGGCGCCTCTGCTTCCTCCGGCGGTGCCCTCCATTGCCGCGGCCTCCGTCGCGATCCCACTGATCCCGGAGTGCCTCAGCGAGGGGAGCACGGCGAGCGCGTCGGGAGGGAGCTCTAGCAGCTTGCGAATCTCCTCATTGTCCGCCTGGCTGGCGGCATCCGCAGCTTCCGCCTCCGCGGGTGTGTATCCAAAGTTTCCCGCCGCCGAGGCTGCGGCGACTTCTTCAGCGCGAGAAGCTATGTAAGCAATCTCTTGGTCGGTGGTGGCCCGCGTGTGCAGCTTGAGATCGTCCTTCTTCTCCAACACCTCCACAAGGCGGTCGTAGAACTCAAGGACGTCGATGGGCTTGGGCGCAATCCACGTGCGCTCCACTCCATGAGAGTCGCACGCGGGCATCATAGCGACAAGGCGATCCCGGGCGCTGCTGGCGCAGAGCGGCACCACTCCCCGGGGGGCGCGGAAGTACTCGGGGTGGGCCGGGTCGAACTTGAAAAGTTCCCTGACCATACCCCGCAGCTCGAGTGTTGTGAAGTTAAAATTGAGGCCGGGGCGCAGCCTCATGATGTCTGCCGGGCCGCCATATTGCCACGCCGGCCTCTTCCGGTCTTGGAGGGGGGCGATCCGGCGACGAAGAAAGTCCTTGCCCACTTCAGCGACAGACAGCGGCGCCAAACGAAGACGCATGATCCTGACGAGAGCAATATCCAGCTTGGAGTCGTCGGAATCGAAGTTACTCCAATCCCTGCCGCGCACGATGGGCGATGTGCGCGGCGCGGTGAAGTGTTGCGGCCGCTCCTCGACGACCCAGCACCACTCCGCACGCCACTCTTCCCACTTGCCGCGGAGCTCCCCCGGCAAGTAGGCGAGTTTCTTATTCAGCCTGAACACCCAAGAGATTCCTCCGGAGAGGGGGGCGTCGGCCTCTACTCTGGGGATGAAAAAGTGCCTAAAGAGAGCTACGTTGGGCTGGATTCCTACGAAGTTTTCGCACATGTGTGCGAAAACGGACATGGTGAGGATGGCGTTGGGAGTGAAGTCGAGGAGGTGGAGGCCATAAGTATTCATGATATCGCAGAAAAAGTTTGAGAAGGGAGGGCACAGACCGCAGTGGAAGAAGGCTGCGAAAAAGTAATACCCGCCGGGGTAGTGATCCTTGGCGACGGCCGGGTAGACGCGCGTGCGGGGGTGCGCTGGGGTCTCCTTGGCCCAGAACCAATAATATTTGCTCCAAAGCTCCCGCACGCCGAGCTTCGGCGCAAAGACGATGTGCTCCTTCCGGAACGCGACGAGCTTCGCCGCCTGATCTGACTTCTCCCGCTTGGACTTCTCCGCCTTCGCCTTGTCGGTCTTTGGGGCCATGGCGGACGCGGTGGAAGGAAGGGGGCGAAGAGCTTGGTGATGGCGGAGGAGTAGAGGCAAAGAGCAGAGGAATCTGAGGAAGAAGACGATGGTAATGAGTGCGCAGGGAGGGGAACCGCGCCGCTCTCTCTGCTTTTATGGGGGAGTGGGGGGCGTTTCGCCCTCCCCATTAAAGAAATCGTGGGCACGTCCCATCCCACGGCGCCGCAATCGACGCGTGCCGTTACCGTGGGGTGCGGCGGATAGGGAAGTGGATTCGGCGCGCCGCGGGCCGCGGGTGCCCGTGCACTGTTTTGGGCCTGGCCCAACAGCGCTCGGCACCGTGTGTGGCCCAGGCCCGGGGGCTCCTGTCGGTGTACTAAGGTAGGGGTACCTCAGTACCCCAACTTGTGCACGGGCAGTTGCAGCTTCCCGCGGCAAGGTTTACTGCTGGCTCGCCGGAGACCTTCCTGGTCCTTATCTAACCATTCAAAAACAAAGTATACAAGACAGAAGACCAAGACCCCGGCAAGAGGAGCTTGCCGGGAAGGCCGTCCCAGGCTCAAGATTGCTTAACTAGCACGAGGCCCTGGCAAGAGGAGCTTGTCAGGACGAATAGAAGATTTCATCTTAGAAGACCCGGCAAGGGCTCGGGGAGCGGCAAGCTTCCGGGCCCGGCAAGGTCGAGATCCCCGGCAAGGTGCTTGCCGGGGGAGGTGCGCTGTGTGCCCGCGCTCCAGCTCATCGGCCCACGCGTCGCCCTGGGGCCACTCCAGGGACGCGTGGCGGATGGCTGTGCAGCCTGGGGGACACGGTGGCACTCCACGGCAGAGGATCCATCGCCGTGGCAGACGGAGACGCAACGGCGGGAGCTTTTGGGGTCGACGGCGACGGGCATTAAATGCCCTTGTCCCCCACTGTCAAAGTAGGTATAGACCACTGTTCTGCACTGTAGCTCCACTGTTCCCGCACTGTTACAACTACCACATCTTTTACATTTTTACCCCTTTCTCCTACGTTGACACCTGTCGGTGACCCCTTGCACTATAAAAGGAGGCCCATGCACAACGTGGGGGGGGTTGGGTTCGAAACCTAGATCATTCTCACGCTCGTGTAGCTGCTTCTTCAAGCTCCGAGCGCCCAAACTCAATACACAACCAAGCAGGAGTAGGGTTTTACGCATCCGTGCGGCCCGAACCTGGGTAAAAACTGCCCGCGCGTCTGCCTCGATCTGCTCTTCGTGCTCCCTCCGCCCTCGTACCGCACAGACAAGGGGCTCCGGTCCCATAGGTGTTCGTGGTGGACAGTTTCCCCCGACAGACCTGAACACCAAAGTGATATGCCGGCTCATCAAAATTTGAGCTGTAATTGCGATAACTTTCATTTTTTCCAATCCTGCAGGCCATTTTTGAGGGCCAAGACGACCCTTTTTGGTCTCAAAATTTTCCGCGCACGTGATCCTGTGTGTGCACGTATGTAAAATCCTCCAGATCGTAAAAACTAGAAGTCCTATCACCTCAATTCCCCAATAGCTTTACAACGCCTATGAAAACGACGAAATCGGTGCTTGTTCTCACTTGCTTTGAGAGTCTCGATCAATTCGGACTCTAGGTTGATTTTTGTATTTTCTTTGATCACCGTTTCTTCGCGAGAGTTGGCCTAACACCCTATTGTATCCATACATGGGTGGGGCGCCAAGGACCTGAACACCAAAGTGATATGCCGGCTCATCAAAACTTGAGCTGTAATTGCGATAACTTTCATTTTTTCCAATCCTGCAGGCCATTTTTGAGGGCCAAGACGACCCTTTTTGGGCTCAGAATTTTCCACGCACGTGATCCTGTGTGTGCACGTATGTAAAATCCTCCAGATCGTAAAAACTAGAAGTCCTATCACCTCAATTCCCCAATAGCTTTCCAACGCCTATGAAAACGATGAAATCGGTGCTTGTTCTCACTTGCTTTGAGAGTCTCGATCAATTCGAACTCTAGGTTGATTTTTGTATTTTCTTTGATCACCGTTTCTTCGCGAGAGTTGGCCTAACACCCTATTGTAACCATACATGGGTGGGGCGCCAAGGACCTGAACACCAAAGTGATATGCCGGCTCATCAAAATTTGAGATGTAATTGCGATAACTTTCATTTTTTCCAATCCTGCAGGCCATTTTTGAGGGCCAAGACGACCCTTTTTGGTCTCAAAATTTTCCACGCACGTGATCCTGTGTGTGCACGTATGTAAAATCCTCCAGATCGTAAAAACTAGAAGTCCTATGTCGGTGTACTAAGGTAGGGGTACCTCAGTACCCCAACTTGTGCACGGGCAGTTGCAGCTTCCCGCGGCAAGGTTTACTGCTGGCTCGCCGGAGACCTTCCTGCTCCTTATCTAACCATTCAAAGACAAAGTATACAAGACAGAAGACCAAGACCCCGGCAAGAGGAGCTTGCCGGGAGGGCCGTTCCAGGCTCAAGATTGCTTAACTAGTACGAGGCCCTGGCAAGAGGAGCTTGTCAGGACGAACAGAAGATTTTATCTTAGAAGACCCAGCAAGGGCTCGGGGAGCGGCAAGCTTCCGGGCCCGGCAAGGTCGAGATCCCCGGCAAGGTGCTTGCCGGGGGAGGTGCCCGGCAAGGTGCTTGCCGGGGGAGGTGCGCTGTGTGCCCGCGCTCCAGCTCATCAGCCCACGCGTCGCCCTGGGGCCACTCCAGGGACGCGTGGCGGATGGCTGTGCAGCCTGGGGGACACGGTGGCACTCCACGGCAGTGGATCCATCGCCGTGGCAGACGGAGACGCAACGGCGGGAGCTTTTGGGGTCGACGGCGACGGGCATTAAATGCCCTTGTCCCCCACTGTCAAAGTAGGTATAGACCACTGTTCTGCACTGTAGCTCCACTGTTCCCGCACTGTTCCAACTACCACATCTTTTACATTTTTACCCCTTTCTCCTACGTTGACACCTGTCGGTGACCCCTTGCACTATAAAAGGAGGCCCATGCACAACGTGGAGAGGGTTCGAAACCTAGATCATTCTCACGCTCGTGTAGCTGCTTCTTCAAGCTCCGAGCGCCCAACTCAATACACAACCAAGCAGGAGTAGGGTTTTACGCATCCGTGCGGCCCGAACCTGGGTAAAACTGCCCGTGCGTCTGCCTCGATCTGCTCTTCGTGCTCCCTCCGCCCTCGTACCGCACAGACAAGGGGCTCCGGTCCCATAGGTGTTCGTGGTGGACAGTTTCCCCCGACAAGCGGTCAAAATTATCCTTAGTAATTGGATGACTAAGGAAATATTTCTCGATTATGGAGGTGATAAAGAGTTCGTCGTAAAGGGTTACGCCGATGCTAGCTTTGACACTAAATCCAGATGACTCTAAGTATCAATCTGGATGCGTATTGAAAGTGGGAGCAATTAGCTAGAGTAGCTCCATGCAGAGCATTGTAGACATAGAAATTTGCGAAATACATACGGATCTGAATGTGACAGACCCATTGACTAAACTTCTCTCACAAGCAAAACATGATCACACCTTATTACTCTTGGGTATTAATCACATAGCGATGTGAACTAGATTATTGACTCTAGTAAACCCTTTGGGTGTTGGTCACATGGTGATGTGAACTATGGGTGTTATTCACATAACGATGTGAACAATCGGTATTAAATCACATGGCGATGTGAGCTAGATTATTGACTCTAGTGCAAGTGGGAGACTGAAGGAAATATGCCCTAGGGGCAATAATAAAGTTGTTATTTATATTTCCTTATATCATGATAAATGTTTATTATTCATGCTAGAATTGTATTAACCGGAAACTTAGTACATGTGTGAATACATAGACAAAACAGAGTGTCCCTAGTATGCCTCTACTAGACTAGCTCATTGATCAAAGATGGTTATGTTTCCTAACCATAGACATGAGTTGTCATTTGATCAACGGGATCACATCATTAGGAGAATGATGTTATGGACAAGACCCATCCGTTAGCATAGCACTATGATCGTTTAGTTTTACTAATATTGCTTTCTTCATGACTTATACATGTTCCTATGACTATGAAATTATGCAACTCCCGAATACCGTAGGAACACCTTGTGTGCTATCAAACGTCACAACGTAACTGGGTGATCATAAAGATGCTCTACAGGTGTCTCCGAAAGTATTCGTGGTGTTGGCATAGATCAAGATTAGGATTTGTCACTCCGAGTGTCGGAGAGGTATCTCTGGGCCCTCTCGGTAACACACATCACAATAAGCCTTGCAAGCAAAAGACTAATGAGTTAGTCACGAGATGATGTGTTACGGAACGAGTAAAGAGACTTGCCGGTAACGAGATTGAACTAGGTATGGAGATACCGACGATCGAATCTCGGACAAGTAACATACCGATGACAAAAGGAACAACGTATGTTGTTATGCGGTTCTGACCGATAAAAGATCTTCGTAGAATATGTAGGAGCCAATATGAACATCCAGGTTCCGCTATTGGTTATTGACCGGAGATGAGTCTCGGTCATGTCTACATAGTTCTCGAACCCGTAGGGTCCGCACGCTTAACGTTTGATGACGATCGGTATTATGAGTTTATGAGTTTTGATGTACCGAAGGTAGTTCGGAGTCCCGGATGAGATCACGGACATGACGAGGAGTCTCGGAATGTCCGAGACATAAAGATTGATATATTGGACGACTATATTCGGACACCGGAAGTGTTCCGGAAAAGTTTCGGATTTAACGGGATTGCCGGAGGGGGTTACCGGAACCCCCTACGAAGGGGGATGGTCCATAGTGGGCCTTATGGAAAAGAGAGAGGCAGCCCATAGGGCTGGCCGGCGCAACACCTAGGGTTCCTAGTTGGACTAGGATTGGGGGGGGGGGGCGCCACCTCTCCCTCTTTTCCTTTCCCTCTCTTCCTTCTTTGGTGGTTCCTACTAGGAATAGGATTGCAATCCTATTCCTAGTAGGATTGCACCCCTAGCCGCACCAAACAAGGGCTGGCCGGCCTCCCCCCTTGCTCCTTTATATACGGGGGCAGGGGGCACCCAAAGACACACAAGTTGAATTGTTCCAGCCGTGTGCGGTGCCCCCCTCCACAGAAACACACCTCGGTCATACCGTCGCGTTGCTTAGGCGAAGCCCTGCGCCGGTGAATACATCATATCCGTCACCACGCCGTCGTGCTGACGAAACTCTCCCGTGAAGCTCGACTGGATCAAGAGCTCGTGGGACGTCATCAAGCTGAACGTGTGCTGAACGCGGAGGTGTCGTACGTTCGGTGCTTGATCGGTTGAATCGCGAAGAAGTTCGACTACATCAACCGCGTCACTTGACGCTTCCGCTTCCGGTCTACGAGGGTACGTAGACATACTCTTCCCTCTCGTTGCTATGCATCTGGTAGATAGATCTTGCGTGATCGTAGGAAAATTTTAAAATACTACGTTCCCCTACAGTAGGGGTGTTTCGGGCCACAAAGTGAAGGCACTTTGGACCCACACGAATAACTGAAGTGATAGCAAACGGAGTCCAAACTCGACGAGATTTGAGAGGCGGGTTACACACAACGAAACAACAACACACGACAAGTCTCGCGGCACACCGGTAACGTTACACGCCCAAACACCAAAGTAGGCCTACGGGACGTCACGGACACGTGAGGGAGCTCCGGAACGCGAAACGGACAACGGGAAGGAATGCGTGGAACCGGATGCAACCGACAACACAAATGCAATGCGATGCACATGTCTACATGATATGAATGAATGCCACTCACGCACACAACAAAACGACAAAAACCCGAAAGACAAAGAACCTGGAATGGAAATAGATGAAGCCGGAGATATATTATATGCCCAAAAGGGAAAGTATTACATCCGGGGCATTACAAAGAGAGACACTGTGTAGCGTGCCATTGTATTTTGCACATACTCGAAGTACTAGTAAGGTACACATGCATTGCACGCGTTAGATTTTGCAACCAAATTACGAATAAATACCACACAGTAGCATGTAAGCTCTGAGTCATATATGCCTGATGTAGACCTTCGTTTAATTCTTATAGTTCATAGAATTCAAAATCAATTAGTTTTTATAAAAAAAAACCTAGGGCCTCTTTGATTCGTAGGATTTCCAAAACGCGGGAATAGGAAGAATATGGGATTAGAGTGGAATGTCGTCTTGAATCCTACAGGATGGTACGAGTGTTTGATTGTGCATTGAAAAAACGCAGAATTCTTTCAAAGAGGTTTGAGTGGATGGGATGTTTCCTATGAAATCTAGTGCAAATGAATCATATGGAAAAATTCCTATGGTTTACAATCCTACGAATCAAACAACCAAGATAGGAAAAATTCTTAAGGATTAGAATCCTCCAAAATTCCTTCGAGAATCCTTTGAATCAAAGAAGCCCTTAATCTATTTTATGATTCATGGAATTGTGCGTTGTAAAGCATAAAGTAAAAACAAATAATGGCAGTTCAACTAGAAAAATAAGTTTGGGTAGTTATGATACGGAAGATTCTAGAACAAAGGAGAACCACTGTTGTTTTGAGATTTGTGCATTATGCTTAAGTTCAACCATGGAGTCTGCTAGATTGTACATGTGGCAAAATTCGGTGGGGGCTAGAAGATGATGTGAGGGCCGAGTGGAGGGAGACTATGAAGGAGTGCACAACCTCGAGATCGATATTAAGAGAGAGGGGGCGAGAACGTGCGCTGTTGCGCGCAGTGGCGGAGCCAATTCATCAACTTAAACCATTTTTACCAGCAATTGTCTAATGATCACATTCATATTGGACTTGATATATAGTGATGTTAGTGGCGGCAGGGCCCTTGCTGCCCCCTGTCTTCGACATTGTGCGCGCGTCTGAGAGATGAAGCGGAAGGCATGGATGATGATAGGGGGGCGTTGGATATATAATTAATGTGGGTGAATTAGCTATATATGTAATCCTATATAGAGAGGTATAGATTGATCGATGTGGATGTGGGAAATAGGGTGAGACCTCACTAGATATATAGATTGATCGGTTTATGTGGAAAACTATGAAAGACCTAGCTATATATATATACACACACACACATAGAGGAACATCGATCATTGCGCATGCACGTGAGAGATAAAGAATGCCCGATATGATGGAGAGGGGGATGTGTGTGTTTGTGTGTGTGCCTTCACGGGAGACCGACCTGAAGAAAAAGATTGCATGTGTGCGATGGATAATGCCGACTGGTAGTGTGTGTGCATGCATGCACGAGAGAAAGTTAGTGGTACAATTATAAAGAGAAGACCAATGTGTGGGTGTAAAAGACTAGGTGAGGTCATAATCAATGTAAAGTTGAATTCAAATATTTGAATAAGAGATCATGATGTTTGAAACCCATGCATGCATGAATATAACAGAGATCTGCGCGGTGTGGTTTGGAAACGAGCATGTTGCAATGTATACACATTGAACAAGGTCGGATTGGTTTGAATCTGATATACCGATGGCAGACATCGTTTGGCCACATTGCATCCGTGCATTGACACACTATTCTAATTGGAGATGATGGGTGGCTTTCGCATCACATATGTATATCTATACCCCTATATATATTAAATTTTATATTTTTTATATAGTGTGCGGATAACTTTAACTTTGAAAGATGGTCGTTGGATGAGGCCAATCCGATGGTGCAGAGCTGGCAAACTTGAGCACTACTGGCCATTGGATATCATCTAGATTCCATCAGATTTTGCCACATGTACAATCTAGAAGACTCTATGATTGAACTTAAGCATAATGCACAAACCTCAAAACACAAGCACTTCTTCTTTGTTCTAGAATCTTCCATATCAGAATTGCCCAAATGTTTTTCTACATGATTTGTTTTTACTTTATGCCTTACAACGCACAATTCCATGAATCTTAAAACAGATTAGCTTTCTTATAAAAACTAGATAATTTTGAATGAAATGAACTATAAGAATTAAACGAACATCTACATCATGCATATATGACTCAAAACTTACATGCTATAATGTGGTATTTATTCATAATTTGGTTGCCAAATCCCATGCGTGCAATGCACGTGTACCTTACTAGTCTAAATGGTGTATGTGTGTGTTGTGCGTGTTAAACACATTATACGTAGTATATCATACTAGTCTAAATTGTCTTTTTTGGTACACGTTAAGTTTGATCTCCCGAAATTTCAAGCCGCGCCTTGTTATGCCGAAATTTCAAGCTAGCGTCTCCGTCTATCGTGCTGCAAAACTCCTGCCTCTTCAAACCGCGCCTTGTTAGCTCGAAATATTTAAGATATATCTTTGTCTCGTTGTGCTCCGGCAACTCCCTCCATCTCAACCCGCGCCTTGCTATTCCAAAATTTTAACGCGCGTGAAAACTCCCACCTCCTGTGAAATCCCGACACGCAAAATGCCCATTATACCACTGAACCGAAAGAACCGCCTCAAATTGGCGGGGGTACTTTCGTAACTTACACCACATTACGGACAAGCGCGTCCCTAAGCCATGGTTCCCCACTCCCGTCCCATCCGCCCACCCATTCGTATTCCAAGGCCGGCTAAACCCGCGAAGCCCCACACCCTCCTCCGTCTGCCACCCAGCCGGAGCCTCTTTCCCGACGACATCGTTCACAGCAACACCTCGACGTCCCTCATCCACCGTACCGGATGAGGATCCGTCGTCGATCTAGTCGTCCCGCCGGTTCAGCCACCCCGTCCGCCACCTCCAAGGAGCTGCCCCGATGTTCCCCTCGTCTTTCGCGCGTCCTCCATTCCCACACCGCCGTCTTCACCTGCACCACCGGAAGAGCATCATCATCACCGTTTCCTCGGATGAAGTTGCGGCCTAATCGGCGCCACCAACGAGGTTGTACATTAATCGCCGCATTTTCTTCTTGATTCGATCTCACGGTGCTGCCGGCGCTCGGTCCCAAGTCGACACGGCGTGGCTCCATCCATGGCGGTGTCGCAGGCCACTTCCTCCACGGCGTCACTCCCTCTGCGGCGACGTCCACATCAATAGGAGCTGCTGCTGCTTTAGCTCTCGCTCGCGCTGCTGCTCTGCTCTTGCTCTCGGTCCCCTGCCTAGTCTGCTCTTGCTCTTGCTCTTGCTCACGCTGCTGCTCTCGCTCTTGCTCTTACTTGCGATGCTATTCCGATTTAGCTACACTTCAGTCAACTGAATCGACTTTTGGGTCAGTCAATTTTCAGGGGGTGGGGGGCTCGCCGGAGTTAAGGAAGAACCAGCCACCATGAGGAGGGTGGCTCCCCGGAGAGGTACCCCACTATCTATCTTAGGGTTCAGGGTGGGGGTGGTGGTCGCCGGCGGTGGTAGGGCGGTGGCGTGGGGATCGCCGGAGAAAAATCTCAACACGGGGGGCCTACATGGATGGCCGGGGCGACGGCGGACTGGCGGTGGGGAGTGTTTTTGGGGCGGGCGGAGCGGCACACCGCCGGCCGCAAGCGACGGGTGCGGCTGTTTGGCCGGTGGTGGCTGGCGGTTCAGGGGGGTGGATGTTGAAGATGAACTGCACAACCTTGATTTCGTATCCAACGGCTGCAAAATCGATTGACCAGAGATGAAAAAGTCAGTCGACTGACGTGTAGCCTCACCTCTAGTGCGTTCAGTTTCGACAGCAAAATTCAGTTTCGACAGTTAAGTTCAGTTTTGACAGTTAAATTCAGTTTCAACAGAAAAAATCAGTTTCGACAGGTAAGTTCAGTTTCGACAGTTAAGTTCAGAGATGAGCGGCTGATGTATACATCTAGCACTTTGTGGTTATGTATTTTACGTCATCTATTGGAGATGCTATTAGTATTCCACTCAGGATAACATTGTCTCTCTTGTCGTGCTTCAGCCTCGGCGTCGTACAACTCATCGGAGCTGCTCCAACGACGAAACCCTCCATCACAGCGGAGCAGTACCTCGGGCTCCATCTCCAGACGCCTAAGATCTTCTTCCCCTCCTCCGACAGCCAAGTCAGTCGGAGCATCCTCACCGGCCAACCCAATCACGCTGAGATCGACATGGCTTCACCAAAGAGGTTGTACACTTCTTGTGGTTTGACTTAATCTCACCATTCTTCCTTGCATCCCGTGATCTTCCAATTCTTGTGAACCAAACACCCAGATTGGCAGAAATCCTGTGTTTTAAAATTCTCGGTTTTGCACGTGCATTCCTATCCTATTCATGTCTATTTCCTATCCCTGCATTGTTAGAATCCTCAAATTCAAACAAGACCTTACACAATTACTTCTGTTACAGATATGTGTCAAAGAAAACCTTGTGTGGTTTGTCCTGCTCCTACGGTGCTGTGTTCCACCCCAGCTCAGCTGCTCCAACGACGGAAGGGTTCACCACAGCAGGGATCCGCTCTCCAGACTGTCTTTTGCTGCATCAGATCTTCTTCCCCGCCGCCGGCCGCCACGGCAACTGCATTACCATCATCAACTGAGGAGATGACCTTGAGGACTACACGGGTCCGCAAGAGAGGTCGCACTCTTCCGTGTTTGCTTACGTTATGCATCGCTTAATATGATGACATGCTACTTTATCGTCGTGTTCACCTATTAGACTCCGACTCAGGTCCAAACTTATGTTGAAACTTGAGTTTCTAAATGGTTGTGGGGTACATATTGGGCCAGCAATCAGTACTATATGTCTACTATCTGGTTAGTTTCGGGTGTCTACAATGAGTTTCATGTTGGGTACAAACAAACATTAAAGGAGCCATTATCTGTATTTTTTAACTAAAGCTAATATCTTCCTGCTATCATTGGATTTGGGTCTATCCAAAGTTTGCTACCTTCAGTCTGGATTTGTGCATGCACTCCTTACATAATCTCACTATGTTTTATTATTATGCATGTCATTTATTGTACACAATGGAACTGAACATGTAGAGCAAAAGAGACAAGCCTTGCGTGGCAATAAAATTTCATGCAGACATCACTCCATGGTTGGCGCAAAGGCAGCCCCCCCCCTCCACCCATTTCGAATCGTAATCAAGAGGAAGATAACTACTCAGAGGAGGATTCATAGACAGATGACCCCTCCTATCCCCCCGAGGTGTATGCTCTAACTTGGCAGGGTTAGGTTGCTCATATTGTGCGTATGGTATCTTGCATTGCTATGTCATTTGCTTAGTTTAGACATGATTTGTGTGAATGCCACCTGTTTAGTGTCTAATTACCATATATGTGAATTATGCAATGCCATCTTTTTGCAAGACATTATATATGTGAATTATGCAATGCTATCTTGTTGCAAGGCATTATATATTTGAATGATGCAATGCCATGCTGTTTAGCCAAGCGTCATATTTGTAAATTATATATCATGACATCCTTTTTTGTATTTCTCATTGCTTTTGTCGACAATGTTTGTATATTCAACTGCTCTTCCTGTTCATCAGCCATTTGAATTGGTGATGGAGAAATCTGGAGTGAAAACATGGTCTTCAGAGCAGACAATGCTACCTGGTGAAGCAGATATGTTGCTGGTTACAGATAGCTCTTCAGAGGAGGATTCAGAGGCAGATGATCAATCCTATTATCCCCCTGAGGTGTATGCTCAAACTTGGCAGGGTTATATTACTCATATCATTCATATGTTATATTGCAATGCTTAGTTTTTACATCATATATGTCGGGGGAAACTGTCCGCCACGAACACCTATGGGACCGGAGCCCCTTGTATGTGCGGTACGAGGGCGGAGGGAGCACGAAGAGCAGATCGTAGCGAGCGCGCGGGCAGTTTTACCCAGGTTCGGGCCGCGGTAGACGCGTAAAACCCTACTCCTGCTTAGTTGTGTATTAAGTTGGAGAGCTCGGGAGCTTGAAGAAGCAGCTACACCGAGCGTGAGAGTGATCAAGGTTCCGAACCCCCCCCCCCCACGTTGTGCATGGGCCTCCTTTTATAGTGCAAGGGGTCACCGACAGGTGTCAACGTAGGAGAAAGGGGTAAAAGCGTAAAAGAGGTGGTAGTTGTAACAGTGCGGGAACAGTGGAGCTACAGTGCAGAACAGTGGTCTATACCTACTTTGACAGTGGGGGACAAGGGCATTTAATGCCCGTCGCCGTCGACCCCAAAAGCTCCCGCCCTTACGTCTCCGTCTGCCACGGCGATGGATCCACCACCGTGGATTGCCACCGTGTACCCCAGGCTGCACAGCCATCCGCCACGCGTCCCTGGATAGGCCCTAGGGCGACGCGTGGGCCGATGAGCTGGAGCGCGGGCACACAGCGCAGCCTTCCCGGCAAGCACCTTGCCGGGGCCTTGATCTTGCCGGGCCCGGGAGCTTGCCGCTCCCCGGGCCCTTGCCGGGGCGCATATAGCGCCGAGGCGTGTCTTCTAGTCTTCCTGGCAAGCTCCTCTTGCCAGGGCTTTGTGTTAGTGGGGGCAGTCTTGAGCCTGGTACGGCCTTCCCGGCAAGCTCCTCTTGCCGGGGTCTCGATCTTCTTTCTTGTATACTTTGTTTTTGAATGGTTTAATAGGGAGCAGGAAGGTCTCCGGCGAGCACGCGGTAAACCCTGCCGCGGGAAGCTGCAACTGCCCGTGCACAAGTTGGGGTACTGAGGTACCCCTACCTTATTACACCGACAGGAGCCCCCGGGCCTGGGCCACACACGGTGCCGAGCGCTGTTGGGCCAGGCCCAAAACAGTGCACGGGCACCCGCGGCCCGCGGCGCGCCGAATCCACTTCCGTATCCGCCGCACCCCACCGTAACGGCACGCGTCGATCGCGGCGTCGTGGGATGGGACGTGCCCACGATCTCTTAATGGAAAGGGCGAAACGCCCCCCACTCCCCCATAAAAGCAGAGGAAGCGGGCGCGGTTCCCCTCCTTGCGCTTTCATTGCATCGTCTCCTTCCTCCACAGATCTCTCTTGCGTTCTGCCTCCACACCTCCGCCACCGCCGAGCTCTTTGTCCCCCCTCCTTCCGCCGCGTCCGCCATGGCCCCAAAGACCGACAAGGCGAAGGCGGAGAAAGCCAAGAGGGAGAAGTCGGAGCAAGCGGCGAAGCTCGCCGCGTACCGGAAGAAGCACCTCGTCTTCCCGCCGAAGCTCGGCGTGCGGGAGCTCTGGAACAAGTACTACTTGTTCTGGGCCAAGGACACCAAGGTGCACCCCCGCACGCGAGCTTACCCGGCCGCCGCCAAGGACGACTATCCCGGCGGGTACTACTTCTTCGCAGCCTTTTTTCACTGCGGTCTCTGCCCTCCTTTCTCTGATTTCTTCTGCGACATTATGAACACATACGGCCTCCATCTGCTTGACTTCACCCCCAACGCCATCCTCACCATGGCGGTTTTCGCACACATGTGCGAAAACTTCATAGGAGTACACCCAAACGTAGCGCTTTTTAGGCACTTCTTCACTCCTAGAGCCGAGGCCGATGCCCCCCTCTCCGGAGGAATTTCTTGGGTTTTCCGTCTGAATAAAAAGGGAGCGTACTTGCCGAGGGAGCTCCGCGGCAAGTGGGAGGAATGGCGAGCGGAGTGGTGCTGGATCGTCGAAGACCAGCCGCAAGCTTTCACCGCGCCGCGCACAACGCCCATCGTGCGCGGCAGGGACTGGAGCGAACTAGATTCGGACGACATCAAGCTCGACATCGCCCTCGTCCGGATTCTTCGTCTTCGGATGGCGAAACTGTCCGTTGCAGAGGTGGGCGCAGACTTCCTCCGCCGCCGCATCGCCCCTCTCCAAGGCAGGAAGAGGCCGGCCTGGGAGTACGGCGGCCCGGCGGATATAATGCGGCTGCGCCCCGGGCTCAACTTCAATTTCACCACGCTGGAGCTGAAGGGGATGGTCCGGGAACTCTTCAAGTACGACCCGGCACACCCTGAGTGGTTCAGACCTCCCCGGGAAGTGGTGCCGCTCTGCAACAACATCGTCCGGGACCGTATCCTCGCCATGATGCCCGCGTGCGACTCGCACGGCGTGGACCGCACGTGGATCGCGCCCAAGCCCATTGACGTCCTCAACTTCTACGACAACCTCGCGGAGGTGGCGAAGAACAAGAATGACCTCAAGGAGCATACGCGGGACACCACCGACCAGGAGATTGCCTACATGGCTTCTCGGGCTGAAGAGGCCGCTGCAGCCGCAGCGGCAGGAATTTTTGGATACACGCCTGAAGAGGCGGAGGTTGCGGACGCGTCCAGCCAGGCGGAGGAGGCGGAGATCCGCAAATTGCTGCAGCTCCCTCCCGACGCGCTCGCCGGGGTCCCCTCGCTGAGGCACTCCGGGATCCACGGAATTGTGGCCGAGGCCGCGGCAATGGAGGGTGCCGCCGGAGGGAACAGAGGCGCCGCGAGGAGCGGAGGCGCCGGAGGAAGCGGAGGCGGCAAGGGAAAAGAGGCCGCAGCGCAGGGCGCTGGGCCCAGCGAGCCGGCCGGGGAAGAGGAGGAGGAGGAGGCCGAGGACTCCGGCGGATCCACGGAGCTCTACGCCGACGACCTCTCCTCGTCGGAGAGCTCCCCGCCCCCGGCAAGCCCAAGGCAGTCTCCACCGAAGCGTCTCCGCAAGACGGCGGCGGGAGAGAGGGCGCAAGCGCCCCGGCAACAACCAGCTCGCCGGGCAGCTCCCCGGGGGAGCCAAGCTGCGCCAAGGGCGACCGGCGTACCAGCCACAGCAGAGGCGGCCCGCGCGCGGGCCACGACGGAGGCGCCTCGCAGGCCGGCACCGAGCCGACAGGGGTCTTCTCGGAGCGGAGCAACGGCTCCGCCCGCTCCTCGGGCGCCGGCTACCACAGGGGCTGGGTCTTCGCAGCCCCCAGCCCCGGGGACCACCAAGCGCGCGAGGGAATCTTCGTCTTCCGCTCCTCGCGCCGACGCGCCCACGGTGGAGTACGACTTCTCCGCCCTGAGCGAGGACGACGAGGAGGACCAGGAGTAAGGATCCCGGACCTTACACCTTCTCGATTTTTGTCTTGGTTTTTGTTGATGCTGACTTTGTCTGTTGCTTCGATTTCAGGACCCTGGCTCATCGCGCGGCTAAGAAGGCCAAGGCGCCTGTGGTCGAGGCCACGGAAGACTCAGCCGCCGCGGCAACAGGAGGTGTGCCGGAGCCGAGCCTGCCGGACCCGAGCGCTGCTCCGAGGAGCAGCCCCCAGCGCAGCCCCCAGCGCAGCCCCCAGCGTAAGTCTGGGGTTTACTCTTTCGCTTGTCGAGGTACGCCTGAGGATTTCGTCTTCTTTCATTGTCTTGACGTTTCTTATCTTGATTTGTGCAGAGGTGGAGCCACAGCGGGAAGAGCGCCCGGAGACCGTCGTCGAGGAGCCGCAGGCCCCGCCGTCCCCGCCAAGGCAGAACTCTCCGGCAAGGGAGAGTGCTCCGCCAAGGGCGGGTACTCTGCCAAGGCAGAGTACCCCGCCAAGGGCGAGCAGCCCGGCGAGGGTGGTTACTCCGACAAGGCCGAGCTCCCCGGCGAGGGAGCCCGCCGCTGAGGACGTCCGCCAAGGTATGTCTTGTGATTTGTCTTCTTGGCTTCGTCTCTTTTTGGATCTTTGCTTGAACTTCTTTTTCTTCTTCTTCTTTTTAGATCTTCCTCCTCCTGAGCCCATGGAGACGGAGGTTATCAACCTCGAGGAGGAGGGCGCGCAGGGCGGCGGCGGTGACGTCCCTGCCACCGAGGAGATGGCTGAGGCCGCCGAGCCGGCCGCGCAGGAGACTGCTCCGGCCGCGGACGCAGCTGCCGGGGAGGGGGACGGCGACCGCACCGCCGACCCGGAGGCGGCGGGAGCATCAGATGCTGCACCGGCTGCCGACCCCTCCGCCAGCAAGGAGAAGGGTTACTACCTTGAGGCCCCCAACGGCGTCTTCATCCAGATGCCTTGGGGGTCTTCATCGCGAGCTCCCGCGGAGGGCGAGGCGTTTGACGGAGAAGTCCTCGCCTCCGCGGGCCTGAAAATCGTCGAGGCGCCCGGCGGGAGCGAAGGGCTGGAGGAGGAGAAGCTGCTCCACCAACTCCTGGCCCTTTACCGGGCCAGGCAGGCGAAGCTCGCCTCCCGGGAAGCCCTTGCCGCCAAGGCCGCCGCGGAGATGGAGAAGCGCGCGGCGGAGCTCAGCGCCGCCAACCAGGCGGCCCTCCGCGAGGTGGCGGAGGAGCGCGAGCGTCTCGCCGGCGAGTACCAAGAATGGGTGCTGGAGAAGGCCGAAGCTGAGGAACAGCAGCGGCTCGCCGGGGTGGAGCTGTCCCGGCGAGAGGGAGAGCTCGCGCAGCGGAAGGTCGAGCTCGACTCCCATGAGGAGGACCTCGCCGCTCGCGAAGCGGCCCTTGGCGGGGAATTGAAGGAGGCGAAAGCCGCCGCGGTTGCCGCGGAAGACGCCAAGAAGGAGCTCTCCGCCAAGGTTGTACAGCTGGAGAAGGCGCTGAAGGTGAGCGCGGAGAAGGTTGCCGCGCTTATCACGGAGCGCGAGAAGGACGCCCACACAAATTCAGAGCTCCAGGTGAGCCTCTCCAAGAGGGGCGACGAGTTGAAGGCCGCCAAGGACTCCATCGAGGACTTGGAGCTGAAGGTCACTACTCTGAAGGATTCACTCGACGCTGCCCGGGCTCAGGAGACCAAGCTGAAGGAGGAGCTCCGCAAGGAGCGGTCCTTGGTGGACAGCGTCAACAAGGCATCCGAGCTCTTCCGCCAGACCATTGAGGTATGGACCGAAGACTTGGTATCCTCTGCGTCCAACATTGACCAGGAGCTGCTGGCGCTGAAGGTTGAACATCTCATCTACTCGCCGGATCCGGATCTCCCGCACAGCGCCAAGCTCAGCCTCTTCTTCAGAGGGATCGCGCCGGCCCTTGCAGGTCTCCGGAACCGAATCCCCGCGCAGCTGGCCGAGGAGTCGCGCCTACTCTGCGCGGGAACTCTGGAGCGGGTGCTGACGAAGATCGTGTACCGCAACCCGGGGATCAATCTCACCAACGTTCTTCGCAGCCTGCCGGCCGATGCAAACACGGAGGCCCTGAAGGAGCAGGTCGCCCACATCATCGAGAAGGTGGCTAAGATCTCCAGGAAGGAGGGCGACCGCGTAGACTAGGGCTCCATTATCTTTATCTTTTTGTTGCTGCATATGATATCATGAACTTATTAGTCCATCGTGGCAAGTTATCCCTTGCAAGATATTTATCTCATTTTGATCAATCAGTGCAATGTTATCTTCCTTGTCTTAATCCTTGACTTTGTATGTTTTTCACCCTACGCTCCCGGGGAGCTTGCCGGCAAGGGACCCTTGCCGCGAGCGCTGAGTGCTGGACTCTAAGCAGCCTGCTGGCTAAGGTCTTACCGGCAAGCAACCTCACCGCGGCTAGTCGCAACGCACTTAGCTTGCTGAGCGTACTCGGAAACGAAGCAAGGGCGCGACATTTGTCGCAGCTCACTTAAATCGTTGAGCGAACTCGAAAACAAGATAAGGGTGCGGCAAGCTACGGGTAGGTTCCTCCGCACACAGGTTTTCCATACAAAGTGTGATTGTTCAAGGAAGACAACTAAAATTTAAAATTTGAACTGGTCAAACTCTAACAACTTAGCTTTCATATGTTGCTTGCTTATATTGCTTGCTTTCCGGTAAGGCTTCTCTTTCTTGAACAGCACTTGGTTCCTCCTCCACCTCCTTCCCCCCCGGCAAACTTGTGCGCGAGGAACGTTCCTTCTGCTTAAGAGGAAAGAAAAGGGAGAGGGAAACAAGCATATGGCCTTTCGGCGTGCTAACGCTTACCGTATACTTGAGTGTTGCACCAAATGCCAGACAAAACATGCAAATAGCGAAGGAAAGCATGCAGAAGGCAATCGGTGCGAAAAACACAAAAACTTTACTGATGCACGGGGTCTGCGCCCGGCTTTGTACAAAGGGTTACATGCAACAGCGGCAAAGCTTGTACAAAAGGTGGTTGCCGGAGCGGATCACGGCAACCGCGCCTTAGGGGTGAAACTTGCGAAGATGCTCTATGTTCCAGGAGTTGCTCACCGGTAAGCCTTCTTCGGTCTCGAGGCGGACAGCGCCGGGCCTCGTAACTTGTCTCACCCGATAAGGGCCTTCCCACTTCGGCGTCAACTTGTTAGAATTCTTGGCGGACTGAACACGCCGAAGAACAAGGTCGCCTTCCTCGAGACTCCTGGCCTTGACCTTGCGGCTATGGTAGCGACGCAAGGCTTGCTGGTATCGAGCAGCTCGTACAGCAGCCTGGAGACGTCCCTCCTCGAGGAGCAATGCGTCATCTTGCCGCAGTTGCTCTTGCTTGAGCTCATCATAAGCGAGCACTCGAGGAGATCCGTATACGAGTTCCGTGGGGAGAACTGCCTCTGCTCCATAGACTAGAGCAAAAGGTGTCTGTCCGGTGGCTCGACTTGGTGTCGTCCTGATTGACCAAAGAGCCGCCGGTAGCTCCTCTATCCAATTTCTTCCGCACTTGCGCAGCCTGTCAAAGGTTCTTGTCTTGAGTCCGCGCAGCACTTCAGCGTTTGCCCTCTCCGCTTGACCGTTGCTCCTCGGGTGAGCAACAGAAGCGAAACAGACCTTGGCGCCAAGGTCTTGGACGTACTGCATGAAGGTGCGACTGGTGAATTGCGTACCGTTGTCGGTGATGATCCTGTTAGGGATCCCGAAACGGCAAACAATCGACCTGAAGAACCTGACTGCTGACTGTGCTGTCACCTTTCTCACCGGCTCCACTTCTGGCCACTTTGTGAACTTGTCGATTGCAACGTACAAGTACTCAAAGCCCCCGACGGCTCGGGGGAAGGGGCCGAGGATATCGAGCCCCCAGACCGAGAAGGGCCAGGACAAAGGGATTGTTCGGAGAGCTTGAGCTGGCTGATGAATCTGCTTTGCATGGAACTGGCACGCTTCACACTTTGTTACTAGTGCAGTTGCATCTTGGAGGGCTTCTTGCCAAAAGAACCCTTGCCGGAAAGCTTTCCCGGCAAGCGCCCTTGCGCCAATGTGGTGGCCGCATATGCCTCCGTGTATTTCTGCCAACAGCTTCTGTCCATCTTCCCTGGAGATGCATTTCAACCTGACACCATTGAGTCTTCTTCTGTACAGCTCGTTATCCACGAACTGATACATACTTGACTGCCTGGTTACCTTCTCTATTTCTTCTGGGTCATCGGGAAGTTCTCCAGTTTGAAGGAAACGGACGATCCGCTGTGCCCATGCCGGAGCCTGAGGCTCAACGGCAAGGACTAAAGGCTCGAGGGCCGCTGCGGGAACCTCAGCTTCTACGGCGAGGACCTCTGGCCCTGGCGGAGCTGATGGTCCCCCGGCAAGCTCGTCGGGGCGAGGCTTGTCGGGAACACTTGCTTCAACTGTACAAGCCCGAGGGCTTGCAGGAGCAATCTGTTCCTCAGCGTTCTGGTTGTTGATCTTAGGGACCTTGGCGGCGGTTTCAGGGAGATCCGCCGGCAAGTAATCGCCGGAGACCAACTTTCTCTTCTTGGGCTGCCCAATTGATGGTGTAACGGATGGTTGAGTCAGCTTGAGCAAGAAGGTCCCTGGTTCCACAGGTAAATTCATCGCAGCACACTTTGAAAGGCCGTCCGCTATTTCATTTTGAGCTCTCGGGACGTGCTCCATCTGCAGACCTTCAAAGTGTTCTTCAAGCTTCCTCACTTCATCGACGTAAGCTTCCATCAAAGGGCTCTGATAGCTCTTGTTAACTTGCCGGACCACCAACTGAGAATCTCCCCGCACAATCAGCTTTCTGATCCCAAGTTCGGCCGCAATTCTGAGGCCGGCAAGCAAGCCTTCATATTCTGCAGTGTTGTTTGTCGCTTGCTCCCTGGGAAAGTGCATCTGGATAACATATTTGAGGTGCTCTCCGGTGGGCGCAATGAGTACCACGCCAGCACCGGCGCCTTGCAGCGAGAAGGCACCATCAAAATACATTACCCATTCACTTGTAGCTTCTTGTACGGGTGTACTTGTTTCTTGAACTTCTTCTTCGGGCGTTGGGGTCCATTCAGCTATGAATTCTGCCAAGGCTCGGCTCTGTATAGTTGAAGTACTTTCAAACTTGAGTCCAAAGCTCGGCAGCTCCAGTGCCCACTCAACGATCCTGCCTGTTGCTTCTGGGTTGTGCAATATCCTCTTCAGCGGAAAGCGAGTGACCACTGTTATCTCATGGGCTTGGAAGTAATGGCGGAGCTTTCTCGAGGCCATGAGGAGGCCGAAAAGCAACTTTTGCACACCAGAATACCTTGATCTAGCTCCCTGGAGAAGGGAACTCACAAAATACACTGGGCGCTGCACCATCTTCTTCCGCACCTCATTCTGTTCCTGCGCAGAGTTATCCTTGTCGGGGCCAGAGCTTGCCGGAGCAGCCCCCTACTTGTCGCTGGATTCGCTTGCCGGTGGTGCTGACTCCTCGTCGGACTCCCTCTCCGCTACTAACGCAGCACTAACCACCTGGTTGGTTGCCGCTAGGTATAGCAACAACTTTTCCTGTGGTTTAGGTGCGACAAGTACTGGAGTGGAGGACAGGTACCGTTTCAAATCCTGCAGCGCCGCCTCCGCTTCCGGAGTCCACTTCATGGGACCTGCCTTCTTCAAGATTTTGAAGAAAGGTAGGGCGCGTTCTGCAGACTTTGAAATGAACCTACTGAGGGCAGCCACACAACCTGCAAGCCTCCTGACATCCTTGACGCGCTTTGGGGCCTCTATCTGCTCAATGGCTTTAATCTTGTCGGGGTTGGCTTCAATCCCCCTCTGCGATACAAAGAACCCGAGAAGCTTGCCGGAGGGGACTCCAAAGACGCACTTCTCGGGGTTCAACTTGAGCTGTATTCTGCGCAGGTTCTGAAACGTTTCTTCCAAGTCTTGAATCAGGGTTTCCTTGCTCTTGCTCTTCACCACAATGTCATCTATGTAAGCTTCTACATTTCTGTGGAACTGTGGCTCGAAAGCAGTGTATACTACCCTTGCAAAGGTGGAACCTGCATTCTTCAATCCAAATGGCATGCGAATAAAGTAATAAGTGCCACATGGAGTGATAAATGCAGTCTTCTCTTCATCCTCTTTGGCCATAAAGATCTAATGATAGCCTGAGTATGCATCAAGAAAACAGAGTAGCTCACCTCCGGCAGTGGAGTCGACGATCTGGTCAATGCGCGGCAAAGGGAATGGATCCTTGGGACATGCTTTATTCACATCGGTGAAGTCTATACACAGTCTCCACTTCCCATTGGCCTTGCGCACGACGACTGGATTTGCCAACCACGTCGGATGGATCACACCTCTAACTAGGCCTGCTGCTTCTAGCTTCTTGATTTCTTCGTTGATGAACTCTTGGCGCTCCACGGCTTGCTTCCTCACTTTCTGCTTGATGGGCCGCGCATGAGGACAGACAGCATGCTTGTGCTCAATCACCTTCCTGGGAACACCGGGGATGTCAGATGGTTGCCAGGCAAACACATCGACATTCGCCCGCAGGAAGGCAACGAGCGCGCTTTCCTATTTGCTGTCTAGGGTGGCACTGATGGTGAAGGTACCACCAGTGCCGTCCTCCTTGGCGGACACTTTCTTGGTTGCCGGAGGAGCGGCCATTCCTTTCTTACTCTTGCCGGTGGAGCTCGATGGAACGTCCTCGACGGCAGCGCAGCACTCCGAAGAGGTGCGGTTGCCGGAGTGGGTCCCAGAGCATTTGCCGGACTTGGTCTTCGTCTTCTTCCCCCCGGGAGCTTCAGCGGCAAGGGTATCCTTCTCGGCCGCAGCTGCCGCATCCCGGTAGATCTTGTCGGCGCAGACAAGCGCATCCTTCTTGTCGCCGTGGACAGTGATGACGCTTATCGGCCCCGGCATCTTCAGTACGTTGTAGGCATAATGGGAAGCTGCCATGAACTTAGCGAGGGCAGGACGGCCAAGTATTCCATTGTAGGGCAACGGAATATCGGCGACGTCAAAAGTGATGCGCTCAGTCCTGAAGTTGAGCTCCCCGCCAAAGGTCACCGGCAGAGTGATCTTTCCCTTGGGCTTGCTCCTTCCCGGGTTGATTCCTTGGAATGAACCGGTTTCTTCGAGCTCGCCATCTGGAATCTGGAGTTTCTTGATCACAGCAGAGGAGATCAAGTTCAGCCCGGCCTCGCCGTCAACCAACATTTTGGTGACCTTGAGGTTGCGGATGGTGGGAGAAACCAGCATCGGCAAGCACCCGACCGCAGTGGTGCGGTCAGGGTGATCCTCAAGATCAAAAAACGATGGGCGTGCTGGACCATTTGAGGAGCCTGCGCGACTCCACGGGCGGCTCCGCCGCATTCACCTCACGCACCCACTGCATGAGTTGGCGGTGGGAGGTGTGCAGAGAGGCGCCACCGTCGACGCACAGGACCTCCGTGGCCTTCTGGAACTCCTGCTCGCTGTTATCTTCATCCTCCATGTCTTCGTCGTCGTCTTCTTCGTCCTTGTCGCGGCCCCGGGGAGGTCGATCCCCTTGCCGCTGCTTAGCCTTGCCGCGGCGTCCTCCCCGGCCGTTGAACGGCCGCTTCTTGCTGGGCTCTTCCCCGCCACCTTGGGCCTTCTCCTTGTCACACCTCTCGTACTCGGCTTTCTGCTGCTCGACGAGATACTCGACGCGCTTGCAGTTGGAGAGATCATGACCCTTGGTGCGGTGGATCTTACAGTATTGCTTGTCGGAGCTGCCCGGCTTGTCGGCCGCCGCTGCAGGGGCAGGCTCCTTGCCGGAACCGCCAGCATGCGCTTGCTTGGCGGGGGCCTCCTTGCCGGACTTCTCGACGGCAAGCACCTCTTTCTTGCCCTTCCTTCTGTTATTCCGCCGCCGGCTCTTCTTTGCCGGGGCGGCGTCGTCGCTGTCGCTTCCTCCTGCGCCAGCATCCTCCCCGGGGAGTCTCCTCCCCTCTTCCGCGCGTGCGCACTTGTCAGCCAGAGCATAGAGCTCGCTGACATCCCGAATCTTGGTCATCTCCATCTCTTCACGCATGCGGCGGTTACGCACGTTCTGATGGAACGCGCTGATAACCGCGGCAGGGTGGACATCAGGGATGTTGTGCTGCACACGGCTGAAGCGTTGGATGTACTTGCGCAGGGTTTCGCCTTCCTTCTGGGCCAGAATGTGGAGATCGCTCTCCTGGCCGTGGGGTTTGTGGCCGCCGGTGAAGGCGCCAACAAACTGGTGGCAAAGATCGGCCCAAGAAGAGATAGAACCTTCCGGCAAGTGCATAAGCCATGAACGGACGTTCGGCTTTAGCACGAGCGGGAAGTAGTTCGCCAAGATCTTCTCGTCGCGCCCCCCGGCAGCTTGCACTGCGATGGTGTAGACGCTGAGGAATTCCGAGGGGTGCGTCTTGCCGTCGTACTTCTCCGGTACGTCGGGCTTAAAATTCTTCATGCTGGGCCACTGGACGCGCCGCAGCTCGCGGGTGAACGCAAGGCAGCCTGCCGCGTACGGCAAGTCGCCTGGCTCACCGGGCGTGTGCGCGTCGACAGTGTTCCCAGCTCTCTTGTCTGATTGTCGCCGAGCTTCTCGGCGGCGCTCGATTATGGTCCGAGCGTCTTCTTCTCGCCGGTCGTCGAGGACTTGGCGCTGGTCCCGACGGGCCCGCGGGTCCGACGAGGCTGTGGAGCCATCGTCGGGGTTGTTCCGGCGGGGCGGCGTCTTCTGCTTCTGCGGCGGGGAGTGCACGCTTGTCGCACCCCCGGCAGTCTTGTCGCCGTCAGCCTTCGTCTTCTCAGCTTGCCGCGGCCGTGAGGTCGACGGCTGCTGTGGAGAATCGTTGTTGGCGAAGTCTATCAGGCTCCGGATGGTGGCCCTCCATTCTTCGGCCTTGTCTGCCGCTGGAGGGAAGTCGAGGAGCAGTTGCGCCCTTGCGAGCGCTTCTGCTGGAGTGGAGGGGAATGCGGGCGAGCGGTGCGAGGAGCGGGATACGCTCGGACTTCTAACGACGTTAGAAGGAGCGGGGTCCCGCGCCGGCGCCTTCGCTTTGCTTGTGCCCGGACGGGGGTCCGGGGCGTCCCGCGAGCCTCCGGTTTGGCCTTGCCCCAGCAAGCGGATACCACCTCCCGTGGTATGGCGCTGCTGGGTCGTCGTGTGCTGAGATGGACGCGGGGCGTCCACGGAGACCGAGGTTCGGTCGTCCGTCCTGTTCTTGGATCTGGTGGCGCCGTGAGTGTCCTCGCCGGCGACCACCCTTCCGACGGCATCTCCCCCGCCCACCGTTGGCTCTGGTGGCGGCGGATGAGACGCAGACGGGCCTCCGACCTCCGAAGCCTTCTTCTTCGGGGCCATGGAGTTGTCGCTGGTGAAGTTGACGAATTCGGAGAGGTTGATGAAGAATGCGCCCGCGCGAACGCCGGATCAGGTTCGCACAACCTCGACGCCCCCTACCTGGTGCGCCAAAGATGTCGGGGGAAACTGTCCGCCACGAACACCTATGGGACCGGAGCCCCTTGTCTGTGCGGTACGAGGGCGGAGGGAGCACGAAGAGCAGATCGTAGCGAGCGCGCGGGCAGTTTTACCCAGGTTCGGGCCGCGGTAGACGCGTAAAACCCTACTCCTGCTTAGTTGTGTATTAAGTTGGAGAGCTCGGGAGCTTGAAGAAGTAGCTACACCGAGCGTGAGAGTGATCAAGGTTCCGAACCCCCCCCCCCCACGTTGTGCATGGGCCTCCTTTTATAGTGCAAGGGGTCAACGACAGGTGTCAACGTAGGAGAAAGGGGTAAAAGCGTAAAAGAGGTGGTAGTTGTAACAGTGCGGGAACAGTGGAGCTACAGTGCAGAACAGTGGTCTATACCTACTTTGACAGTGGGGGACAAGGGCATTTAATGCCCGTCGCCGTCGACCCCCAAAGCTCCCGCCCTTACGTCTCCGTCTGCCACGGCGATGGATCCACCACCGTGGATTGCCACCGTGTACCCCAGGCTGCACAGCCATCCGCCACGCGTCCCTGGATAGGCCCCAGGGCGACGCGTGGGCCGATGAGCTGGAGCGCGGGCACACAGCGCAGCCTTCCCGGCAAGCACCTTGCCGGGGCCTTGATCTTGCCGGGCCCGGGAGCTTGCCGCTCCCCGGGCCCTTGCCGGGGCGCATATAGCGCCGAGGCGTGTCTTCTAGTCTTCCTGGCAAGCTCCTCTTGCCAGGGCTTTGTGTTAGTGGGGGCAGTCTTGAGCCTGGTACGGCCTTCCCGGCAAGCTCCTCTTGCCGGGGTCTCGATCTTCTTTCTTGTATACTTTGTTTTTGAATGGTTTAATAGGGAGCAGGAAGGTCTCCGGCGAGCACGCGGTAAACCCTGCCGCGGGAAGCTGCAACTGCCCGTGCACAAGTTGGGGTACTGAGGTACCCCTACCTTAGTACACCGACAATATACACGATATTGAATGCCATCTTCTTAGTTGACACATCATATATGCGATTGCCCTCTGCTCACTTCCTTAGTATATAAATCATATATTTGAATTATAGCATGCCATGATGTTTACATAGACAGCATGTATCTGAATTATGGCATGCCAACCCATTTTCTAAAGACATAATATAGTTATATCATCTCATCCTGTTCACATAGTCATCATATTTTGAATTATGTCATTCTATCCGTGAATTATCATGCCATCATGTTTCCATCGACGGCATGTTTGTGATTTATGGCATGTCAACCACTTTAATAGACACATCGTATAGTTATATCATGTCATCATGTTTACATAGTGATCATATTTTGAATTATGTCATTCTATCATGTTTAGTTAGCCATCATACATGTGAAATTGTGTCATGCTATCCTGTTTAGTTAGCCATCATATATTTGAAATTATGTCATGCTATTCTGTTTGGTTAGACAACATAAATGTAAATTATTTTATGCACTGTTTTCTTCCCTACTATCCATTGCACCTGTCTATCTTACAATGTCTGTACATTCAATTACTTTTCTTGTTTATCAGCCATTTCCATTGGAGGGGGTGATGGCAGTATCTGTGGGAGTAAAACACGGTCTTCAGAAAAGATTGTGCTACCTGTCGATGGAGATAGAACCACGGTTGTACTTGCCCAAGAACCAGCCCCACCACGCATAACCTAGACTCACACAGATTGTACCCCTACCCAGTTGGACAGAGAACCAGCTACACCCCTTCTAACCCCAACCCTAGCAGATAGTAACCCAGTTCCCGTTGACACAACACCATCTCCACCACAGAGCACCCAAACACGAGCAGTTAGTAAGGCAACTGCAGTGCCCAAAGCACGAGGACCACCACTCCGAACCCCAAGTCAACGCTTAAAGAAGAAGAAGAATTGTTCTCAGGTCAGGTTCCGTAGCTATAGTTCATACTACTTTGCTCTTGCATCACTGTATTTACTCATACCAACTAATTTCAAATTTGAAGGATGCAATTGAAACCCCAATGGCGCAACTGGTATGTTTTAAACCTATTTCTTTAACGTGTTTGCTGTTGTAACTTGCTCTATGTTGATTTCAGTTTCAATTGAATAAATAGTTACGTTCTCATGCCATGCACATTACAAGTGTTGTTATTGCTGTATAGTTTCCCACACTTATATTATGTCTATGTTGCTTTGTCTTAAATAGATATGATTCGAACTGTATCTATCTTGATTTGGCAACATAAACTAGAATGATATAGACCATACAGTGACCATACTACATAGATATATGTTTGTTTCATGTTGTTATCCTGTCCACCTTACTACTGAACTGGTTTACCAAAATGAGTTTCATATACTACATTGTAAATTTGTGATGTGTTTGTTTGTTTCTCCTTTAGAACGCGGATAAAATATTGGAGAAGAGTACCCCATTATGCAATGGTAAAGGAAGTAATGCAGATCAGGTTCAAGATAGTGAGACATCCATGTCGTTCTCCAAGAAAGCTGATAAAAACTATATTGAAGACACTGAGACAAACCCAAAGTCATGTCTTGATGTAGTGTTCAAGTTACTGGCTACTACTGCTAGCACCAGCTCTTCAAACTCGCTGCCTGAATGAATTCGGCTTCTTGAGTCTCAACTTCAAGTTGAAAGAAATCGATGAGATGTTATGCGACAGGAAGCCGAAGGACTGAGGAAGTCCCTGCATAGTTCAGATGCATACTTTGTGGTGCAACATCAAGTGCTGGAGGATTTAAGCGCCAAACAAGAGAAAGTTAATAAGCTTGCTAAGCATCTTGCCAGCATTATGGGTACCCAGGATATTGTTTCTTGAGCTCTTCTGAAGTGGTTTCAGTTCTGGACTTGTTTTGCTGCGGCGTTTATATGTTGCTTTGTTCCCTATATTTGCACTAGTGGCGAACTTTGATGCCCAGTGGATGTAATATGTGTAATAGCCGCGATAGCCTAGCGTAAGTTGCTTGCCTATTTATTTCCTTATTGTCTTGTTTATTTGTTTTCTTGTAGTCAGTGCAGTTCTTTGTCCATGGTTTGCTAGTGGCCGCAATAGCCTATTTTTTAAAAACTAGGCCACATTAACCATGGGCTACATATTTATTGTAGTTAACATGGGCCTCTTACGGGCCGTAGAAACAACGGGCCTTCTAAGGGCCGTAGAAACAACGGGCCTTCTACGGGGCGTAGAAACAATGGGCCTTATACGGGTCGTGGACACAATGGGCCTTCTACGGGCCGTATGATCGGTTGGCCAAACATGGGCCAATAACAGACCACAGTATGGCCGTAAATGGGCTAGAGTAGAAATCGTCTGATCATGGGCCGACCATAACAGGCAGACCATAACGGGCCGTCGTTAATCGGTCGTATTTGATGACGCTATTATAACGGGCCAACGTATTAACGGGCCACAAACGGGCCGACTGTAACCACGGGCTGAATTTGGCCCACAAGCAGAAAATGACAGTAACGGGCCGAAAGTAAACAAATGCTGGAAACGAGCCCAAGAATAAATGGGCCCTGAGAAGGCCGAAAGATAACATGGGCTGGAAACGGCCCAACGAAATAATGGTCCGTTAATGGGTATAAAGTGAAACACTGTTCAATATGGGCCAGTTTTACCACAGGTCGTTAATGGGCCGATGGTTACTAAGGACCTCATATGGGCCGAAAGACGTCATGGGCCGGCCATACATGGGCCGGAAGTTAAAACAGGCTGGAATTATATTGGACGGCCTAGATGACGCTACTGGGCCTAATTCGGATAGGCCGTAAACGGGACCTGGGTTAGCGGGCTATAAATGGGCTATTTGCGAATAGGACGTTAACAGGCTTGCCGTGGGCCGGCCCGTCACCTTTTGACCAAGTCAAACGGGCCGGCCTTTTCATAGGAATGGGCCTCTGTTCGGCACTGTTCATTACGGGCCAATTTTACCACGGGCCCTTAATGGGCCGAGGGTTACTAAGGGCCTCATATGGGCCGAAAGACGTCATGGGCCATACACGGGCCGGAAGTTAAAACGGGCTGGAATTATATTGGACGGCCTAGATGACACTACTGGGCCTAATTCGGATAGGCCGTAAACGGGCCCTGGGTTAGCGGGGTGTAAATGGGCTATATGCGAACAGGTCGTTAACAGGCTTACCGTGGGCCGGCCCGCCACCTATTGACCAAGTCAAACAGGTCGGCCTTTTCACAGGAATGGGCCTCTGTTGGGTCGTGCCACGTGTCGACGTATCATAGGCTCTTTTGGTGCAATGAGTGGATGACATATGTCCCAACGGTGAGCTGGCACGTGTTTTCTCCAGCCAATGATGATTTACACGTGGAAAATCCCCATTGGTCGGGGCTGTTAACGGGTTATCGGATCCAAAACCGGACCCAATAGCTTAACGGCGTTGCGTTATGGTGGATGCCACGTGTCGGTCACCCTTGACGAAAGCACTTCTGTGACACGCGATTTATCGTCATGGAAGTGGACACTTCCGTGATGATCCTTTTGGTAATGTCATGGGACACTTCTACGGCAGTATAGGTATGACTATCTTGATTCTGTCATAAATTTGTCATGGATGTACATGCATGACAGAAAACGTGACCTACTGTGACAAACATGTATCATCACGGAAGTGTATTTTTTTGTAGTGATTGGGGTCGGTGGGATGAATGTGCACAGGCTTCGTCTCTCCCGCCGACTGGAACACTGACTCGGAAGCTAGCTTCTTAGCACGCAACAAATCACTCGGATCCACATTCTTTTGGTACTCCTCCATCTCCACTGCTGCCATCTGCTCGTCAGCAATTTTCGAGCCTTTCTGGAAGCACTCTTCTACCTTCTGCCGGTTCCCTATGACAGTTATCACGCCTTTAGGCCCCGATATGTTCAGTTTGAGGTACAGATAGCACGGTTGAGCCATAAAAGGGCGTAGGCGGGCCTGCCCGGAATGGTGTGATAAGCGATGTGGAAGTCCACCACCTCAAACGTCAGCTTCGCTTTGCAGAAGTGTTTCGAATCGCCAAAAACCACGTCGAGGGAAATTTGGCCAAGTGAGTCGGCTTTCTTTCCGGGGATGACCCCATGAAATCTCATGTTGCTCTCACTTAGCTTGGATATCAGAATGCCCATCCCCGGAGGGTTTCAGCGTATAGTATATTCAGACCACTGCCGCCATCCATCAGAACTTTGGTCAATAGAGTACCGTCGACAATTGGGTCGACCACCAATGCCTGTCGCCCAGGGGTTGCAATGTGCGCGGGGTGGTCGGACTGGTCAAATGTAATGGGAGTCTTGGACCACTTTAGGTACGTCGTTGTTGTCGAAGCAACCATGTTGACTTCTCTGTTGATAACTTTCAGTCGACTCTTGCTCTCGACATCAGCAAAAATCATCAAGGTGGAGTTGATCTGGGGGTAACCCCGATCCCCTTCTTTGTCCTCGGTCTCTTCCGATTCCTTCGCCTTCTCGGCGGGCTGGTCTTTCTGGAAATTCTGTATCAGGAGCCGACACTGTCGAGTGGTATGCTTGGGGTAAACGAAGTTCCCCTCTTCATCTTTCTTCGTGTGAATAGGACATGGTAGGTCGAGCACGTCATTCCCTGCTTGATCTTTAACTTTTTTGGAATCCAAGGGCATTTAGGCTTTCCTTTTCCTTCTCCCTGGGTAACGACCGCAGCTTCTCCTGGAACTGTTGGCTCTGCTTTGCGCTTCGAATTCCGATTGGAATTCTGATCATCCTGGCCGACTGGTTTCTTGCTGCTACGGAGTTGATCGACCTCTTCTCCATTAGCATACCTACTGGCTATCTCCATGATCCAAGTCAAAGACATATCTCATGTCCGACCGAACTTTAGATTCAGCTCTCTGTATCGTACGCCCTCCTTGAAGGCGCAGACTGCCTGATGTTCGGACACATCCTCCACTATATGATGCAAGGTAGTCCACCTCTGGATGTAATCTCTCAGGGTTTCATTCGACTTCTGAACGCAATGCTGTAACTCTGCCTGTCCCGCGGGTCATTTACAGGTGCCCTCAAAGGTCCTGACAAACACTCGGGCCAACTCCTCCCAGCTGTAGATGCTCCCAGGAGCCAACTGATTTACCCAAGCTCGGGCCGAGCCACCTAAAATCAGGGGGAGATGCTTCATAGCCACATCATCATTGCCGCCGCCAATTTGCACAGCTACACGGTAATCTTCCAACCAGGTGTCCGGCTTCGACTCGCCGGTGAACTTGCTTACTCCCGCCGCCAATCTGAAGTCGGGGGGAATCTCGGCGGCCCTGATGGCATTGCTGAAACACTCGGGGTCCAGAGATAGACGCTCTGCTGCCACTTGGACGATCTCTGCCTCGTTCTTCTCTGTATGCTCGGTTCCTGTCGACCATGCCTTGCACGAGAATCGACCTTACATCAAAACTAGGTCTTCTAGGATCTGGGGGCATCCTCCACTCATCTTCACGCAGACGCCTGCCGTCATGTCGCCGGGGCGAGTACGACCCGCTCCCGGGAGGAGGCGTGGGCACTCGGCGGCGATCATTGTCACGGAATCGACGGTCAAACCGTTCATCATTCCGACCCAGATGTTGCTCTTGACGGGGCCCACGGCCCTCGCGCCTCGGAGGTGATCTTGGGCTGTGTGCCGACCAGACGGTGTATGCCGCCACTGACCTGCTGTGAATTCTGTTGCGCGACTGGGAGACGGCCGCGTTTTGCTCTCCTGCGGTCCGGAGCAGTGCCCGAATCTGCGGCAAGCCTCTCCCCGCCTCCGACTAAGACGGTTGGATCGAATCTGTGATGCGGGCCGTAGCTGCGAGGTTCTGGGTCAGAGTGCGGAATACCTGCGGTTCGCGAGGGAACGATTGCCGCGGCCGTCGACTGGATTCGGGAATCAGTCGACGGGCCTGATCGTCGAGTGAACGCTGGAGGTTTTCCAGCCGCGCGCGCTCAGCCTCAGTGGCAAGGCGCGTGGCCTCCAGAGCTCGAGCTTCCGGAGAATCCCCTAAGATAGGGATGTAAAGTGCGTCTTTGTTGCGGCGGCGGAGCTCTTCCATTTGCTCGGCAGTGAGGGGCTCGAGTATGTACCCGTCATGGTCATATGATTGACTATCGTCGTTGCCGCCGTTTCCGCCGCGAGGGTACCCCGGCGGACTGTGCCGTGAGTCGACCATGAGGACTTCAGCCGCGGGATCGCTGCTCCCGCACTCGGAAAGCGTGTCTACGGATTCAGTCGACCGTCCCGTAGTGGTATTCGTCGGGCTCGATGGCCGCTACTTGAGGGGTGGCCGTCTGACGAGCCACCGCGTGCTTCACCCAACGCTGGAGCCGCGACCGACCGAATCGCTTGCAAAGGCGCCCAACGGGGACGATAGACGACGCAGCGCCTCGACGTCGAGGGGGGCCTCCTGGAGCCAAGCGGAGTCGTCGGCGACGAAGACGAGCGCGCCGAGTCGGATCTTGCGGCCCAGCGCCAAACCACCGCCGGAAACTATGATGATGCAGGTCAGAGAAAAAAGCCTGTAACCTCACCGGCAGTCGCTAAGACACCTGCCCCATGGTGGGCGCCAACTATCGTGGTTCTAAGTCTGACAGTAAGAGTAGGGGGTACGTAGGTGCTTACAAGTTCAGGCCCTTCTCAGAGGAAGTAAAAGCCCTACGTCTCGGTGCCCGGAGGCGGTCGACTGGAATGTATATGTGTGTGTAAGTTACAGGGGGTGCGAACCCTTGTACCGGAGGAGGGGGTGACTTATATAGAGTGCGCCAGCACCCAGCCATCCCCACGTTACAAAGGGTTCAATGTTCATTAAGGCAGGACATTACTGATAATGCATGTAATAAAGGATAGTAAAGTCTGTTGTTAATAAGGATTGAATGTACAGCCGTTGTTGATCTTGAGGGACCTTTGACCTTCGTGGGTCGACTGGATTTTGTACGGCCGAGTGTCTTTGCCCTTCCGAGTGTAGTTGGATCGTCCGAGTGAAGGTAAGCGGTCGAGTGAAATGTCCTTTTGGGACATTTCAGTCGACTGTCTCTGTCGTCTTCGAATTGTCTCTTGAGCTTCTGGGGTAGTGACCTGGGGAGGAGTATCTAGGTCAGGCCCGTGACCCCACCCTAGGTTTGTGGCATCGTCAAACGCAGATCAAAGCGACCGGCGAGAGAGAGAGAGAGAGAGAAACCCGGAGAAAGGGCTCGGGAAAAGACTCTCTAGGGTAGTCGGTCAACACGACCAGCGGACGAACCCTAGGTATGGGCGGCGCGGCCCCCGGCGGCGGTCATGGAGGCCGACCGCCCCGGGGGCGATGCGCGGGTGGGGAAACGACAGCGACTAGGGTTTAAGATCGATTAGGCTGATACCATGTTAGAAGGGAGAGAGAGGTTTGATGGAATAGTTGTTGCATTGCTTGAGACTCATGGGCATATATATATAAAAGTACATGGTCATCTTGGAGTACAAGGCAAGGTAGAATAATATCGAGGGAATTCCTTACTTAACATTGTCTTAAATTTTCTTACCCTATTCGACACTGAAAAACGTTTTCTTCCTTACATAACACAAAGTTTAAATTTTGTTCCTTTTGTGACACTTTCATCCATTTTGGCTACTAACAGTGTTAAATGACACCTGAAAATACGACTTTACCCCTGATGCAATTTGTGACAAGAATTATTCAAATGACCAAAGAAACCGTTATTTACATGGTCGTGGAAGGTGGAAGAGAAAAGCAGAGCCATTTTTATACCTGATGCACACGTACACGTGAAACTGGCATGTACTTGCGTGAACCGGATCCATGAGGTAGACCTCGCTAGAGAGCAAGCTTAGCCAGCCCAGGCCACGTGCAAGTATGCAAAGTTTATGATGTTGCTTGTGGGTGCTATTGATACAGAAATCAGTCAAGCTGCTTGCTAGTCTGCTTCTTTGAGCTAACTTTGCACGCAAACAATTTCCGATGACTTGATTTAGCGTTTTAGAAACCAACGTCCTCCGTCCGGCCGGTTCCTGTCCTACTGTACGTGGCGGCAGCAACTATACGGTTTCGGCCACTATCGACATTATACATTGGACCGGGCTAATTAGGCCAACCAAGCTTAATAATGACTATAGAAATGTGACACCGGATAGCTTAGTGGTCGAGTAAGCAAAACAAAGTTGCCAACATAATTTAAGCTCGATGTTAGTTTTCGCGTGTGCAATCGAGCCGTCAGTGCAGTACATTTCTTGTTGTTAATTAGCCGTTCAAAAACAAGTCAACCAACCTACATATTGGTGTCTTGCAAAAATGCAGAGGCGCCTGCATGCATCAAGCCACCAACACATCAGTCCATAAGGGCAGGAGATGATCGAGCTCAAAAGGTATGCTCTATAATCCTAGAAAAAAATGGTGTCTATTGACCTATAGTACCTTAGCATCTGCACGTATACTGTTTCTTCATGTACCTGAAATACCAGACGGTGTCATGGCGCACTGAATCTCCGTTGTTCATGTAACCACAAAAAAAAATTGCCTTTTATTCCAGTGAATAATGCATTAGGGGTAAAATCGTCCTTCCTTTTTTCAAAATAAACATTTCTTCCTTCCTTCTCTCATGAATCGACTGATCCAAATTTAAAAATCACGCATCTCACCTTTAGCCACGCCGGCAAAATCAACGGGGCCTTTCGTTGGTGTGCACATCGTATGTGAGGTGAGCTGGACCGGGTCATGACGTGTGGACGCAATTATATATGTGAAGTGGAAAGAAGTTGTCTTTTAAAAAAAGTTTATTCAGAACTGTTCATCCCCTATTATGTCTTTTGACTTTGGACGTGGTACGACCTCCTCCTCCTCCTCTTCCTCGACTACGCAGTCCATCGACACAAATGCAATCAACCACCACGTACAGTGGAGGAAGGAAGTGGAAATGTTCACTAAGATGTAAGAGCATCTCTAGCCATTGTGCCTCCTCAGGAGTGCTTTTTGCGCCGGATGAATGTTTGCCGGTACTAATTTTGATCTTGGGCGGAAAAGTTTCCCAGTAGTTGGAGCCCCTAGGCGCGCGGGAGAGCTAGGCAAGGAGAAAGAGGACGGGGGGAGGTCGGGGCGCTGCGGGCCAGATGCACGCCAAAAAGAGAGGAGAGAGAGGGAAAAGGTGGTTGACAGCGGGCCAGATGCATGCCAAAAAGTAGCACCGGTGCCCCAGCGCGTTGGGTTTCTCATGGGAGCGCCGGCCGAAACTTTTCTCAAATCCGGCGAAAAAAGTGGTCTGGGGTGCCTGGCTGGGGCGATTTTTTGTGACCGGCACAAAAAAAGTGATCCTGGGGTCTATTGGGGGGCCTAGATGCATGCTAGATAGCGGTCGATGTGTGGAGTAATAGTAGTAGATGCAGAATCGTTTCGGTCTACTTGTCTCGGACGTGATGCATATATATAATGATCATGCCTAGATAGTCTCATAATTATTCGCTTTTCTATCAATTGCTCGACAGTAATTCGTTCACCCACCGTAGAATTATGCTATCATGAGAGAAGCCACTAGAGAAACCTATGGCCCCCGGGTCTATTCTCGACATATCAATCTACAATCTACGTTACTTTTTCGTTTTTACTTTCTGTTCTTATATCCAAAAATACCAAAAATATCAAACTTTCATCTCTATCTGATATCACTTTCGTAAGTGACCGTAAAGGGATTGACAACCCCTTATCGCGTTGGCTGTGAAGTTCTTATTTGTTTGTGCAGGCGCGAGGGACTTGCGCGTGGTCTCCTACTGGATCGATACCTTGGTTCTCAAAAACTAAGGGAAATACTTACACTACTATGCTGCATCACCCTTTCCTCTTTGAGGGAATACAACACAAGCTCGAGAAGTAGCAATATTCAAGATGGAGACATAAATATTTGTAAAGTACATACGGATCTTGTTGGCTTCCTGGGAACCAGGGTACCCAGACTTGCCTGTCTGCGGGCCGCAGCGCGCTCCTGCCATGGCCTGGTACGGCCCAGCTGATCGACCAGCTGCTCATGACCCTCGCGAGGAGAACGACGTCAAGACCTCCTCAGGAGAGGCCTCAGCTAGGTCGCTCTGGATGGGCGGAGAATCCAAGGCTAAGCCTGCCTCAGGAGGAGGCAGTGACGCAAGCAATGACGCACTACACCAGAAGGGTGGCCTTGGGGTCCTAGTGGAAACTAAGGGATATTAAGGCCTCCTTTTAATAGAGTACAAGACCAAAGCATTAACACATAGTGAATACATGAACTCCTCAAACTACGGTCATCACCGAGAATGGTCCCGACTATTGTCACTTCGGGGTTGCCGGATCATAACACATAGTAGGTGACTATTGACTTGCAAGATAGGATCAAGAACACACATATATTCATGAAAACATAATAGGTTCAGATCTGAAATCATTGCACTCGGGCCCTAGTGACAAGCATTAAGCATGGCAAAGTCATAGCAACATCAATCTCAGAACATAGTGGATACTAGGGATCAAACCCTAACAAAACTAACTCGATTACATGGTAAATCTCATCCAACCCATCACCGTCCAGCAAGCCTGCGATGGGATTACTCATGCACGGCGGTGAGCATCATGGAATTGGTGATGGAGGAACGTTGATGATGACGATGGCGATGATCTCCCCTTTCCGGAGCCCCGAACAGACTCCAGATCAGCCCTCCCGAGAGAGATTAGGGCTTGGCGGCGGCTCTGTATCGTAAAATGCGATAATTCTTCATCTCTCATTTTTTTCTCCCCGAAAGTGAATATATGGAGTCGAGGGATACGTCAGTGGAGCAACAGGGGGCCCACGAGGCAGGGGGCGCGCCTAGGGGGAGGGGGCACGCCCCCACCCTCATGGACAGGGTGTGGGCCCCATGGCTTTGTTCTTTCCGCATATATTTTTTATATATTCCAAAATAATTCTCCGTTGAATTTTAGGTCATTCTGAGAACTTTTATTTCTGCGCAAAAATAACACCATGGCAATTCTGCTGAAAACAGCGTCAGTCCGGGTTAGTTCCATTCAAATCATGCAAGTTAGAGTCCAAAACAAGTGCAAAAGTGTTTGCAAAAGTAGATACGTTGGAGACGTATCAACTCCCCCAAGCTTAAACCTTTGCTTGTCCTCAAGCAATTCAGCTGATAAACTGAAAGTGATAAAGAAAAACTTTGACAAACTCTGTTTGCTCTTGTTGTTGTAAATATGTAAAGCCAGCATTCAAGTTTTCAGCAAAGATCATGAACTAACCACATTCATAATAACTTTCAAGTCTCATGTCTACTCATGTCAATGGCATAATCAACTAGCGAGCAGTAATAATAAACCTCGGATGGCAACACTTTCCCAAAACAATCATAATATGATATAACAAGATGGTATCTCGCTAGCCCTTTCCGAGACCGCAAAACATAAATGCAGAGCACATTTAAAGATCAAGGACTGACTAGACATTGTAATTCATGGTAAAAGAGATCCAGTCACAATCATACTCAATGCAAATTAATAGCAATACATGCAAATGACAGCGGTGCTCTTTTATAAGAGGATGATGACTCAACAAAAAAGTAAATTGATAGGCCCTTTGCAGAGGGAAGCAGGGATTTGTAGAGGTGCCAGAGCTCGATTTTTAAATAGAGATGAATAATATTTTGAGCGGTATACTCTCATTGTCAACATAGCAACCAAGAATCTCGATATCTTCCATGCTACACACATTATAGGCGGTTCCCAAACAAAATGGTAAAGTTTATACTCCTCCAACCACCAACAAGCACACTCCATGGCTAGCCCGAAACAACGGGTACCGTCCAAACAAGCAACTTCCCTTGGGGGGTTTTGTTTAATTATTATGATTTGAGCATGGGACTGGGCATCCCGGTTGCCAGCCATTTTCTCATGAATGATGAGCGGAGTCCACTCATCGTGAGAATAACCCACCTAGCATGGAAGATATAGAAAACCCTAGTTGATACATGACTTGTTCGAGCATACAAAACAGAATTTCATTTCAAGGTTTAGAGTTTGGCACATACAAATTTACTTGGAACGGCAGGTAGATACCGCATATAGGAAGGTATGGTGGACTCATATGGATAACTTTGGGGTTTATGGAAGTGGATGCACAAGCAGTATTCCCGCTTAGTACAGGTGAAGGCTAGAAAGAGACTGGGAAGCGACCATCTAGAGAGCGACAACAGTCGTGAACATGCATTAAAATTAATCAACAATGAATGCAAGCACGAGTAGGATATAAATCACCATGAACATAAATATCGTGGAGGCTATGTTGATTTTGTTTCAACTACATGCGTGAACATGTGCCAAGTCAGGCCACTTGAATCGTTCAAAGGAGGATACCACCCTATCATACCACATCATAACCATTTTAATATCACGTTGGCACGCAAGATAGACCATTATAAACTCTTAGATAATTAAGCATGGCATGAGCAGCTATGATCTCTAATTGTCATTGCAAGCATGTTTCATTCATAATAGGCTGAATCAGGAACGATGAACTATCATATTTACAAAAACAAGAGAGGTCGAGTTCATACCAGCTTTTCTCATCTCAATTAGTTCATCATATACCATCATTATTGCCTTTCACTCGCACGACCGGACGGTGTGGATAATAATAATAGTGCACGTGCATTGGACTAAGCTGGAATCTGCAAGCATTCAATACAAGGGAGAAGACAAGGTAATATGGCTCATGGTTAAATTAACAGTAAAGCATATGAGAGCCACTAAGCATTATCAATCATGGTCTTCTCCTCTTGACCCCCAAAGAAAGAAAAGAAACTATTTACATAGGAAAGCTCCCAACAAGCAAAAGAAGAACGAGAAATCTTTATGGGTTTTCTTTTAATTACTACTACTACATACATGGAAAGTAAACTAACTAAAGGCTACAACTAATTTTTTTTTCTTAAGGTTTTTCTAACACACAAGAAAAGGACTAAGAAAAGAATTGAAACTAGCATGGATAGTACAATGAAAGAGTGTGAGCACCGACAACTAGAATAAGTGTGTGATATGAATGTAATGTCGGTGAGAAACACGTACTCCCACAAGCTTAGGCTTTTGGCCTAAGTTGGTCTATGGCCACGGATCGAAGCTAATCTCTCCGTTGTACTGAGAAGTGTCCTCTGGGTGCCACTGGTTGGCAATCTCATCCGGATCCCACCCATAAACAGACTGTCGGTGAGGGTCAAGTAGTGGCTCCGGCTCCGGCTCTGAAGCTTGTGCCTGGCTCTGGTACTTGTAGAAGGCCTCTGACGAAATGAGGTATATGCCTGAAAACAGATCAAACAGAGATGGTGCAGGCCGGGTAATAATCTCACAATATTTTTCGTCAAACCTCAATTTATACTTAAGTAACTTCTCCCTCTCTTTAACAATAAAATCATGTGCTATCATACTCTTATAATCTAGATAAGCAGGGGCCAGCAATTTTTCTTCCTTCTCATGATGCCTAATAGGTATTCTAAAGTGTTCAGCAAGGCGAGAAGCAAAGATGCCTCCAAAAATGGGGCCTTTTGTGCGGTTCAGACTTAATCGTTTAGCAACGACGACACCCAAGCTAAAAGTTGCGTCTCAAAACAAAGCATGGCACAAAATGACAATATTAGGGGCACTAAGATTCCCACTATTCCCGCGGCCAATTAAACATCTACTAGCAAATATAGCAAAGTAGCGTAGAACAGGAAAATGTATACTAGTAATTCTTGCCCCTGAAACTTGCCTAGTTTCCCCTACAGCTATTGTATCAATAAACCCCTCAACATCCTTGCGATGGGGTTCCTCAAGACTACCATTAAAAGGTATCTTACATACTTGACAAAAATCATAGAACGACATGTCCTTAACCTCATCATATAAACGAAACTCCACTGAAGGTGGTGATTTCTTAGCATGAAAATGAAAGTTTTGCGTGAAAATATTAGTGAGTAAGAGATACTGTTCACGCTGGTCGTGGAGGAAGTCGGTGAGGCCTGCATTATCCGCCAAACAATAAAAGTCTCTATAAATCCCGGCGGCTTCCAAGAACTCATTACAAGGCCATTCACATGGCCGAACTTCCGCAGTGCGAGGAAGACTATATTTGGGCTTCTTATTTTCTTCCTTCTTCTTATCCTCTGAACTTTTACTGGAAGAGCCTCTCAACAATCTCCTCATCATTTTCCCCTGAAATTTTCTGAAATTTTTAGTAACTCAAAATAAAATTGAACCAAACTCAACAAGATTGATAGCAACAACTCCTACAAGTGCCTAGAGACTATATCATGCATTAGAACTACTTGGGACCAAAGAAATTTAACATGCAAGATCAAGAACAAGGTCACCACAGAAGCAAAAATTTGCAATAAATAAAGCACTAGAACAAAAACTAATTTGACCAATGGAGGAGTCACATACCAAGGAACAATCTCCCCAAACAGTTTTGTGAATGGAGCTTTGAGCAAGGAGATCAAAAATGGCAGCAAGATGAGCTAGAACTCGTGCTTGAGCTGGATAGTGATTTTTTTGGGAGGAAGAAGGAGTGTGTGGGTGCCGGAATAAGTGGAGGGGGCCACGTGGGGCCCACGAGGCAGGGGGCGCGCCCAGTGAGGGTGGGCGCGCCCTGGACCCTCGTGGCCAAGTGCTGGCTCCCCCTGTTGTGTTCTCTGTGCCAAATATTCTCAAATATTCTAGAAAAATAATATTTCATTTTCAGGGCATTTGGAGAACTTTTATTTTTGGGGTATTTTTTTTATTGCACGGATAAGTCTAGAAACAGATAGAAAATACTATTTTTTCTTTATTTAATATAATTAACAGAAAGTAAAAGGAGGGTACAGAAGGTTGTGCTATCTAGATTCACCCATCTCATGCTCATCAAAAGGAGTCCATTAACAAGGTTGATCAAGTCTTGTTAATAAAATCTTTCCAAACAACATGAAACCGGAGAATTTTTGAATAACACTAGGTTACCTCAATGGGGATATGTATGTCCCTGACAATAAGGATATCATATGTCTTCTTGATAGTAGGAATAGGAAATTCAAAACCTCCAATAGTGATAGTTGAAATGTTTCCAATAGAATTGATATTGTGGACCTGAGGTTGTTTCCTCGGAAAGTGTACCGTATGCTCATTACCATTGACATGAAAAGTGACATTGTCTTTGTCGCAATCAATAACAGCCCATGCAGTATTCAAAAAGGGTCTACCAAGGATAATAGACATACTATAGTCCTGGGGAATATCAAGGATAACAAAGTCCATCAGAATAGTAACATTTACAACCACAACAGGCACATCCTCACAAATACCGACAGGTATTGCAGTTGATTTATCGGCCATTTGCAAAGATATTTTAGTAGGTGTCAACTTACTCAAGTCAAGTCTACAATATAAAGAGAGAGGCATAACACTAACACCGGCTCCAAGATCACATAAAGCAGTTTTAACATAGTTTCCTTTAATGGAGCAAGGTATAGTAGGTACTCCTAGATCTCCTAGTTTCTTAGGTATTCCACCTTTAAAAGAATAATTGGCAAGCATGGTGGAAAATTTCAACTTCAGGTATCTTTCTTTTGTTGGTAATAATATCTTTCATATACTTAGCATAACGATTTGTTTTAAGCATATCAGTCAAATGCATACGCAAAAAGATAGGTCTAATCATTTCAGCACAGTGCTCAAAATCCTAATCATCCTTTTCCTTGGATGGTATAGGAGGAAAAGGCATGGGTTTCTGAACCCATGGTTCTCTTTCCTTACCGTGCTTCCTAGCAACGAAGTCTCTCTTATCATAACATTGATTCTTTGATTGTGGGTTATCAAGATCAACTGCAGGTTCAATCTCTACATCATTATCATTGCTAGGTTGAGCATCATCATGCACATCATCATTAACATTATCACTAGGTTCATGTTCATTACCAGATTGTGTCTCAGCATCAGAAACAGAGATATCATTGGGATTCTCAGGTGTGTCGGCTACAGGTTCACTAGAAGTATGCAAAGTCCTATCATTTTTCTTTTTCCTCTTCTTAGAAGAACTAGGTGCATCTAAATTAGCTCTCTGAGAATCTTGCTCAATTCTCTTAGGGTGGCCTTCAGGATACAAAGGTTCCTGAGTCACTTTATATTACCACCTCTAGTTGCAACTCTAACAGCAAAGTCATTATTCTTACTATTTAATTCATTGAGCAAATCATTCTGAGCCTTGAGTACTTGTTCTACTTGAGTGGTAACCATAGAAGCATGTTTACTAATGAGTTTCAATTCACCTTTAACTCTAGAAATATAATCACTCAAGCGTTCAATCATATAAGCATTACGTTGCAATTGTCTACCAACATAAGCATTGAAGTTTTCTTGCTTCAAAATAAAATTGTCAAACTCATCTAAGCATTGGCTAGCATACTTATAACGAGGAATATCACCTTCATCAAATCTACAAAGAGAATTTACCTTTACTACCAGTGTCGGGTTATCAAGTCCATGTATTTCTTCAATAGGTGGTAAATTCTTAACATCTTAAGCTTTAATACCTTTCTCTTTCATAGATTTCTATGCCTCTTGCATATCTTCAGGACTGAGAAACAGAACACCCCTTTTCTTCAGAGTTGGCTTAGGGGCTGGTTCAGGAAGTGTCCAATTATTTTCATTGGTCAACATATTATTCAATAGTAATTCAGCTTGATCAACTGTTCTTTCCCTGAAAACACAACCAGCACAACTATCCAGGTGGTCTCTGGAAGCATCGGTTAGTCCATTATAAAATACATCAAGTATTTCATTCCTCTGAAGAGGATGATTAGGAAAAGCATTAAGTAACTGGAGAAGCCTCCCCCAAGCTTGTGGGAAACTCTCTTCTTCAATTTGAACAAAATTATATATTTCTCGTAAGGCAGCTTGTTTATTATGAGCGGGAAAATATTTAGCAGAGAAGTAATAAATCATATCCTGGGGACTATGCACACAACCAGGATCAAGAGAATTAAACCATGTCTTAGCATCACCCTTTAACGAGAATGGAAATAACTTAAGGATATAGTAATAATGAATCTTTTCCTCGTTGGTGAACAGGGTGGCTATATCATTCAACTTAGTAAGATGTGCCACAACTGTTTCAGGTTCATAGCCATGGAAAGGATCAGATTCAACCAAAGTAATTGACTCAGGATCAACAGAGAAATCATAATCCTTATCAGTAACAAAGATAGGTGAAGTAGCAAAAGCAGGGTCATATTTCATTCTAGCATTCAAAGACTTTTCTTTCAGCTTAGCTAATAATTTCTTAAGATCATATCTATCATTGCAAGCGAAAGTCTCTAGCAGTTTCTTCATCCATAACATAACCCTCAAGAATAACAGGCAATTCATATCTAGGGGTAGGGGTGGCAACGGGGCCCCATACCCGCCAAACCCATGGGGATTTCATCTATTAGGGGTGGGGATGGGCGAAAAACATCCCCATGGGGATATTTACCAAACTAATTTATTCCCCATAGGGTACAATCGGGATGGGGACGATATCCTATTCCCCTGACCCAATACCCATCGGGGACCCGGTTAGTAACTGTGACACTGCGGTCAACCTTAAAATATTCACAAACAAACTTGCGAAAACAAAAAAAGCTCTAGAAAATAACATTAAACCTATCTCACGTCCTCATCTCAGCTGCCACCATGACCAAGAAGTTAGTACGACCTAGATATGCATTAGCAGGACAAGGACAACACCATTTATGTATGTTGATTATAGGGTGTCATATTATGTATATGAGTGTTTGTTTATGGGGATGGGGACCCTAATGGGGCCTTGTTCCCCAGTGGGGCGTGGGTATGGGGAAATTTCATCCCCAGTCATGTAAACAGGGATGGGGATGGGATGATAGGGAATAGATGGGGATGGGGATGTTGTAGGTATCCCCATAGGGGATTGCCCCCATTGCCATCCCTATCTAGGGGGAGAATCTTCATCATCACTTTCATCAATATTATCAGTTTCAATATTTGCATTCTCCCTAACCTTAGCAATTTGCTCATCTAGAAATTCACCTAGTGGCACAGTATTATCAAGCATGGAAGTAGTTTCATCATACATAGCAGAAGTGGCATCATCAAGAACATGCGACATATCAGATTCAATAGCAGGAGTAGGTGTCACAAATTTACTCATAATAGAGGATGAATCAAGTGAAGAGCTAGATGGCAGTTCCTTACCTCCCCTCGTAGTTGAGGGAAAGATCTTGGTTTTTGAGTCCTTCAAGTTCTTCATAGTGATCGACAGATATAAATCCCAAGTGACTTAAATAATATAGCTATGCTCCCCGGCAACGGCGCCAGAAAATAGTCTTGATAACCCACAAGTGTAGGGTATCGCAACAGTTTTCGAGGGTAAAGTATTCAACCCAAATTTATTGATTCGACACAAGGGGAGCCAAAGAATACTCTTAAGTATTAGCAACTGAGTTATCAATTCAACCACACCTGGAAACTTAGTATCTGCAACAAGGTAATTTAGTAGCAAAGTAATATGGAAGTAACGGTAGCAGCAATAAGAGTAACGGTAATGTTTTTGTAGTTTTTGTAATAGCAGCAGCGGAAAAGTAAATAAGCAACAAGCAATATGTGAAAAGCTCATAGGCATTGGATTGGTGATGGAGAAGTATGTCGGATGCGATTCCTCATGTAATAGTTATAACCCAGGGTGACACAAAACTAGCTCCAGTTCATCAATGTAATGTAGGCATGCATTCCGAATATAATCATACGTGCTAATGGAAAACAACTTGCATGACATCTTTTGTCCTACCCTCCCGTGGAAGCGGGGTCCTAGTGGAAACTAAGGGATATTAAGGCCTCCTTTTAATAGAGTACCGGACCAAAGCATTAACACATAGTGAATACATGAACTCCTCAAACTACGGCCATCATCGTGAGTGGTCCTGAATATTGTCACTTCGGGGTTGCCGGATCATAACACATAGTAGGTGACTATTGACTTGCAAGATAGGATCAAGAACACACATATATTCATGAAAACATAATAGGTTCAGATCTGAAATCATGGCACTCGGGCCCTAGTGACAAGCATTAAGCATGGCAAAGCCATAACAACATCAATCTTAGAACATAGTGGATACTAGGGATAAAACCCTAACAAAACTAACTCGATTACATGGTAAATCTCATCCAACCCATCACCGTCCAGCAAGCCTACGATGGGATTACTCACGCACGATGGTGAGCATCATGGAATTGGTGATGGAGGAAGGTTGATGATGACGATGGCGACGATCTCCCCTCTCCGGAGCCCCGAACGGACTCTAGATCAGCCCTCCCAAGAGAGATTAGGGCTTGGCGGCGGCTCCATATCGTAAAACGCGATAATTCTTCCTCTCTCATTTTTTTCTCCCCGAAAGTGAATATATGGAGTCGGGGGATACGTCGGTGGAGCAACAGGGGGCCCACGAGCCATGGGGCATGCCAAGGGGGAGGGAGCGCGCCCCACCCTCGTGGACAGGGTGTGGCCCCCCTGGCTTGGTTCTTTCTAGCATATATTTTTTATATATTCCAAAATAATTCTCCGTTGAATTTTAGGTCATTCCGAGAACTTTTATTTCTGCACAAAAATAACACCATGGCAATTCTGCTGAAAACAACGTCAGTCCGGGTTAGTTCCATTCAAATCATCCAAGTTAGAGTCCAAAACAAGGGCAAAAGTGTTTGGAAAAGTAGATACGTTGGAGACGTATCAGCACCATTGAAACATCTTCCTGCGATGCGCTACTTTCCGGTTCAAGAGGGGTTACAACAACCTCATCAAGTTCTACTTTCCTCCCGCTTACTTCTTTCAAGAGAAATTCTTTCTCCAGAAAGGATCCATTCTTGGCAACAAAGACCTTGCCTTCGGATCTCAGGTACAAGGTATACCCAATAGTTTCCTTAGGGTATCCGATGAAGACACATTTTTCCGATTTGGGTTCGAGCTTTTCAGGTTGAAGTTTCTTGACATAAGCATCACATCCCCAAACTAATAGAAACGACAACTTAGGTTTCTTCCCATACCATAGTTCATGTGGTGTCGTCTCAACGGATTTAGATGGTGCCCTATTTAAAGTGAATGCGGCAGTCTCTAAAGCATAACCCCAAAATGATAGCGGTAAGTCGGTAAGAGACATCATAGATCGCACCATATCCAACAAAGTACGATTACGATGTTTGGACACACCGTTACGCTGAGGTGTTCCAGGCGGCGTCAGTTGTGAAACAGTTCCACATTTCCTTAGGTGTGTGCCAAATTCGTGACTTAAATATTCTCCTCCATGATCTGATCATAAGAACTTTATTTTTCTGTCACATTGATTCTCAACCTCATTCTGAAATTCCTTAAACTTTTTAAAGGTCTCGGACTTTTGTTTCATCAAGTAGACATACCCATATCTACACAACTCATCAGTGAGGGTGAGAACATAACGATAACCACCGCGAGCCTCAACACTCATCGGACCGCACACATCAGTATGTATGATTTCCAACAAGTTGGTTGCTCGCTCCATTGTTCCGGAGAACGGAGTCTTGGTCATCTTGCCCAAGAGGCATGGTTCGCACGTGTCAAATGATTCATAATCAAGAGACTCCAAAAGTTCATCTGCATCGAGCTTCTTCATACGTTTGACCCCAATATGACCAAGGCGGCAGTGCCACAAGTATGTGGGACTATCATTATCAACCTTACATCTTTTGGCATTCACACTATGAATATGTGTAACATCACGTTGAGATTCAATAAAAATAGACCGTTGACCAACATGGCATGACCATAAAACATTTCTCTCAGATAAATAGAACAACCATTATTCTCAGATTTAAATGAGTAGCCATCTCGCATTAAACGAGATCCAGATACAATGTTCATGCTCAAAGCTGGTACTAAATAACAATTATTGAGGTTTAAAACTAATCCCGAAGGTAGAGTTAGAGGTAGTGTGCCAACGACGATCACATCGACCTTGGAACCATTCCTGACGCGCATCGTCACCTCGTCTTTCGTCAGTCTCCACTTATTCCGCAGCTCCTGCTTTGAGTTACAAATGTGAGCAACTGCACCGGTATCAAATACCCAGGAGCTACTACGAGCGCTGGTAAGGTACACATCAATAACATGTATATCACATATACCTTTGACGTTGCCGGTCTTCTTATCCGCTAAGTACTTGGGGCAATTCTGCTTCCAGTGACCCGTTCCCTTGCAATAAAAGCACTCAGTCTCAGGCTTGGGTCCATTCTTTGGCTTCTTCCCGTCAACTAGCTTACCGAGTGCGGCAACCCCCTTGCCGTCCTTCTTGAAGTTCTTCTTACCCTTGCCTTTCCTGAACTTAATGGTTTTATTCACCATCAACACTTGATGTTCCTTTTAGATTTCCACCTCCGCTTATTTCAGCATTGAATATAACTCGGGAATAGCCTTCTCCATCCCTTGCATATCGTAGTTCATCACAAAGCTCTTGTAGCTAGGCGGGAGCAACTGGAGGATTCTGTCAACGACTGCGTCATCTCGGAGATTAACTCCCACCTTTGACAAGCGGTTGTGCAACCCAGACATTTTGAGTATATGCCCGCTGACAGAACTATTTTCCTCCATCTTACATCTGTAGAACTTGTCGGAGACTTCATATCTCTGGACCCGGGCATGAGCTTGGAAAACCATTTTCATCTCTTGGAACATCTCATATGCTCTGTGTTGCTCAAAATTCTTTTGGAGCACCGATTCTAAGTTGTAAAGCATGCCGCACTGAACCAGGGAGTAATAATCACTACACGACTGCCAGGCATTCATAACGTCTTGAGTTGCTGGGAAAGCGGGTGCGTCACCTAGCGGTGCTTCAAGGACATATGCTTTCTTGGCAGCTATGAGGATGATTCTCAAGTTACGGACCCAATCTGTATAGTTGCTACCATCGTCTTTCAGCTTGGTTTTCTCTAGGAACGCGTTGAAGTTGAGGGCAACAATAGCGTGGGACATTTGATCTACAAGACATATTGTGAAGATTTTAGACTAAGTTCATGATAATTAAGTTCATCTAAACAAATTTAATGAACTCCCACTCAGATAGACATCTCTCTAGTCATCTAAGTGATACATGATCCGAATCGACTAGGCCGTGTCCGATCATCACGTGAGACGGACTAGTCATCAACGGTGAACATCTTCATGTTGATCGTATCTTCTACACGACTCATGTTCGACCTTTCAGTCTTCCGTGTTCCGAGGCCATGTCTGCACATGCTAGGCTCCTCAAGTCAACCTAAGTGTATTGCATGTGTAAATCTGGCTTACACCCATTGTACGCAAACGTTAGAGCCTATCACACCTGATCATCACGTGGTGCTTCGGAACAATGAACCTTAGCAACGGTGCACAGTTAGGGGGAACACAATTCTTGAAATTTTACTGATAGAACATCTTATTTATGCTACCGTCATTCTAAGCAAATAAGATGTAAAACATGATAAACATCACATGCAATCAAATAGTGACATGATATTGCCAATATCATTTTGCTCCTTTTGATCTTCATTTTCAGGGCTCCATGATCATCATTGTCACCGGCATGACACCATGATCTCCATTATCATGATCTCCATCATCGTGTCTTCATGAAGTTGTCTCACCAAACGTTACTTCTACTACTATGGCTAACGGTTAGCAATAAAGTAAAGTAATTACATGGCGTTTTCAATGACACGTAGGTCATACAATAAAATAAGACAACTCCTATGGCTCCTGCCGGTTGTCATACTCATCGACATGCAAGTCGTGATTCCTATTACAAGAACATGATCAATCTCATGCATCACATATATCATTCATCACTTCTTTTTGGCCATATCACATCACACGACACATGCTGCAAGAACAAGTTAGACGTCCTCTAATTGTTGTTGCAAGTTTTTACGTGGCTGCTATAGGTTTCTAGCAAGAACATTTCTTACCTACGCCAAAACCACAACGTGATATGCCAATTTCTATTTACCCTTCATAAGGACCCTTTTCATCGAATCCGATCTGAGTAAAGTGGGAGAGACAGACACCCGCTAGCCAGCTTATGCAACTAGTGCATGTAAGTTGGTGGAACTTGTCTCGCATAAGCGTACGTGTTAGGTCGGTCCGGGCTGCTTCATCCCACGATGCCGCCGAATCAAGATAATACTAGTAACGGCAAGTAAATTGACAAATCAACGCCCACAACAACTTGTGTTCTACTCGTGCATAGTAACTATGCATAGACCTAGCTCATGATGCCACTGTTGGGTATCGTTGCAGAAATTCAAAAAAAATCTACACATCACCAAGATCTATCTATGGAGTGACTAGCAACGAGAGAGGGGAGTGCATCTTCATACCTTTGAAGATCCTGTTATGGAAGCGTTACAAGAACATATTTGGTGGAGTCGTACACGAAGCGATTCAGATCGTGGTCGAATCCGATCTAAGCACCGAACAACGGTGCCTCCGCGTCAACACACATGCAGCCCGGTGACGTCTCCCGCGCATTGATCCAGCAAGGAGAGAGGGAGAGTTTGGGGAAGACTCCGTCTAGCAGCAACACGATGGCGTGGTGCTGGTGGAGGAGTGTGGTACTCCGGCAGGGCTTTGCCAAGCGCTACGGAAGTAGGAGGAGGAGTTGGAGAGGGGGAGGGCTGCGCCAGGGTTCAGGTGCGGCTGCCCTCCCACCTCCTCACTATATATAGGGGCAAGGGAGAGGGGGGCCGGCCCCCTCAGATCCAATCTGAGGGGGGCAGCGGCCAAGGGAGGAGGCTTGCCCCCCAAGACAAGGGGAGCGCCTCCCTTTAGGGTTTCCCCCAACCCTAGGCGCCTTGGGCCCTTGGGGGGCGCACCAGCCCACCAGGGACTGATTCCCCCCTTTACTTAGTCCACTTGGCCCACCAAGAAGGTGCCCCCACCCAGTGGACCCCCGGACACCTTTTGGTGGTCTGGTACAATACTGGTGACCCCCGAAATCACTCCGGTGACGAAAACGGGACTTCCCATATATAAATCTTTACCTTCGGAACTCCTCGTGACGTCCGGGATCTCATCCGGGACTCCGAACAACATTAGGTAACCACGTACATATATTCCCTATAACCCTAGCGTCATCAAACCTTAAGTGTGGAGACCCTATGGATTCGGGAACCATGCAGACATGACCGAAACATCTCTCCGGCCAATAACCAACAGCGGGATCTGGATACCCGTGTTGGGTCCCACATGTTCCACGATGATCTTATCGGATGAACCACGATGTCGGGGATTTAATAAATCCCGTATACGATTCCCTTTGTCTACCGGTATAGTACTTGCCCGAGATTCGATCATCGATATACCGATACCTTGTGCAATCTCGTTACCAGCAAGTCTCTTTACTTGTTCCATAAAACATCATCCCGTGACCAACTCCTTAGTAACATAGAGCTCATTACGATGATGTCTTACCGAGTGGGCCCAGAGATACCTCTCTGTCATACGGAGTGACAAATCCCAGTCTCGATTCGTGCCAACCCAACAGATGCTTTCGGGGATACCCGTAGTGTACCTTTACGTTGTGACGTTTGACACACCCAAAGTACTCCTACGGCATCCGGGAGTTGCACAATCTCATGGTCTAAGGAAAGGATACTTGACATTGGAAAAGCTTTAGCATACGAACTACACGATCTTGTGCTATGCTTAGGATTGGGTCTTGTCCATCACATCATTCTCCTAATGATGTGATCCCGTTATCAATGACATCCAATGTCCATGGTCAGGAAACCGTAACCATCTATTGATCAAAGAGCTAGTCAACTAGAGGCTCACTAGGGACATGTTGTGGTCTATGTATTCACACATGTATTACGATTTCAGAATAATTCAATTATAGCATGAACAATAGACGATTATCATGAACAAGGAAATGTAATAATAACCATTTTATTATTGCCTCTAGGGCACATTTCCAACACTCCCACCTCCTTGTGCACGGGACGCTCGCAGGGAAGACACTCTGGTGTCCCCTAGGATGGGTGATTGAGCCAGCGGTGGTGTGTCACTCTCCAGCATTTCATCTGGTAGAGAGATCCCTAGCGATAGTGAAGCACCAGGGAATGTGTGGGGAGGGCTGCAAAACAACAAATAAAGTTGCTTAAGCAATGATAGCTAACTAAACCGAACACAACAGTGAAAATCTGAATGCTCACGATTCAGCCAGGGGCTTGACCCTAGGCTGTACTCAGAAACTGACCTCGGACGTTGAGTCCGAGCTGTCTGGAAAGTTCAGCTTCTTCCTAGGCGCCCCCTTTCCCGTGTCTTTGGGGGCCGCCCTCTTCTTCCCCTTTCCCTTGATGGGGGGAGTCGCTTTCCACCTCCTCCTCCTCCTCCTCTTCCTCTTTGTCATGGGAGGAGTGGGCGTCGGTCTCTCCGGACACAGTATCCGAAGGGCCCTTAGGGTGGAGGCCACTCTTTGCCTCCTTGCCTTTCTTCTTGGCCTTTTTCTCCGGCACCTTGTACGGCGCCGTAACCAGCATTGCCGTTAGCTTAGGCGTGGCTGGGTTTTCAGACAGCGGAGCCGGACAGTCGATCCGCTCTGCTTTCTTTGTCGAGGCCTGTATGGAACATAAGAGTTCTAACACATGTTATAATTGAAATATGGACAAGATGCGTCTTCGGCAGAACCATGCTTACCTCTGAAGCCGAAGTCACACTGTTGCAGTGTGGGGACCCCGACTTAGAAGTCGAGATCACCGAATGCACGTGTACAGTGATCGCAGAGATCAATGCTCACTGAACACACAGAAGCTGAATAACAAGAGTCTTACATCCATACATATCGTCTTACACAAATTATGGCCATTATGGCCAAGTCTTACATAGATAAAGCCTCAAGGGATGAATAGGAAATAACTCAAATAGCGGAAGTCTTCGATGATAGGTAGAACCCATGCCATCTGCCTTAACCCTACAGGCATTTTGACTGGGATAGCGTCCTAGTTCGCATGTTCGTCTCCAAAGAACTCTTCCTCATATTCCTGTTCCTCCATGCCTGGCCAATTAAATAACAAGTGGCAAGCCAATGAGTACTTTGAATGTACTCGCAAGCAACCCATGATGTGGTTCAAAGTAACAATGCAATTGAACAACAATAAACAATCTAGCCATGAGCTAGAACAAATAGTCTACCATCAAGTATATGCATCAATAAACTCACGTAACCTCGAAGACAGGTTATCGATATCAACATGAATATGAATCAACTCATCGAGTCAAGTCACCACCTTGACTCCTCACACACATACTTTCACCGATGCGGTAAAATTTTGGACATAGTTTAAGTAGCACCACCCAACTGTCCATGACCGTGGACACGGCTATTCAAATATTTTTACACTCTGCAGAGGTTGCGCACTTTACCCACAAGATCCGGAAAGCTTTCGTGTCACCCACGATCCCGCAGTACCTCAAGTACTCGGGGGAAGCACCCGGTCATTATCTTTCCTTAGACGACACTAACATAGAGTCCACTCGTTGGTACACGGCCCTCGAGTACAAACAATAGATCACGGGACTTGCCCTTATTTCAATGTCACGCGTACCCGAAGGGACCAACGGTGTGTCCGGTGCCCTGTAAAAACAGTCATGGTCGTCTATCCAAGCACGACCCCGTCCTGGGAAAGACCTCAAGTCTTCCCGTCACTAGTAATGCGGGCACCATGCTAGTATCGACCTAAGTAATCAATAAAGCCCCGTCCCATAAGGGGTAGAGTGGTTGCACATGTTTGGTTGGGACGGTAGTCACACATAAATCTAATCCATTATTTCACCCATGCACAAGATTCTACCGGCACATCACTTCTTCATCAAGTGATGACCTAACTCAACATCACCCTCGGGCATTAGGGGCACCCGATGGGATTTATGCAAAGATTTCAGCCACGAAGGTTCTTGTCACACATGCATCACTAAGAATCACTTCTAACTATTTGCATGTCATCTAGCACATAGCAAGATCAAGAGCAAGGCATGCATCATGTGGTGGTTCAACTAGGTCACCACCGTAACTCTATCATCATGAATCGGAAACAAATGGGTTCCGAAGAACAAGTGTATCATGGTCAAAGGGCTGCTTGCCTGGATTGGCTTGGTCTTCAAAGTCTTCAAATCCTTCTCCTTCTCCTTCTTCAGCAACTTCGTCAAATACGGTATCTATACGTCGCATAATAACAACGGAAAAATAAGACCACAAATAAAACAGAAAAATCAAAGTGCTCAGAAAAATGTCAACTTATTTTTGTTAAATACTAGAGGGAAAACTAAGATGGAGAAAATTCTTAGTTGGAGTTTTGGAGTGACAGAATGGAATCTAAGGATTTTAGAACAGGAGTTTTATTGTTCAAATTTGAATTTAAATTTGAACAGAACAGAAAAGTTTCATGGATATGTGTGAAAGTGACACCATTAAATAGGTTGGAATATTACAAGAATTTAGGAGTTGGAATTATTTCATTTGGACTAATATTCATTTCTGTAAAATTAATTGAATTAATCACAGAAAGAATAAAAAGAAATGGCCCTGTGCCATTGGGCCAGAGCGGCCGCAGTGCACGGCCCAGGGCATCTAGCCCAGCCGCTCGGGCGCCAGCGCGCGCACGTCAGGGTTTTAAACCTGACGGGCGGGGCCCAGCGGTCAGCGGCAGCGAGGGGAGAGAGGGAGCGGTGAGGATGACAGGCGGGGCCCGCCTGTCATCTTCAACCTCTCGGCCACGGCGACGACAAGCTCACCGGCGACGATAGGGGCCACGGCGAGGCAAACGGAGGGCAGGGACGGACTCAGCAACGAGTCGCGGTTGCAGTGGTGGTGGTGCGACTCGCCGGGGAGACCTGGTTCGCCGGTGGCGAGGTGGGACGGCGGAGGAGCTTCGGGAGGTCGTCGCTCCGGCCGATTCCGACTGCTACAGGGAGGGGAAAGCGAGGGGAAAGTATCAGTGGTGTGTGGTGGTTCCAAATCAGGCAAAAGGAAGGGCGGAGGAGGCCTGTACTGCGAGATCGCCGGTGGCCCGACGCGGCGGAGCTCCGGTCGATCCCGAGCACTAGGGCTCTTCAGGGATGAACGAGTGGTGCTGGCGTGTTGCTGTGAGTGTGCTGAGGCTGCTGGTGCTGAGTGGGAAGCTCGGGATGGGGGGCTTATATAGCCGCGCCCACGGTCCACCGTGGACTCGTGCGCCGGCGAGGTTGCAGGCGAGGCCAGAGGCTGTTCTGGTGCCTGTGATCAAGCCGGGGAGGATCGTGGACGTGTTCCACGCTTAGTTGAGGGGAGAGGAGGAGCGGGGGACGCTCCAGACAGCGCGCGCGTGTGAGCCCGACGAGTGGAGGTCGCGGGCGGCCGGCGCGCGTGTGAAGGCGGCCACTGGAGGGAGAGAGAGGAGGGGGACAGCACCGGTGGAGGCTGCGGACGTCGAGGCGCGTTGGGAGGCGTGAGGGGAGAGCTCGAGGCTGTCGGCTGCGCTGGATTGGGCGAAGCTACAGTGCGGTGCGCACTGTAGCGCGCTCTAGAGCGGCCTAATTGCATGCCATGGCATGCCATTGGCCCTCTGGGCGTGTCTGCCGTGTCTGGGGGGTTTTTGTTGATGTAATCAACCCAGCTATGGCATTGGATACCCTGGATGACCAAGGAGAGAGAGAGAGGAAGCTGGTAACTTGGTGAATTCTGGTTGTCCAGCAAGGTGAACTAGGGTTTTCACCCCTCAATCATGGAGCTGGGGACGTGGGGGAGTTACTGGCGGTAGATAGTAACTGGATGAAGCTGTGGTGAAAAGTTGAGGCCAAGGTAAATAGTAAAAGTGATCAAGAAGAGGGTTTTAGTAATTTGGCAGAAGGTGTTTGATCATGTTTTAATCAAGCAAATGGTCTCCACTTGCCATGATACTTAACAGGATTGAATGACATGTGAAAATAGGGTGCTTCACCAAATTTGGGCTCATTTGAAGAAACTAGCCAATGTAACTTTGGTGAACCCTAGAAATCAACAGAAATGGCTTCATCTGGTTTAAGTCAAGCTAATCATCTCCCCTTGATGCACCACTTGGTGTAGTTTCATCATTTGGGGTTATGATTATGCCCACAAAGTTTGAAGCTCCAGGTAAAAAGTTGGTAATGTAAAGTTGTTCAAATTTGCATTTGAACAGAAATGGTTTTGGGTATTCTGATCAAGTTGCTCTTCCCCAGTTCTTGTGCCATTTGGTCTAGATGCCTTATTAGGCCTTTCTAGCATGTGCACCAAGTTTGAGAGCATTAGGATAAGTTTGGCAATGTAAAGTTGCTCAAACTTCAAATATGGACAAAATGGTTATGAAGGGTTTTGAGGATGTTTTCTTGCTTCCCAAGGCATGGGACTTGGCAAGATCATCAAATATGTCATATATGACATGATAGAATTTCCCTGGAATTTTTGGAGAATATTTCCTTTGTAAATATTTCAAAAGCTTGAAATATCCAGAAAGGGTTTTAGAGGGATTAGCCCATTATTTTGAACATGACCAAGTGTTGAAACTCTTATATATGGACAATATATGTCCTAGGAGTCTCCATGAATTTTGCCAAATATTTTTTAAATACTTAAATAATTTTTCCCTATTAAAGACCATTTCTGGCCTTAAGAAAAAGCTTTTAAATAAAATAGGAAAATAACTTTTAAAATTATGCTTTTGTGGTTCCTGGGAGTCCTATGACTACTACTTCTCAAATACACCTTTTGAAATAATTTTCTCACCCTAAATTAAGCACTTGCAGTGCAAATCTCAATTCAGGGGTTTTTGGAAAACTAAATTTATAAAATACATTTTGGCCAAATTAATTTTGTAAGAAAATACTATACTGTTATATAACACTTGGCATGATCATTGGGCAGAAGTTTTGGGTATGGAGATGAATTCTACAAGAGGTAATAGTTGACTTTAATGAGCACATGAAAGGCATATGAAGAAAAACTCAATTCCTAATAAAAGCCAAATGATGCCAAAAAAAATTGCTGGTCCAAATTTTCATGCTTCATTGATGCAAATAACATGTTACAAAATGCAGGGTGTGACAGACCTACCCCCCTTACAAGAATCTCGTCCCCGAGATTCCTAAACTAGGTCTTAAAAGAGATCGGGAAACTCGGATCTAAGATAGTCTTCACGTTCCCAGGTTGCTTCTGCTTCGGTATGGTTCCTCCACTGGACCTTGAAGTACTTGATGGTACGGCTTCGCGTCCGTCATTCTGCATCATCCAGAATGCGAATAGGCCTCTCGCGGTAGGTCAGATCTGGTTGCAGATCAATGGCTTGGTGATCAACATCCTTGTAGAGATCAGGCTTATCCGGAACTTGGAGACATTTCCGGAGTTGTGACACGTGCAATACATTGTGCACATAGGATAGCTCAGGTGGTAGTTCCAACTGATAAGCCACTTCTCCTCGCCGTGCAGTGATCTCAAAGGGTCCAATGAACCTTGGTGCGAGCTTCCCCTTGACGTGGAAACGCTTGGTTCCCTTTAGAGGAGTTACCCGTAGGTACACATGGTCCCCGACATGGAAACTCTTGTCCCGACGGTGAGTGTCAGCATAGCTCTTCTGCCTTGACTTGGCTGTCTTCAAACGTTCTCTGACTAGTTGGACTTGCTCTTCTGCTGCGCGGAGAATATCCGGTCCAAAGACTAGCCCTTCTCCAGTCTCTGACCAGTTGAGGGGTGTGCGACATCTGCGTCCGTACAACACCTCAAATGGTGCCATCTGAAGGCTCGACTGATATCTGTTGTTATAGGAGAACTCGGCATAAGGGAGACAATCTTCCCACTTGGATCCATAGGCCAAGACACAGGCTCGGAGCATGTCTTTGAGAATCTGATTTACTCGTTCTGTCTGACCTCCGGTCTGTGGGTGAAAAGCCGTGCTGAAAGATAACTTGGTTCCCAAGGTTTCTTGGAACTTCTTCCAGAACCTTGAGGTGAACTGGGTTCCTCGATCTGACACAATCTCCTTGGGAATGCCGTGAAGACTTACGATTCTGTCGATGTAGAGAGCTGCCAGCCGGTTGCCATCATAAGTGGTTTTGACAGGAATGAAATGGGCCACCTTGGTCAAATGGTCAACTATGACCCAGATGGAGTCATGTCCCCTATTCGACCTTGGTAATCCAGTAATGAAATCCATTCCGACTTTATCCCACTTCCACTCAAGAACCTTGAGTGGTTGAAGCAATCCAGCGGGTCGCTGATATTCAGCCTTGACCCTTTGGCACACATCACACTTGCTGAATTTGGCATACAGTTGGTGCTCTCGAAGCTTGTCTAGGACCATCCACAAATGTTGCTCGTGCTCTTCCTCCGTCTTCGAGAAGACAAGAATGTCATCGATGAAGACAACAACGAACTTGTCCAAATATTCCATGAAGACTTTATTCATGAGATACATGAAGTAAGCTCGGGCATTTGTTAACCCAAAGGACATGACCGTGCACTCGTACAGGCCATATCTGGTTACGAATGCCGTCTTCGGAATATCTTGGGGTCTGATTTTCAGCTGGTAGTACCCAGATCTGAGGTCGATCTTGGAGAACACCTTGGCTTCGCTGAGCTGATCAAACAGATCTTCAATCTTGGGAAGTGGATATTTGTTCTTGATTGTAACTTCATTGAGGGAACGATAGTCAATGCATAAGCGGATGGTACCGTCCCTCTTTGCCACAAACAGAACGAGAGATCCCCAAGGGGAGGCACTTGGGCGGATAAATCCCTTCCTCAGCTGCTCTTCCAGCTGCTTCTTCAACTCGGCTAATTCTTCCGTCCCCATTCTATAAGGCTTCTTATAGATGGGTCCTGCTCCGGGCACGAGCTCGATGATGAACTCAATGTCACGGTCAGGGGGCATTCCCGGTAGTTCATCCGGAAAGACATCAGGATACTCGCATACCACCGGTACTTGCTCTAGCCCGACTTCAGACAGACAGTTGACCTGAGCGGCTTGAGCGGAAGAGGGGTTGGAAGCAAACTTGACTTCGACTCCTTGGTCATTGGTCACAGTGACTGTCCGATTGGCACAGTCTAACAAGCCTTGGTGCTTGCTAAGCCAATTCATGCCTAGGATCACATCCAAGCCTTGTGATCTCAGTACGATAAGGTCTGCTAGGAAGTCTACACCGTTAATGGTAATACTGACTCCCTTACAGCCTATCTTGGCTCTCATCTCTACTCCGGGGGTTTGTACCACCATAGGGTTATTCAGCGGTGTAGGGGTCATGCCTCTTTTTAATGCAAATCTTTGAGTGACAAAAGAATGCGTTGCTCCAGAATCAAACAAGACAGTTGCAGGTGCTGAGTTGACGAGGAACGTACCCAGCACGACGTCCGGGTCTTCCTGGGCTTCTTCAGCAGTGACGTGATTCACACGCCCCTTCCCATGGTTAGGTGGGTTGCGAGGAGCTGGGTTCCTTGGTGGCATCCCGCGGCCTTGTCCTTGGTTCTGCGCATTGGGGCGCGGGGCATCTGGCTTTTTGTTGCGGCACACCCTTGAGATGTGTCCAGACTGACCACATCCAAAGCAAGTGACTTGGTTTGGATTGTTGATCTTGTTGCCACCACTGGTATTGGGGTTGAAAGCTGGCCTTGGGTTGGCATACTGCTGAGGCTGAAAGTTGGTGCGAGGTGCAGGAGCTCTTGGTTGCTGATAGGTTGGCTTGTCCGGGGCTGACTGCCACGGACGAGGCTTCTGGTTGCTGGAACTTCCCTTGCTGACCATCTTGCGCTTGCGAGTGTCTTCCAAAGCACGCCGCTTGTCTTCAAGCATAAGTGCCTTGTTCACCAGGTCAGGGAAGGTTGGGCAGTCGCACACGACAAGCGAATACTGCAGAGTCTGGTTGAGGCCTTCCATGAAGCACTCCCTTTTTGCAGCATCAGTGCTGACATCTTCAGGGGCATACCTTGACAGAACACTAAACTTCTGCATGTACTCCTTGACAGTGCCACTTCCTTGCTTCAGGGCTCGGAACTCACGCTTTTTGATAGCCATGATCCCGGAAGGAATGTGGGCCTTGCGGAATTCTGCCTTGAAGTTAACCCAAGTGATGTCTTGTTCAGCATGCATGACCATGAATCCATCCCACCAAGCTCTAGCAGTCCCGCCGAGGCAGTGGGCTGCATAAGCCACCTTCTCACGGTCTTCGGTGCATCCGACTAGTTCCAGAATGTCCTCAATGGTGCGGACCCAGTCGTCTGCATCTAGGGGTTCAGCAGTCTCAATAAAAGTTGGCGGTGCATGCTTCTTGAATTCTGCCAACGTGGAACTTCCATTGCCATTCCCCGCCGGCTGGCGGTTGTTGGTGACAGCTTGAGCAATCAACTGAAGGGCTGCGGTGTTGGCTTGGCGTTCCTCTCGGAAAGCTTGGAGAAGCTGAGCCATGTCCATGTTCGGAGGAGGTGGTGGTCGTGGAGCTTGGTTGTTGGTTTGGTCATGGCCCGCCTCTGACTGAGCGGATGCTCCGGCTTCAGGCTGCTGGGTAGAGGTACCAGTACGAGTTACAACAGGCATCCTGTTGGAGCGGTAAAAGGTCTCATGACTTGGAAGAGGGAAAGCAAGATAGATGGGTGCCTAGTAAGGGGGTGGGTGTGACACTAATCAAATCATGCAAGGGCCGAAAGGCCAAAACACATTCATTAAAATCCAAACGGGTGATGCAGTCGCTTACACATTCCCGAAGGAAGAATATGACATACATCCACAACAAAAGCAAACACTAGATGGTTTCATATGAACCATACAAGGACTCGACTGCGCATAGGGGTTACACGACCTATCCTACCGTAGAGGTCACAACTGGCATATCCGAGTAGCGAATAATGCCTAAGCGGCGGAATGCTCGGTCGCGTACTCCGGCTCTTCTGGGTCTTCCTCTGTCTGGGCACCCTTGTCACTTGAGGGTGTGGGGGAGTGGAGGAGTTGGATACGATGGTGCTTCGTCGGTGGTGCAGGGAAAAGCTTGCGATATTCCCTTGCCGTCATCCGGCGTCGCCGAGGTGGTTCTTCATTCTTGGAAGATACATCTTCGGAGGGCCTTCCGCCTCGGTATGCGATAGCGGACTGTCCAGAAGGTGCTCCTTCCTTCTTGATCCTATTTGTCTTCTCTTGAGCTCGACGAAGAAGTGCCTTGGTCTTGTGAAGTTCTTCTCGGAGCTTCATTGATTCCGCGGCCAAATCTTGTGCCAAGCTGTCCGCACATAGACTGAAGTAGGTCTGGAATCGAAGCGAGAGTCCTTCCTTCAGTGGAGGGGCTAGTGCGTCGCTTTCATCTTCACCTTCCTTCCGGTAAGGTAAGAAGCGGGTTGTCATCTTGGCTGCCATCTCCGGAAGAAGCTCGCGGAGATAGGTTAGTGCCTTGAGTGCAGCAGCCTCGACAGCGAGAGGTAGTGTTGCCATCTGGGGTCCCTGGAAGAACCAACTTGTGGGAGGATCGTTTGCCTTTACGATCACTTCCACATGGTATTCCACATCAGTGTCGCTAACCCAATGCTCAAGGTAGGTGAGGATGGGCGCTCGGTGGAACTGACACTCCTGGAGGCTATCTTCGAGAAGCAGGGGAAACCCAGTGGTCAGGTGCTCTTCGGGTACAGCGGCCATCTACAAAGGTGGAATAGGAGGGGTTAATAAGCTGATGATATCTCAGGTTTAGAAAAGAAGAGAGGTTCAAAAGGTTTTTGAAAAAGGGGTCTCAACTAACTAACGCCCATGCTAACTAAGGCTTCCTACAGTCAGGATGGCTCTGATACCAGCTCTGTGGGGACCCCGACTTAGAAGTCGAGATCACCGAATGCACGTGTACAGTGATCCCAGAGATCAATGCTCACTGAACACACAGAAGCTGAATAACAAGAGTCTTACATCCATACATATCGTCTTACACAAATTATGGCCATTATGGCCAAGTCTTACATAGATAAAGCCTCAAGAGCTGAATAGGAAATAACTCAAATAGCGGAAGTCTTCGATGATAGGTAGAACCCATGCCATCTGCCTTAACCCTACATGCATTCTGACTGGGATAGCGTCCTAGTTCGCATGTTCGTCTCCAAAGAACTCTTCCTCATATTCCTGTTCCTCCATGTCTGGCCAATTAAATAACCAGTGGCAAGCCAATGAGTACTTTGAATGTACTCGCAAGCAACCCATGATGTGGTTCAAAGTAACAATGCAATTGAACAACAATAAACAATCTAGCCATGAGCTAGAACAAATATTCTACCATCAAGTATATGCATCAATAAACTCACGTAACCTCGAAGACAGGTTACCGATATCAACATGAATATGAATCAACTCATCGAGTCAAGTCACCACCTTGACTCCTCACACACATACTTTCACCAATGCGGTAAAATTCTGGACATAGTTTAAGTAGCACCACCCAACTGTCCATGACCGTGGACACGGCTATTCAAATAGTTTTACACTTTGCAGAGGTTGCACACTTTACCCACAAGATCCTGGAAGCTTTCGTGTCACCCACGATCCCGTAGTACCTCAAGTACTCGGGGGAAGCACCCGGTCATTATCTTTCCTTAGACGACACTAACATAGAGTCCACTCGTTGGTACACGGCCCTCGAGTACAAACAATAGATCACGGGACTTGCCCTTATTTCAATGTCACGCGTACCCGACGGGACCAACGGTGTGTCCGGTGCCCTTTAAAAAGAGTCATGGTCGTCTATCCAAGCACGACCCCGTCCCGGGAAAGACCTCAAGTCTTCCCGTCACTAGTAATGCGGGCACCATGCTAGTATCGACCTAAGTAATCAATAAAGCCCCGTCCCATAAGGGGTAGAGTGGTTGCACATGTTTGGTTGGGACGGTAGTCACACATAAATCTAATCCATTATTTCACCCATGCACAAGATTCTACCGGCACATCACTTCTTCCTCAAGTGATGACCTAACTCAACATCACCCTCGGGCATTAGGGGCACCCGATGGGATTTATGCAAAGATTTCAGCCACGAAGGTTCTTGTCACACATGCATCACTAAGCATCACTTCTAACTATTTGCATGTCATCTAGCACATAGCAAGATCAAGAGCAAGGCATGCATCATGTGGTGGTTCAACTAGGTCACCACCGTAACTCTATCATCATGCATCGGAAACAAACGGGTTCCGAAGAACAAGTGTATCATGGTCAAAGGGCTGCTTGCCTGGATTGGCTTGGTCTTCAAAGTCTTCAAATCCTTCTCCTTCTTCAGCAACTTCGTCAAATACGGTATCTATACGTCGCATAATAACAACGGAAAAATAAGACCACAAATAAAACAGAAAAATCAAAGTGCTCAGAAAAATGTCAACTTATTTTTGTTAAATACTAGAGGGAAAACTAAGATGGAGAAAATTCTTAGTTGGAGTTTTGGAGTGAGCGAATGGAATCTAAGGATTTTAGAACAGGAGTTTTATTGTTCAAATTTGAATTTAAATTTGAACAGAACAGAAAAGTTTCATGGATATGTGTGAAGGTGACACCATTAAATAGGTTGGAATATTACAAGAATTTAGGAGTTGGAATTATTTCATTTGGACTAATATTCATTTCTGTAAAATTAATTGAATTAATCACAGAAAGAATAAAAAGAAATGGCCCTATGCCACTGGGCCAGAGCGGCCACAGTGCACGGCCCAGGGCATCTAGCCTAGCCGCTTGGGCGCCAGCGCGCGCACGTCAGGGTTTTAAACCTGACGGGCGGGGCCCAGTGGTCAGCGGCAGCGAGGGGAGAGAGGGAGCGGTGACGATGACAGGCGGGGCCCGCCTGTCATCTTCAACCTCTCGGCCACGGCCACGGCGAGCTCACCGGCGACGATAGGGGCCACGACGAGGCAAACGGAGGGCATGGACGGACTCAGCAACGAGTCGCGATTGCAGTGGTGGTGGTGCGACTCGCCGGGGAGGCCTGGTTCGCCGGCGGCGAGGTGGGACGGCGGAGGAGCTTCGGGAGGTCGTCGCTCCGACGGATTCCGACTGCTACAGGGAGGGGAAAGCGAGTGGAAAGTATCAGTGGTGTGTGGTGGTTCCAAATCGGGCAAAAGGAAGGGCGGAGGAGTCTTGTACTGCGAGATCGCCGGTGGCCCGACGCGGCGGAGCTCCGGTCGATCCCGAGCACTGGGGCTCTTCAGGGATGAACAAGTGGTGCTGGCGTGTTGCTGTGAGTGTGTTGAGGCTGCTGGTGCTGACTGGGGAGCTCGGGGGGGCTTATATAGCCGCGCCCACGGTCCACCGTGGACTCGTGCGCCGGCGAGGTTGTAGGCGAGGCCAGAGGCTGTTCTGGTGCCTGTGATCGAGCCGGGGAGGATCGTGGACGTGTTCCACGCTTAGTTGAGGGGAGAGGAGGAGCGGGGGACGCTCCAGACAGCGCGCGCGTGTGAGCCCGACGAGTGGAGGTCGCGGGCGGCCGGCGCGCGTGTGAAGGCGGCCAATGGAGGGAGAGAGAGGAGGGGGACAGCACCGGTGGAGGCTACGGACGTCGAGGCGCGTTGGGAGGCGCGAGGGGAGAGCTCGAGGCTGTCGGCTGCGCTGGATTGGGCGAAGCTACAGTGCGGGTGCGCACTGTAGCGCGCTCTGGAGCGGCCTAATTGCATGCCATGGCATGCCATTGGCCCTCTGGGCGTGTCCGCCGTGTCTGGGGGATTTAGGGCGATGTAATCAACCCAGCTGTGGCATTGGATACCCTGGATGATCAAGGAGAGAGAGAGGAAGCTGGTAACTTGGTGAATTCTGGTTGTCCAGCAAGGTGAACTAGGGTTTTCACCCCTCAATCATGGAGCTGGGGACGTGGGGGAGTTACTGGCGGTAGATAGTAACTAGATGAAGCTGTGGTAAAAAGTTGAGGCCAAGGTAAATAGTAAAAGTGATCAAGAAGAGGGTTTTAGTAATTTGGCAGAAGGTGTTTGATCATGTTTTAATCAAGCAAATGATCTCCACTTGCCATGATACTTAACAGGATTGAATGACATGTGAAAATAGGGTGCTTCACCAAATTTGGGCTCATTTGAAGAAACTAGCCAATGTAACTTTGGTAAACCCTAGAATTCAACAGAAATGGCTTCATCTTGTTTAAGTCAAGTTAATCATCTCCCCTTGATGCACCACTTGGTGTAGTTTCATCATTTGGGGTTATGATTATGCCCACAAAGTTTGAAGCTCCAGGTAAAAAGTTGGTAATGTAAAGTTGTTCAAATTTGCATTTGAACAGAAATGGTTTTGGGGTATTCTGATCAAGTTGCTCTACCCCAATTCTTGTGCCATTTGGTCTAGATGCCTTATTAGGCCTTTCTAGCATGTGCACCAAGTTTGAGAGCATTAGGATAAGTTTGGCAATGTAAAATTGCTCAAACTTCAAATATGGACAAAATGGTTATGAAGGGTTTTGAGGATGTTTTCTTGCTTCCCAAGGCATGGGACTTGGCAAGATCATCAAATATGTCATATATGACATGATAGAATTTCCCTGGAATTTTTGGAGAATATTTCCTTTGTAAATATTTCAAAAGCTTGAAATATCCAGAAAGGGTTTTAGAGGGATTAGCCCATTATTTTGAACATGACCAAGTGTTGAAACTCTTATATATGGACAATATATGTCCTATGAGTCTCCCTGAATTTTGGCAAATATTTTTGAAATACATAAATAATTTTTCCCTATTAAAGACCATTTCTGGCCTTAAGAAAAAGCTTTTAAATAAAATAGGAAAATAACTTTTAAAATTATGCGTTTGTGGTTCCTGGGAGTCCTATGACTACTAGGTCTCAAATACACCTTTTGAAATAATTTTCTCACCCTAAATTAAGCACTTGCAGTGCAAATCTCAATTCAGGGGTTTTTGGAAAACTAAATTTATAAAATACATTTTGGCCAAATTAATTTTGTAAGAAAATACTATACTGTTATGTAACACTTGGCATGATCATTGGGCAGAAGTTTTGGGTATGGAGATGAATTCTACAAGAGGTAATAGTTGACTTTAATGAGCACATGAAAGGCATATGAAGAAAAACTCAATTCCAAATAAAAGCCAAATGATGCCAAAAAAAATTGCTGGTCCAAATTTTCATGCTTCATTGATGCAAATAACATGTTACAAAATGCAGGGTGTGACATGCAGCCCTTGTCGTTGGTCTCCTCTGGCCACTCCTTCTGGGCCTTGAAAAGTTGCTTCCATATGTCTTTGTGTGTAGTGCCGAAGAAGCACTTCAAGGTTCGTGGCTCATCTGGATTGAACTCCCATATCAGGGAGGCCCGGAGCTGGTAGGGAAGGGTGCGGTGAAAGAGCATCACCTGAATCACGTTAGTGTGGTGGGTGCCCTTTGCTATCATGCCGGAGATGCGGTTTTGGAGTGTCTTCACCTCCGACTAAGACCCCCAATCAAGGCCCTTAGCGGTCCATGAGGTGAGCCTCTCTGGGGGTCTGGATCTGAATTCGGGCATGGCCGCCCATTTGGCATCACGGGGTTCGGTGATGTAGAACCACTCATGTTGCCATAACTTGTTGGTCTCCACAAAAGCCCCTTTGGGCTAGGTTGCGTTCGAGAGCTTGCTCACCATAGCCCCCCCCCTCGGCAGTCTGCGTGCTGCCCGTCGACCACCTTCGGCTTCAGGTTGAAGATTTTGAGCCATAGGCTGAAGTGTGGGGGGACGCAGAGAAAAGCTTCGCACACGACTATGAAAGCCGATATGTGGAGGATAGAGTTGGGGGCCAGATCGTGGAAATCTAGCCCGTAGAAGAATAAGAGACCTCGAACAAAGGGGTGAATCGGAAATCCCAACCCCCGAATAAACTGAGGGACGAACACAACTCTCTCCCCAGGCTCTGGGACGGGGATCACCTGATCCTCATTAGGAATCCGGTGCGCTATGTTGTCGGCAAGGTAGACCACGCTCCGGAGACTATTCACGTTCTTCTCCGTGACGGTGGAAGACTCCCACTTGCCCTGGGATTCAGATCCCGCCATTGCTGGAGAAGGAGGCAGTGGTGGAGGAGATGGGAGCTGTGGGCGCTGGAGCTGTGGGCGATGGGGTTAAGAGATTGGGAATCAAGGGCCGGAGAAGAGTGTGAGGTAAAAGGGGAAGGAGCTGTGGGCTAAGGTTTGTACTAATCATGCAGAGCCGGACATAGCTCCTTTATGCAGGAAATGAACTTCATATGTTCGGAAGGAGGAACCCGCCTTGCAATGCCGAAGACAGTATGCGTGCCGGACTCATCGTCATCAAAGATTGGTTCTGGGGCTACTGAGGGAGTCCTGGATTAAGGGGTCCTCGGGTGGCTGGATTACTCATTATGGGCCGGACTGGTAGGCCCTAAAGATCACCATAGAAGATTATCCCCCGTATCCGGATAGGACTCCTATATGTGTAGAATGGCAAGTTTAAAGTCCGGGTGTAATGTTTCCTTCCTCTACAGGATGATCATGTACAACCCTAGGTCCCTCTGGTGCATATATAAACCGGAGGGTTTTAGTACGTAGAGGCAGAATGACAATTACCATAGGCTAGACCGCTAGGGCTTAGCCATTACGATCTCGAGGTTGATCAACTCTTGTAACCCTATATTCATCAAGATCAATCAAGGAGGAACTAGGATATTGCCTCGATAGAGAGGGCATGAACCTGGGTAAACATCGTATCCCCAGTCCCTCTTACCATCAATCCTTAGATACACAGTTTGGTACCCCGTACCCAAGATCCGCCGGTTTTGACGCCGACAATGCCCATGCGGGGCTGTGAGGAGGGTGCTCTCTGGAGTTGCTATCACCTTTTATCATTGGTGTATTTCTCTCTCTTTTTAGCGTCTCGATGTCAAAGGGAGAGAGCGTTTAGGGATCTGCCTTGTCTTTTTTCGTCGTGTCTTTGTTTTTCTCTCGTGAACTTTCTTATTAGTTGTTGTGTGTGCTTGCGAGCCCTAACTATCCTATCATATGGTGTAAGACATATGCTATGCTATCTTCTTATATCTTATGCGTATCTAGTACCTTGGTAGTGTGTGAGATTGCGTGCTTATCTTATGATTGTACATTACTCACTTACTATCTCCTTGCATCCTAGCTTATATGTATCTTATGTCTCTTTCTTGATGCAAGTATTGTTAGATGATAAGTCTCCGTCGTATCAATAATTTTTGATTGTTCCATGCCAATATTATACAACTTTCATATCCTTTTGGCGACTTTTTATAGTATTTTTTGGGACTAACATATTGATCCAGTGCCCAGTGCCAGTTCATGTTTGTTGCATGTTTTTTGTTTCACAGAATATCCATATCAAACGGAGTCCAAACGGAATAAAAACGGACGGAGATTTTTTTTTGGAATATATGTGAATTTTGGGAAGCGGAACCAACATGAGACGATGTACGAGTGGGCCATGAGGCAGGGGGCCCTCGTGGCCACATCGTAAGCCGGTTGATGCCCTTCTTTCGCCGCAAGAAAGCTAATATCCGGATAAAAATCGTGTCAAAAAATCAGCCCAATCGGAGTTACGGATCTCCGGGAATATAAGAAACGGTGAAGGGCCAGAATCTGGGAACGCAGAAACAGAGGGAGACAGAGAGGCAGATCCAATCTCGGAGGGTCTCTCACCCCTCCGCCTCCATGGAGGCCATGGACCAGAGGGGAAACCCTTCTCCCATCGAGGGAGAAGGTCAAGGAAGAAGAAGAAATAGGGGGCTCTCTCCCCATCGCTTCCGGTGGCACCGGAGTGCCACCAGTGAGATCATCATGTGACGGTGATCTACACCAACACCTGCGTCATCTTCACAAACATCTCCATAACCTTCCCCCATCTATCGACAGCGGTCCACTCTCTCGCAACCCGTTGTACCCTCTACTTGAACATGGTGCTTTATGCTTCATATTATTATCCAATGATGTGTTGCCATCCTATGATGTCTGAGTAGATTATCGTTGTCTTATCGGTGATTGGTGAATTTCTATGATTGATTTAAATTGCTTGTGGTTATGTTGTTTTCCTTTGGTGCCCATCATATGAGCACGCACGTGGATCACACCATAGGGTTAGTTGTATGTTGATAGGACTACGTATTGGAGGGCAAGAGTGACTGAAGCTTCAACCTAGCGTAGAAATTGATGCATACGGGATTGAAGGGGGACCAATATATCTTAATGCTATGGTTGGGTTTTACCTTAATGAATGTTAGTAGTTGCAGATAATTGCTAATAGTTCCAATCATAAGTGCATAGAATTCCAAGTAAGGGTTGACATGCTAGCAGTGGCCTCTCCCACATAAAACTTGCTATCGGTCTAGTAACGTAGTCAATTGCTTAGGGGCAATTTCGCAACTCCTACCACCACTTTTCCACACTCACTATATTAAATTTATTGTTTCTTTATCTTAACAGCCCCTAGTTTATATTTACGTGCTCTTTATATTCTTGCAAACCTATCCCACAAAAACTACAAAGTACTTCTAGTTTCATACTTGTTCTAGGTAAAGTAAACGTCAAGCGTGCGTAGAGTTGTATCGGTGGTCGATAGAACTTGAGGGAATATTTGTTTTGCCTTTAGCTCTTCGTTGGGTTCGACACTCTTACTTATCTAAAGAGGCTACAATTGATCCCCTACACTTGTGGGTTATCATTAGACTATAAAACATAGGGGGAGTGTTGATCCTAATGTGTGTACTTTGCATTCCAAAGGCACTTCCAATTAAGTGCACACATCTAGGGGAAGCCCATCTATATTTTGTAGTCTTTGGGGTTTTCCTATTCTCTTATATTAATCTCTATGCAAATCTTGTGTTGTCATCAATCCATTGTAAGGGCATGTCCCTCTCTAAGTGGTTTTGGTGATTGATGACAATGCGCTTACGGACAAATCGTGTCCATTGAGCATTTCAGAAATTCATCTACATGGCATGAGACGATTTCTTCCCCTCGAGGTTTAAAAAGAGAAGACGGTGTTGTCTCCTTCGTTTCGGTTTTGGTGGACTTGAGTCATAGGGAACACCGTACTATCAAGAGGGGGTCCGTGTCGGAGAGGTTAGGGTGGAATCAATGTTGTGGATCGTTGCAGAAATTCATAAAAATCCTACGCATCACCAAGATCAATCTACGGAGTGACTAGCAACGAGAGGGGAGAGCATCTTCATACCTTCGAAGATCGCGATGCAGAAGTGTTGCAAGAACGCGGTTGGTGGAGTCGTACACGAAGCAATTCAGATCACGGCCGAATCCGATCTAAGCGCCAAACAACGGCGCCTCCGCGTTCAACACACGTGCAGCCCGGTGACGTCTCCCGCACCTTGATCCAGCAAGGAGAGAGGGAGAGGTTGGGGAAGACTCCGTCCAGCAGCAGCACGATGGCGTGGTGGTGGTGGAGGAGCGCAGTACTCCAGCAGGGCTTCGCCAAGCACTACGAGAGACGAGGAGGGGGAGCGGTAGGGCTGCGCCGAGAGAGAGATGAACTCACGTGTCTGGCAGCCCAAAAAACCCCACTATATATAGGGGAAGGGGAGGGGGTGTGCCCCCATCTAGGGTTTCCCTTAGGGGGTGCGGTCAACCCTAGATAGGTTTGGGGGCGGCCAGAGGGGGAGAGAGGGGGGGCGCGCCCTAGGTGGGCCTTAGGCCCGTCTGTGCCTAGGGTTCCCCCCCCCCTCTTCTCCTTTCTTGCGCCTTGAGCCCTGGTGGGAGGCGCACCAGACCACCTAGGGGCTGGTTCCTTCCCACTCTTGGCCCACGCAAGCCTCCGGGGCCGGTGGCCCCTCCCGATGGACCCCGGAACCCTTCCGGTGGTCCCGGTACATTACCGGTGATGCCGAGAACACTTCCGGTGACCAAATCCGCACTTCCTATATATAATTCTTTACCTCCGGACCATTCCGGAACTCCTCGTGACATCCGGGATCTCATCCGGGACTCCTAACAACATTCTGTAACCACGTACATATATTCCCTATAACCCTAGCGTCATCAAACCTTAAGTGTGTAGACCCTACGGGTTTGGGAGGCATGTAGACATGACCGAGATATCTCTCCGGTCAATAAACAACAGTGGGATCCGGATACCCATGTTGGCTCCCACATGTTCCATGATGATCTTATTGGATGAACCACGATGTCAAGGATTCAATCAATCCCGTATACAATTCCCTTTGTCTATCGGTATAGTACTTGCCCGTGATTCGATCGTCGATATCCCAATACCTTGTTCAATCTCATTACCGGCAAGTCTCTTTACTCATTCCGTAACACGTCATCCCGTGACCAACTCCTTAGTCACATAGAGCTCATTACGATGATGTCTTACCGAGTGGGCCCAGAGATACCTCTCCGTCATACGGAGTGACAAATCCCGGTTTCGATTTGTGCCAACCCAACAGATACTTTCGGGGATACCCGTAGTGTACCTTTATAGCCACCGAGTTACGTTGTGACGTTTGGCACACCCAAAGTACCCCTACGATATCCGGGAGTTGAACAATCTCATGGTCTAAGGAAAAGATACTTGACATTGGAAAAGCTTTAGCAGACGAACTACACGATCTTATGCTATGCTTAGGTTTGGGTCTTGTCCATCACACCATTCTCCTAATGATGTGATCCCGTTATCAATGACATCCAATGTCCATGGTCAGGAAACCGTAACCATCTATTGATCAATGAGCTAGTCAACTAGAGGCTCACTAGGGACATGTTGTGGTCTATGTATTCACAAATGTATTACGATTTCCGGATAATACAATTATAGCATGAACAACAGACGATTATCATGAACAAGGAAATATAATAATAACCATTTTATTATTGCCTCCAGGGCATATTTCCAACAGTCTCCCACTTGCACTAGAGTCAATAATCTAGTTACGTTGTGATGAATCGAACACCCATAGAGTTCTGGTATTGATCATGTTTTGCTCGTGGGAGAGGTTTAGTCAACGGATCTGCGACATTCAGATCTATCGGATTACGGGCTCCGCAAACCCAAGAAGTTCGAACACACGGGCGTGAATGAAGATTTCTCCCACTCACGTCTACCTAGCGTCTCGCCCTCGTCCAATGAAGAGATTCAAGCAAACAACATGTCAAGCACGCAAGAGTTTACCGAGGTTCAGGCCACCTTGTGGTGTAAAACCCTACTTCCTGCTTTGGTGGATTGGCCTTAGGAGGGCTGGAGTATGAACTAGTACAGTGGTTCCTGAGCTCAGGAGTAGAGCTCAGGAGGGTCAGGAGGCAGGAGTTCTTGCTCCGTTGCGTGAAGGCAGAGTTTATGGATCTGCTCCGTCTCCTCTTGTCCCTCGTTCACGGTGGGGATCCTAGCTACTTATATAGGCGGCCAGGGTCCTCTTCCCCCGAAATATTTAGGCGGGAAGGGATCCCACTATGACCATTTTTGAGCGGGAACACAAGGACGTTCCTATCCTGACAAAAGCAGTCTTCGCCTGCAAAAGGATCAGGCAGTGACGTGGTGGTGGGCTCGGTGGTGAGATCCTCCCTGCCGTCCTTGCGGTCTTCGGTCTTGTTGCACCAATGGGGAAACCTTTGTCCTGCTCCTCGGGAACCTGCGCCTGCGTTGTCCCCCTTGCACCAAAACGGCAACTACGCCGCTGGCACGCGCTGGCACCCGCTGGTGTAGTGCGTCATTGCTTGCGTCACTGCCTCCTCCTGAGGCAGGCTTAGCCTTGGATTCTCCGCCCCTCCGGAGCGACCTAGCTGAGACCGCTCCTGAGGAGGTCTTGATGTTGTTCTCCTTGCAAGGCCTTGCCCCCTCGCGAGGGTCTTGAGTAGCTAGTCGATCAGCTGGGCCGCACCAGGCCATGGCAGGAGAGCGCTGCGGCCCGCGGACATGCAAGTCTGGGTGCCCTGGTTCCCAGGACGCCGACAGTAGCCCCCGGGCCCAAGGTGCGCGCGGAGTTGGCTTCGAGGCAAAGCATTAGTCGAGGACGAAGCGGCACGGGCCCGAAAAGGCTGCGGGACAGGCTGGCGCGTGACGGTTGGATGGGACGTGGCGACTCTGCTTCCCACACAGTCTTGGTAATCGTGTGACTTGACAACTCCCCGACGCAGACGACGGGGCTGTTATGGCTGCGGTGCGAGGACTGGCGGTTGGGCTCCTCCGCCCTATAAATAGGACTAGGGGGGAGGATCCCCCAAGCCATCTTCAAGCCAGCACCGTCTACCTCCTAGCTTGCTCCCCGCTCTCCCTCTTGCTGCGAGATCTCCATGGCGCCGCCGAGGAAGCCGTCGGCCGTAGAGAAGGGGAAGGCCCCAAAGGACTTGGCCTCGCCACCGTCGAAGAGGGGTCGCGGGCGTCCCCGTAAGCATGCCGCCGCGCCCGCAGCAACTCCTCGAGGAAGCGGGCGCGGTCTTCCAGGTCTCGCCTCGGTCGCCAGTGAGAGGCGCGGTGTGTCTTCCCGCGGTGAAGGTGGTCGCGGCCGTGGTGGGAGAGGAGGCGCGAGGCGGTGCATGGTGGTCGTGCGTCCTCCGGGCCCGCAGCTCCACTCCTTTGACGTGTCGTCGGAGTTCGTGGTGTTGGCGGAGAAGCCCGGCGGCTCGTGGCTCCGGCTTCCCCGCTCGTTTGGCGACGTGCTACCGGCCGGAGGCCCCGACGGCATCTGGCTGCAGACCGACGGTTGCTGCAGCGGTGCATCCTGGGTGGAGGTCGATGTGGCTCCCTCGGGCGACGTGTTCCTGGAGCGCGGCTGGCAATCGTTTGCGTGCGCGCCAGCTGCAGGGGAAGTGTATGCTCCAGTTCAGGTACGATGGCGCCTCCACGCTGTTCGTCAGGGTCTTCTCGAAGGAAGGGAGGCGCCTTGGGTGCTGTCCTGAGGCTGATGACGAAGAGGACGGCGGGGACGGTGTCCGGAGGAGTAGCTCCTCCTCCGGAGATGATCTTGGTCCTGGGGGGCGCCGTAGGTCCCCCCTCTGTGGCAACAGCAGCTCCTCCAGCAGTGGTGGCTACAATGAGCCACCACGCTGCTGAGCTTGGCTCGGCGAGGGGAGGGGGTCGCTGCGCCGCTGTGGCTCGGTGAAGCCGGAGGAACTGGGAGGCTCCGACTAAACGGGAGCGGCCTTTCCTTCTTCATCTTCCCTATTTTTTTATCATGTCCTTCCTGTGTCAAAACTTTAAGTTGCCTCGAGAAGGCGTGTAATGGACTGCGACATATGTATGAAGCAAGAACTTGCTATCATGTTTTTGGTCTTGGTGAGGTTACTTAGCTTATGCATCGCGATGTCTTGAGGCGGAGTGCTCCTGACTCTTTGGCGTCATGATACGTCTCCGTCGTATCTATAATTTTTGATTGTTCCATGCCAATATTCTACAACTTTCATATACTTTCGGCAACTTTTTATACTATTTTTTGGGACTAACATATTGATCCAGTGCCCAGTGCCAATTCATATTTGTTGCATGTTTTTTGTTTCGTAGAATATCCATATCAAACGGAGTCCAAACGGAATAAAAACGAACGGGGATTTCTTTTGGAATATATGTGAATTTTGGGAAGCGGAACCAACATGAAACAATGCCCGAGTGGGCCACGAGGCAGGGGGCGCGCCCTGGGCCCTCGTGGCTACACCGTAATGCGGTGGATTCCCATCTTTCGCCGCAAGAAAGCTAATATCCTGATAAAAATCGTGTCAAAAAATCAGCCCAATCGGAGTTACGGATCTCCGGGAATATGAGAAACGGTGAAGGGACAGAATCTGGGAACGCAAAAACAGAGAGAGACGGAGAGACAGATCCAATCTCGGAGGGGCTCTCGCCCCTCCGCTGCCATGGAGGCCATGTACCAGAGGGGAAACCCTTCTCCCATCTAGCGAGAAGGTCAAGGAAGAAGAAGGAGGGGGGCTCTCTCCCCCTCGCTTCCGGTGGCACCGGAGTGCCACCGGGGCCATCATCGTGTGACGGCTATCTACACCAACACCTCCGTCATCTTCACCAAAATCTCCATCACCTTCCCCCATCTATCTACAGCGGTCCACTCTCCCGCAACCCGCTGTACCCTCTACTTGAACATGGTGCTTTAGGCTTCATATTATTATCCAATGATGTATTGCCATCCTATGATGTCTGAGTAGATTATCGTTGTCCTATCAGTGATTGGTGAATTGCTATGATTGATTTAAATTGCTTGTTGTTATGTTGTTGTCCTTTGGTGCCCGTCATATGAGCGCATGCGTGTATCACACCATAGGGTTAGTTGTATGTTGATAGGACTACGTATTGGAGGGCAAGAGTGACAGAAACTTCAACCTAGCGTAGAAATTGATGCATACGGGATTGAAGGGGGACTAATATATCTTAATGCTATGGTTGGGTTTTACCTTAATGAACGTTAGTAGTTGCGGATGCTTGCTAATAGTTCCAATCATAAGTGCATAGAATTCCAAGCAAGGGATGACATGCTAGGAGTGGCCTCTCCCACATAAAACTTGCTATCGGTCTAGTAACGTAGTCAATTGCTTAGGGGCAATTTCGCAACTCCTACCACCACTTTTCCACACTCGTTATCATTAACTTTATTGCTTATTTATCTTAACAGCCCCTAGTTTTATTTACGTGTTCTTTATATTCTTGCAAACCTATCCCACAAAAACCGCAAAATACTTCTAGTTTCTTACTTGTTGTAGGTAAAGTAAGCGTTAAGCGTACGTAGAGTTGTATCGGTGGTCGATAGAACTTGAGGCAATATTTGTTCTGCCTTTAGCTCCTCGTTGGGTTCAACACTCTTACTTATCGAAAGAGGCTACAACTGATCCCCTACACTTCTGGGTTATCAAGACCTTTTTCTGGCGCCGTTGCCGGGGAGCAATAGCGTGGGGTGAATATTTTCATGTGTGCTTGTTTGCTTTATCACTAAGTAGATTTTATTTGTTGTTCTAAGTTGTTCTCTATCTTTAGTTATGGATATGGAACACGAAATACCAAGAAACTTAGGTGTACTTGCTACTCATGGAGATGGGGAACCACCTAAAACCCTCGATGCTCATTATGTGAAAGATATTATGTACTACTTTTATAATCCTGAGAAAACCCCATCCAACTATGTAATGGGAGTAACGTTGGATCAACGTGAATACTTTAGGGATTTTCGCTTGACACAATCAGGGAAACTATCATGGGATCAAATTTATATATTGCATTGGTATGCTCAGAAGTATGCTTGAGATATGATTATACTTGTTGCTCTAGGATGAAGGCTCCACACCTTCCCTTTTCATGCAAATTTAATGATAATGAAACCTTAGCTTCTTATGCTAATGGTATATATGATTATTATGATGTGGAACAAATAGACGAATTCGTTGCTTTTAAGGGTGCTTATGAAATTGAATCTCTGTTTAAAAAGAATGATGCTTTTGATGATGATGTTTCTAGGCCTGAAAATCTTGCTATATTGAAATATTGCTATTTGAATTATGAATATAACTCCAATATTGATGCGTTTATTGAGAAAGTCTTCGCTGTCCAAGAGGAGACTAATATTTTGCAGGAAACTATGGAAGAAGAAACTGATGACATTGTGAGCTCATTAGATGAAAAAGATGACGAGGAGAGCGAAAAACAAAAGGAGGAAGAGCGGATTAGCTACCCGTGCCCACCTTATAATGAGAGTAACTCTTCAACTCATATATTGTTTAATTTCCCTTCGTGCTTACCGAAGGATGATTGCTATGATCCCTTGGATTCTTTTGAAATATCCCTTTATGATGATGCTTGCTATGCTTGTGGCCAAGATGCCAATATGAATTATGCTTATGGAGATGAACTCGCTATAGTTCCTTATGTTAAACATGAGATTGTTGTTATTGCACCCACGCATGATAGTCCTATTATCTTTTTGAATTCTCCAAACTACACTATATCGGAGAAGTTTGCACTTATTAAGGATTATATTGATGGGTTGCCTTTTTCCGTTACACATGATGATTTTGATGAGTATAATATGCATGTGCTTGCTGCTCCTACTTGCAATTATTATGAGAGAGGAACTACAGCTCCGCCTCTCTGTGTTTCCAACACGATAAAATTGCAAGAAACTGCTTATACTATGCATTGTCCTTTACTTGATGTGCATGAATTGTTCTTCTATGACATGCTATGCATAGGAAGGGAGTTCGACTTCATATTTTCATGACACATATCACTTTCTGCTCACTACTAAATGCCAAATCATTGCTAATGAAAATTGGCTTTGATATACCTTGGGATCCGGGTGGATCCATTACTTGAGCACCATATGCCTAGCTTAATGGCTTTAAAGAAAGCGCTGCCAGGGAGACAACCCGGAAGTTTTGGAGAGTCATTCATTTCTATTGTGTGCTTTTATAAAGTTTAAAAACAAAAAAATAAAGAGGGGAACCTAAAACTTTTTCAAAAAGAAAAGTGAAACTGATATAGACGAGCATTTTGACAGTGGGGGACGTCCTTGAACTTTGTTCATGGCCACGGAAACTTTGTGAATCTTAATTACAGAAACTTTTCAACAAAAATAATTATCCCCTTGTACAATTCCATTTTATTATAAAAATAATGTGCCAAGGTTTGCATTTAGGATGTTTACAATGCTTGTTGGTTTGTGCGGTGCAGGACAGAAACTTTGGCTGTAGTGCGCGGTTTTACATTTTTTTGCTGGAACGTCAAATGGTTCTGAAACTTTTTGCACTATCTTCCTACACAAAATTTTCATTTTTCCTAATTTTGGCAGAATTCTTCAAGTATCATAAGTATGGTGAATGTTCAGATTATTACAGACTGTTCTGTTTTAGACAGATTCTGTTTTTGATGCATAGTCTGGTTGTTTTGGTTAAACTATCAATTTCTATCAGTGGATTAAGCCATGGAAAAGTTATATTATAGTAGCTACAATGCAAAAACAAAATATGAATTGGTTTGCAACAGTACTTAGAGTAGTGATTTGCTTTATTATACTAACGGATCTTACCGAGTTTTCTGTTGAAGTTTTGTGTGGATGAAGTGTTCGAAGATTGAGGAGGTCTCGATGTGAGGAGAAGAAGGAGATGAAAGAGCTAAAGCTTGGGGATGCCCAAGGCACCCCAAGTAAATATTCAAGGAGACTCAAGCGTCTAAGCTTGGGGATTCCCCGGAAGGCATCCCCTCTTTCTTCAACAAGTATCGGTATGTTTTCGGATTCGTTTCATTCATGTGATATGTGTAGATCTTGGAGCGTCTTTTGCATTTAGTTTTCACCTTTTCTTTTTTGCACCATGCTGGTATGAGATAGTCCTTGGTTGATTTATAGAATGCTCTGTGCACTTCACTTATATCTTTTGAGTATGGCTTTATAGAATGCTTCATGTGCTTCACTTATATCATTTGAAGTTTGGATTGCCTGTTTCTCTTCACATAGAAAACCACCATTTGTAGAATGCTCTTTTGCTTCACTTATAATTGTTAGAGCGTGGGCATAACTTTTTTAGAAAGAATTAAAACTCTCTTGCTTCACTTATATCTATTTAGAGAGTTGACATGAATTGGTCATTCACATGATTAGTCATAAAATCCTACATGAACTTTTAGATCACTGAATATGATATGTTTGATTCCTTGCAATAGTTTTGCGATATAGAGATGCTAATATGTGGCAGGAACTAATGAATGATTATGGTTTATTAAAAATATTGGTGTTAAGGTTTGTGATTCCCAAAGCATGCACGTATGGTCTCCTAACTATGTAACCAAATTGGCGTGCATTGTATTTTGATTGTTTATCTTTGCGTGAAGGTTGGGGGCGCGTGATGGTTAACTCCTACCAACCTCCCCCCTAGGAGCATGCATCGTAGTATCATTGCTTCAATGGCTAATAGATTTTTCGCAATAAGTATGTGAGTTCTTTATGACTAATGTTGAGTCCATGGATTATACGCACTCTCACCCTTCCACCATTGCTAGCCTCTCTTGTACCACACAACTTTCGCCGGTACCATACACCCACCATAAACGTTCCTCAAAACAGCCACCATACCTATCTATTATGGCATTTCCATAGCCATTCCGAGATATATTGCCATGTAACTCCATCGTTCCGTTTATTATGACACACACCATCATTGTCATATTGCCTTGCATGATCGTAAGATAGCTAGCCTGATGTTTCCATGGCTTGTCTGTTTTTCGATTTCATTGATACGCTAGATCATTGCACTTCCCGGTACACCACCGGAGGCATTCATATAGAGTCATATTTTTGTTCTAGTATCGAGTTGTAATATCGAGTCGTAAGTAAATAGAAGTGTGATGATCATCATTATTAGAGCATTGTCCCTTGAAAAAAAAAGAAAAAAAAAGAAAGGCCAAATAAAAAAAGGAAGGCCCAAAAAAGGAAAGAAAAAGAAAAAAAATAAAAAGAAAAAAAATGGGGCAATGCTACTATCTTTTTCTACACTTGTGCTTCATCATAGCACCATGTTCTTCATGATAGAGAGTCTCCTATGTTGCCACTTTCATATACTAGTGGGAATTTTTCGTTATAGAACTTGGCTTGTATATTCCAACGATGGGCTTCCTCAAATGCCCTAGGTCTTCATGAGCAAGCAAGTTGATGCACACCCACTAGTTTTCTTTTGAGCTTTCATACACTTATAGCTTTAGTGCATTCGTTACATGGCAATCCCTACTCACTCACATTGATATCCATTGATGGGCATCTCCATAGCCCATTGATACGCCTAGTCGATGTGAGACTTTCTCCCTACTTTTGTCTACTACCACCTTCTATTCCACCCATAGTGTTATGTCCATGGCTCACGCTCATGTATTGCGTGAAGAGTTGAAAAGGTTCAAAAAGTAAAGTATGAAAACAATTGCTTGGCCGACACCGGGATATGCATGAGGGGTACCTTGTGTTAAGAAAAGGGAGCATAAAAGACTATATGATTTTGTAGGGATAACGCTCTTTAGCATTGATATTTTGAAAGACTTGATTGTTTGTTGAGATGCCCGAGTATTAAATCCTTTTATGTCAAATGATAGACTATTGCTTTGAATCAGTCATGTCTTAATATTCATGCCATGATTAGATTACATGATCAAGATTATGCTAGGTAGCATTCCACATCAAAAATTATCTTTTTTATCATTTACCTACTCGAGGACGAGCAGGAATTAAGCTTGGGGATGCTGATACGTCTCCGTCGTATCTATATTTTTTGATTGTTCCATGCCAATATTCTACAACTTTCATATACTTTTGGCAACTTTTTATACTATTTTTTTGGGACTAACATATTGATCCAGTGCCAGTGCCAATTCCTGTTTGTTGCATGTTTTTTGTTTTGCACAATATCCATATCAAATGGAGTCCAAACGGAATAAAAACGGAGGGATATTTTTTTTTGGAATATATGTGAATTTTGGGAAGCGGAACCATCATGAAACGATGCCCGAGTGGGCCACGAGGCAGGGGGCGCGCCCTGGGACCTCGTGGCCACACCGTAAGGCGGTTGGTGCCCTTCTTTCGCCGCAAAAAAGCTAATATCCGGATAAAAATCATGTCAAAAAATCAGCCCAATCGGAGTTACGCATCTCCGGGAATATTAGAAACGGTGAAGGGACAGAATCTGGGAACGCAGAAACAGAGAGAGACAGAGAAACAGATCCAATCTCGGAGGGGCTCTCGCCCCTCCGTTGCCCTGGAGGCCATGGACCAGAGGGGAAACCCTTCTCCAATCTAGGGAGAAGGTCAAGGAAGAAGAAGAAGGAGGTGGTCTCTCTCCCCCTCGCTTCCAGTGGCACCGGAGTGCCACCGGGGCCATCATCGTGTGACTGCGATCTACACCAACACCTCCGTCATCTTCACCAACATCTCCATCACCTTCCCCCATCTATCTACAGCGGTCCACTCTCCCGCAACCCGATGTACCCTCTACTTGAACATGGTGCTTTATGCTTCATATTATTATCCAATGATGTGTTGCCATCCTATGATGTCTGAGTAGATTATCGTTGTCCTATTGGTAATTAGTGAATTGCTATGATTGATTTAAATTGCGTGTGGTTATATTGCTGTCATTTGGTGCCCATCATATGAGCGCGCGCATGGATCACACCATAGGGTTAGTTGTATGTTGATAGGACTACGTATTGGAGGGCAAGAGTGACAGAAACTTCAACCTAGCGTAGAAATTGATGCATGTGGGATTGAAATGGGACCAATATATCTTAATGCTATGGTTGGGTTTTACCTTAATGAACGTTATTAGTTGCGGATGCTTGCTAATAGTTCCAATCATAAGTGCATAGAATTCCATGTAAGGGATGACATGCTAGCAGTGGCCTCTCCCACATAAAACTTGCTATCTGTCTAGTAACGTAGTCAATTGCTTAGGGGCAATTTCGCAACTCCTACCACCACTTTTCCACACTCGCTATCATTAACTTTATTGCTTCTTTATCTTAACAGCCCCTAGTTTTATTTACATGTTCTTTATATTCTTGCAAACCTATCCCACAAAAACCGCAAAATACTTCTAGTTTCTTACTTGTTCTAGGTAAAGTAAACGTTAAGCGTGCGTAGAGTTGTATCGGTGGTCGATAGAACTTGAGGGAATATTTGTTCTGCCTTTAGCTCCTCGTTGGGTTCGACACTCTTACTTATCGAAAGAGGCTACAACTGATCCCCTACACTTGTGGGTTATCACGTCACGAGCCCTCATCGGGTCGTGAGGACGGCCGAATCCAGAGAGCTTGCGCAGCCCCCGAGCATGGGTGAGCCGCTGAGAGCTGCTGAGAGTGCCGAGCGCGGGTTAAGGCGCCAAAGCTTGAGCCGGCTCGGTAGGATAGATTGCGCGGACTGAGAAGCCCGATGCGAGAGCCTGAGCAGGCTTGGCTAGGCGAGGTTACGGGGCTGTGGCAGACGAAGGCTGGTAACCGACCGTGCCCCAGCCCCCACGCGCGAGGCGCACAAAGGAGAGCGAGGGGCGCAGCCCCTGCTTAACAAGCTAAACTTAAAACCGGCGATAAAGATCCCAATCAAGACTTCCAACCAAATGCAAGAAACGCGAGAAACATGAGAACTTCATAGCACGGGGTAGAGGAAGGGTTGATAGCCAAGGAAGAAGAAAAGACTGACAGCCAAACACCAAGCCAATAAATGAAAAAGGTCGTGTTCGACCCCTACACTACGTCTTCTTCCCAGCGCGGAGCTAAGGACTACCACTGGGACGTTGGTGGGAGCCCCGTCAGAGGGCCCGTAGGCAACGCACAGAAGACTCCGAGGCGTGAACAACCCCAACTCATTATTACGTGAGAGTGTCACGAGTGGAGACCTTCACGTGCACGGAGCCTTGATTACGGATAGAACCTCCTAAGGTGTTCAATGTTCCACAAATTCTGGATAGGTATCCCATCCTGCGTCTCCAGGCGCACAGCACCAGGCCTAGAGACACGGGCGATTCTGAACGGGGCCTCACACATAGGCGAGAGCTTGTGTAAACCCTCCCTGGAGAGGACCCGCCTCAAGACCAAGTCACCAACTTCAAGTGTTCTTGCACAGATGCCGCGGCAGTGATACCACCTCAGCGCCTGCTGATATCGCGCCGCCCTGAGGGCAGCTCGGCGGCGGCCCTCCTCGCCGAGCACTAGGTCCATCCGCCAGGCGGCGTCCAGGCATTCCTCGTTGAAAGACAAGACCCGTGGGAAGCGATGCTTGAACTCGTGAGGGAGGACCGCCTCCGCCTCGTAGACGAGAAAGAAAGGAGTTTCCCACAAGGGTTTGGTGGCAGTGGTTCAGATTGACCACAGCACGGACTGGAGCTCATCGATCCAGCCCTGCCGCAAGCCTCAAGCTTCTTCTTAAAGCTACGCGTCTTGAGGCCATGCAAGACTTCCGCGTTGGCGAGTTCGGCTTGACCGTTGCTCCTGGGGTGAGCCACCGAGGCGTAGCAGATATATGTTCCAAGGTTAGCACAATATGACCTGAAGAGATTGCTTGTGAACTGCGAACCATTATCCGTGATGATGCGGCTGGGGACCCCGAATCGCCTCATGAGTCCCAGGATGAACTTGACGGCCGACCTCGCCGGGATCGCGCGAACAGGCTCCACCTCTGCCCACTTGGTGAATTTGTCGATGGCAACGTACAGGAAGCGGTAGCCCCCCGCTGCCGGGGAAACGGACCCAGGATGTCCAATCCCCAGACCGCGAAGGGCCAGGAGAGCGGGATCATCTGGAGGCCTGCACCGGCTGGTGGATCTGCTTAGCGTGAAACTGGCATGCCTCGCGAGCCCGCACAAGCTTTGTGGCGTCGTTGAGTGCCGTGGGCCAGTAGAAGCCGCTGCGGAAGGCCTTTCCCATGAGGGTGCGGGACGACGAGTGATGACCGCGGTTCCGACCATGGATGTTAGCCAAGAGCTCGCGCCCTTGCTTCCTCAAGATGCATTTTAGTGAGACATCGTTGGGGCGCCTCCTTTATAGTTCACCATCTTGGATGCAGTAAGCCGAGGCCTGTCGGACCACGCGCTCTACATCTTCCTCCTTGTCTCGCAGGGTGTCGTGTTGCAGGTACATCTTGAGCTCTTGGGTCTAGCAACCCTCCTCGGGCTCCACGGCGAGTAGCAGGCGGGCTCCGGAGGTCGGTCCATAGGACGGGGCATCGTTCGTAGGCGCCGCGGGTAGCCCCTGCTGAGGGGACGCCGACTCAGGAACGGGAAGTGTTGCCGACGGTTTGTGTGACATCCCCGATTTGTCCATACACTAATCATGCACGCAAATGTGTACGACCAAGATCAGGGACTCACTGGAAGATATCACAACACAACTCTAGACACAAATTAAAAATAATACAAGCTTTATATTACAAGCCAGGGGCCTCGAGGGCTCGAATACATAAGCTCGAATACACAAGAGTCAGCGGAAGAAATAATATCTGAGTACAGACATAAGTTAAACAAGTTTACCTTAAGAAGGCTAGCACAAAAGTAACAACGATCGAAAAGGCAAGGCCTCCTGCCTGGGACCTCCTAACTACTCCTCGAAGCCGAACTCCATGTAGAAACATCCTCGGGATCATCTGGCTCCTGGGCTCCACCATCTGATTGCGTCATCCGAGAAGAAAGGAAGAAAGGGGGAAAAGGGGGAGCAAAGCAACCGTGAGTAGTCATCCAAAGTACTCGCAAGCGAGGATCTACACTACATATGCAATGGTATCTATATAAAGGGGATAATATCTGTGGACTGAACTGCAGAATGCCAGAATAAGAGGGGGATAGCTAATGCAATCGAAGACTACGCTTCTGGCAGCCTCCATCTTGGAGCAGTAAAAGAGAGTAGATGGAATAGTAACAAGTATCCAACTTCTGGCAGCCTCCGTCTTGCTGCGGTAGAATAGAATAGATGGTAAGTTCACCAGGTAACATCGTATAGCATAATCCTACCCGGCGATCCTCCCGCACATCACCCTGTGAGAGAGCAACCACCGAGTTATAACTGGAACTCATCTGGGTGTGTTTTATTAAGTATCCGGTTCTAGTTGTCATGAGGTCGGAGTACAACTCCGGGTCGTCCTTTTACCGAGGGACACGGCAATTCGAATTGATTAACTTCCCTGCAGGGGTGCACCACATAACCCAGCGCTTGATCCCATTTGGCCGGACACACTTTCCAGGGTCATGCCCGGCCTCGGAAGATCAACACGTCGCAGCCCTACCTAAGCACAACAGAGAGGTCAGCACGCCGGTCTAAGTCCTAAGCGCACAGGGGTCTGGGCCCATCGCCCAATGCACACCTGCACGTTGCGAGGGTAGCCGGTGAGTAGACCTAGCAACCTCCATTACTAAGGAAGTTACGTTACGCGGTCCAACCCGGTGCGAGCCGCTCAGTCGCTGACGTCAAGAAGGCTTCGGCTGATACCACGACGTCGAGAGCCCATAACTATTCCCACGCAGCTAGTTAGTGCGTATAGGCCAACGGCCAGACTCAGATCAAATATCCAAACTCGTTAAATGTGTTATTATGAAATAATCGCGGGCAACGACCAGGGCCAGGCCACCTCTCCACTGGGTGTCTCAACCTGCCCTGTCGCTCCACCGCAAAGATCCACTCGGGGGGGCGTCGGGAACTCAGGCCCATCACTACCTGGATGGAGCCACCTGTCCTTTTAGCCCCCACATTGAATCACTTGCGGGTACTCAATGAGCCGACCCGACTTTAGTCACATCACGTGTCATGTAAAATATGTATATAGTATATACCCGTGATCACCACCCGCGGTGATCACGGCCCGATAGTATAGCATGGCAGACAGACAAGGATTTGGGGCCACTGATGGAATACTAGCATCCTATACTAAGCATTAGGATAGCAGGTAAAGGTATTAACAGTTGTAGCAACAATGTCAGGCTATGCAACAGAATAGGAGCTATCGAATCAACAACAGTAGCTAACCTAATGCAAGAATAAGAGAGAGGGGAATGGGCAATATCTGGTGATCAAGGGGGGGGGCTTGCCTGGTTGCTCTAGCAAGAAAGAGGGGTCGTCAAAACCATACTTGATCGAGGCAGCAGCGACGTCCGTCTCGTAGTCTACCGAAGAGAAGAGGGGGAAGAAACAATGAATACAAAGCAAACAAAGCATCACAAAATATAACAAGGTAATACGCGGCGCCATGAGTGATCTAACACAGGGATAGGTGATACTGGCGGAGGGGGAAAACATCTGGGACAGTATTCCCAGTGTTCAGCGTTTTCGGGCAGATGAACCATAGGGCGAAAGTTGCGTGTTCGCTATGCTAGGGATGTGTAGCGGACAAACAGGCTGTGTATCCGGATTTGTCTCGTCGTTCTGAGCAACTTTCATGTACAAAGTTTTTCCATCCTAGGTACGGTTTATTTTATATTAATTTTAAAAGATTTAATTGATTTCTAAAATTTTTGTAGTTAATTTAATTCGAAATTATATTAAATACTATATGTTATGGGTACACAGAAGTGTACCCAGAGACATGACTATTTGACTAACAGGTGGGCCCTGTTGACTGCCTAGTCAACAGTCAACAGTCAACTTGTTGACTGGTTTGACTGGTCCAACTGACATGTGGGGGCCACATGTCATAGACTGCTAGTTAACCTATTTAACTAACTAGATTTATTCAGCAGTTGGATCCATATGGTAGTGGGTCATTTTGTTAAACAAAGTTTTAAACGGTTTTAGTTATTCTAATTAAGTAGTGGGGCCTACTGTCAGGGGCATGTTTTAAGTGAAGGGTTATTTGAGCGCTGGGGGCCACATGTTATAGACTGCATACTTAACAGGTTTATTAAATAGTGGGAATTAGCAGGGGACCCACTGGTCAATGTCACAGGGGTTGATTAACACGGTAATTAAGCGCTAATCGTGGTTCCACGTCACCAGGGTAATGGCGGCGAGGCAGAGTGCACCGGCGACGACCGTGCACTCGCCTCCGGCGAACATTCACTAGCAGAAAACGGGCTTTTAGTCCCGGTTCGTAAGGGGCCTTTAGTCCCGGTTCTTAAACCGGGACTAAGGGGTCGGTACTAAAGCCCTCCCCTTTAGTCCCGGTTTGCTTACGAACCGGGACTAAAGGAGCTCCACGTGGCTGGTTTCTGGAGCTCGACCTTTAGTCCCGGTTCGTAACACCAACCGGGACTAAATGATTTTTTTTTGAATTTTTTTTATTTTTTTTTAATTTTTTTCCTGATTTTCAAATATCTGAATTATTTGAAACCGGCCCCATCCTCTAACTACCCATCATCACCCATTAATCTCTAATCATCCATCATCACCCAGTTCAAATCGTCTAACTTCCCGGCAGGTCACCCATCCTCTCACTGCTCCAGCCCGAGCACGCTTAACTTCCGAGTTCTATTCCCCCTAGTTTCCAAGTCTGCACTTGTTGTTTTCCTGACAATACTCTGCTGTCAATCCTATTAACCCTGAGGAGTTGAAGTTGAGTACGAAGCACTGTTTGAATTAAAAAATATTATTGTAAAATACATTAATTATTTAATAACACTAATATTTCTTGAATAAGTAGTTTGACCACAGTTTGACCAGATTTGACCAAAATTCAAAAAAACTAAAATAATTATTTAGAAACACTAATATTCTTGAATAATTATTTAGTAACAATAATATTTCTTGAATAAGTAGTTTGAGCACAGTTTGACCAAAAATTCAAAAAAACTGAAATTTGAGCATATTTTTTTTCCTTTTGGAATTTGAAGATTCTAAAAATGTCGAAATAGGCCAAAGGCCGTTGAAATCGGATGCGGAATTTTTTTTCCCTACATTTTGATATATTATATGTTTTTTTTTCGACATCGTATGCAAAAGTTATAGCCGTTTTACGTTTTCATTACACTTTTTTGAAATTCAGGACCCCTTTAGTACCGGTTCATGGCTCGAACCGGGACTAAAGGTCAGACCTTTAGTCCCGGTTGGAACCATGGACCGGGACTAAAGCCTCAACCCCTTTAGTCCCGGTTTGTGGCTCCAACCGGGACTAAAGGTCTGACCTTTGGTCCCGGTTCGAGCCACAAACCGGGACTAAAGGCCATCGCACCCTTTAGTCCCGGTTTATGGCTTCAACCGGGTCTAAAGGTTTCATTAGAACCGGGACTAATGGTTGCATGTCGCCCTAGCCGCACGAACCGGGACGAATGCTCATATTAGTCCCGGTTCGTGAGTGAACCGGGACTAATGCGATTTTCTGGCCGGGACCGTTGCCCTGTTTTCTACTAGTGATTCTAGCGGTGGTCAACATGGATCGGACGAGGGCCTCGCCACGCACCCAATGGAACTACTAGCAGTTAATGGGACGGTCGGAATCGACCACCACGTCGGTGTCGAGCGGCGGTAGAGGCACGGCTTCGTCGGTAGGGCGTCTATGGGGCACGGAGAAGAGAGGGGAAAGGCCATGGAGGGCCGGAGGCTCACAACAGAAGCGACAGGGTGCTCGTTGGAGCCGGAGGAGGTCGGGGCCGAGCGGCTCGACGGCGCGGTTCGTGTCGACGCCCGACGGCGTTGGATGAGGGGGCGTTGGTCGACGAGGGGGAGGAAGGCGAAGGAGGTCGGATCCGTGATGGGGCCTCCGGGATTCATCCCTTTTCGGCGAGGAGGCGGCATGGTGTGGCGCGGATGCGAAGAACAAGGCGACGGCGGCCATGGCAGGAGCTCTAGTGCGGCGGTGTCACAAGGACAGTGGGGAGAGGCGGTGGTTCTGGCTTGGCGACGGCGCGACCAGAGCGACTCGAGGTGGCAGTGAAGGGGCAAGGAGGACCTCAGGCGCGAAGCACGATAGGGTCGTGCGCGAGGTCGTCCTCCTGTGAGTGGCGGCGCACGAGGAGGGGGGGGTCGAGAGGGAGTTGGGGGATCGAGCAGAGGGGAGTGGTGGAGGCATGCAGTTAGGGTTACGAGGGAGTGGGGGTTAGGTAGGCCCTAGGTTGGGCCGATCTAGTGGGCGGCCAGCTGGGCCGGTTGGCCCAGTGGCCGTGGGTTTGCTTCTCCTTTTTTTGTCTTACTTTTCTTTGTTTTGTTTTCTTTAATTTAATTTACTCATTGGTTGTTTTATTGTAACTTAGTTTTATAAATTATAAACCTAGCCCCTAAGTTGATACTATTACTTATGACACTGCCACAATTAATTTGGCACCCTAGGCAATCAGCTTATACTTGTTTAGTATTTTAAAAGGCATTTAAATATTAGTTTAACTGCTGTTTTAATTATTTTAGTGCATTTAAATATTCTATAAAAAGATGTTTTCTCCACCATAGTTACTTACGCATTATTTGGCACAACCCGAACATTTTAGTTTTTATATTTGAAAACTTTTAACGTTTGACTTTAATTCAAATTTAGATTTGGATCAGTTTTGAACTAACATGAGATTACCAACAGTAATCGAGGTGACGTGGCCTCTTTACCAGAGAGTTACTGTAGCTTGATTACCCGGGCATCACAATTCTCCTCCACTACAAGAAATCTCGTCCCGAGATTTAAGCGGTGGAGAACGGGGGAAAAGTGCTGGTAGCGAAAACCTAACGAGTCTTCTCAGTCTTGGCTGCCCTTTCGAAGAGGTTTTATCCCTTTCGTTGATGTCTTCATTTCTCTGATTCAAGTCATCGTGATAAAGTCGTCAACCTTTCTTCAAGATCTTCATCGTCCTACGAAAGCGAACATGGGGAAAAACCTTGGAGGAACGTATCTCCATGAAGTCTGTGCATCCGACGGCGAATTCAGAAAGTGATACACGAAGTACCCTACGAGTAGTATTTCGGTGAATTCGTTGAGTGCAATATACGGTGGTACCAAAGTTTCAAATGGGTAGGCAATCATTCAATGCCTAGACAGAAGCTGGAATGGGGGCTTGAATAACGAGAATAACATGGTGTTTGACTCCAGGATGAATAATGGTATAGAATTTAGCTCGTGAATCACCTACGAAGCCAGGTGCAAAGGATACATTAGAATCACGGTTGTACAGGAGAGTCAGGTTTCGATCCCGTGGAACTGTGGGTTATGGGCACACCATGTGGGTTAAGAGTAGGAAGGGCTATGACATCTTGCACAGAAAGCAAGGCATGTCAGAGGATAGTATGTCAGCTAAGTTGGCAACAATGTCGGTAACAAGGACGGGGAACGAAGAGAACCATGTTCCCGCTTGTTGAAACGAGGCGGACCAATAGGCAAAGTTCTCGCCCACTGGCAGTACCGGAATGTTGTCAATAATAGAATCAAGGTCTTACTAACAGAGTTGTACAACGAGGTGTTTACATAAGCAGAGAATTATTACTGCTTAGATCATATAGATCAAGAAAAGGTTAAACAAACAAATGGAAAGGAAAAATTGTGATTACACACAATTATTAGGAGTATATTCTTCCCATGGACAAGAAGAACATGGCATACATGGTAGGAGAGCAAGTACCCAACCATTCAGATAAAGAGGCAAGGATTAATCAAGATGTTACCCATACAATGGTGTTTGGATAACTGACCAAGAAACATTTAGCATCACGCCTCCAATGTTCTTGTTGATGAGCGGGGGTATCATAGTCATGCTTTGAGGTAGCAATGATATGGTGTTTCAATTAAGGGCCAGACCTTGGATACACAAATGATCCATCAAAAGCAACTTATAGAATAAGTCTTACAATTTCGTCCTGGAAGAATGGCTATCCTTGCAAAAGAAATTATAATGATGGGTCCTCTAGCCCGGGGTGCTAGGCATGACATCATATTACCGGGTCATCAAAGGACCAACATTATAACTACTGGAGAGTTATCCCAACCATCATATCTGACCGAGATTCAGATCCGATTGGTGTCGTGATACCTCAGGCTCAGAATGTTCAAGAAGAAAAGGTGCAACACAAATCGACGAAATGACATTGCAAGATTCTCGGGAAATGAACTATGGGAGCGGGTCCCCAAAACAATAGTTCATCATTAAACCAAGGAGAGGATGAGGATGTGGCTGATGGGCTCAGCGACAATTCATCGAGAATTCCAAACGGATGGATTTCCACAATAATGTGAACAAGAAGATGACACTTGTCAATTCAAATAATATAATGTTGTATGCTCGAGGAAAACATACACCATAATCATTAGTTGAAAGGTGTGCCCAAAATATGACCTTAGGCAGCAGGATCAATGTTAGAGTGACGATTCAATTACCAACAGTCTAAGAACGAACTGTCGATCGTTAACTTCAAAGCAATAGGGTTGCTGGAAGTACATAACTCAATTAGCATCGTTAGCATATTGATATCCCGGTTAAAAACAACACGGGGCCAAGGAAGAAAGGTGATGGTGAGAAGTATCATCATACCGAGAATTTCTAAGAGGTGGAGCAATCCCCACAATATTCTCGACATAAAAGACAATAACACTTCAATGCGGAACACAACACTAGCTGGAGAGCAAGTTGTACTCATAATGTGGACAAGTTCGCGATGAAAGGAAGTCAAGGGTGTTGCCGATGATAATGAAAATCATCGAGGGCAAGGAGGGTATTTCTCATCATGAACACATTTGACATCTTGGTAGTTGTCAAAGTGTTGAAGGTGATCCGACACATTTGCCGGGAGGTTTCAAGAGGATGCAATCAAACAACAATGGCAACAAGCAAGGGAATGATGAAGTGGCAAGTTATAGGATCAATATATAAGATGCAAGCTTGGAACCAAAGTTTCCTTTCAAGACAAGCAACCTGATGTTGAAGGCTCGACATAAGTCATGCTCACACTGAAGAATTTGTGCACTAGAGAAGGACGAGGTAGCATAGTCAAAGATAGCAAGACCAGGTTGCAGCCGATAGTCAAGGAATGACCAGATTGAGTTTAGAATTTCCCAGTAAAAATACTAGGGTTATTTGATTTGTAATGCAGAATAATTTCACTAGTCGGTGTCCTCGTTTGACAACAACCCAGAACCCGTAAAGTGATTACGACAAGGAAAGACATTACTTCAACAAAGTTAGTAAGTGGTGCAATGGCAAGACATCTTCGAGATAACAGGGGGTAATACTCGAAGGTAGAACATGATAGAAGTAGAACCGGGTCATTGACCTATGACAGTAGATACTTCAACCTTGCCAAAATAGACGAGGCTCGGGAATGAATTCCCATCAGATATATCAGATCAGGACAGCATGGTTGGAACCATAACTATAAGGATTCAATTCAAGAATACTGAAGAAATAATACAGCTGGATAATCATTTTTGCAAGAAGCTTCTGAGACGGTCTACATCATATTCATGGGCATGAACACAAAGTTCAAGGTCGACTCCCACTTCTTTAATGCATATCATTTCATTCCCCTCTCGCTTTGATAAAACTGTAGTGTTGGAATTTTATTTGGTAGAACACCGGAATAGTATGACTTGTGAAAACTTTCGGGTTCTCACATATTAGGGGAAGGCATAGGTTCAACCCGTCGGGCATCTTAGTAACATATACCTCAAGTTTCAAAAGTAAATAAGACAAGCTTGTAAGCAGAGCATGGTGGTCCAACAGAGGATACAATTTACCAAAGGCATTATGTATCAGGGGAAGAACTCACAAGGTGATTGAATATGAAGGACAATGTCGGATGACGATCCAACAATTGATCGGGCGATCCACAACGGAGCTGATGTGAGTATCGGTACTCACTCAGAGGAAGAAAGAATGCGGATGCATCAGGTTCAAGAATCACATGATTAGTCTGATGCTTAATTAGAAAGAATTTATGGTTTCCAAAACGAAGGATCAGAAGAAGACGCTCTGATCAAGGATGGATAAGTGGAAAACACTTAGTTGGCAAATCAATAAGGGTTTGAATTGCCGAGAACCAACCCATGTCCGGAATGACATCTGAGCCGGAAAGATAATTTTAAAAGGATAACCTGATGACTGTGTGCATACGAAAACATTGAATCAATAGGCTCAAAATGGCTAAGACAAGGGATGTTAACGAAGACTACTAGTCATATGGAATTAACCATAATGCAAGTAGGCAAGAATTTCAAAAGTAACTGGCTGCACAGGATTTTCGAAAGATCGAAAAGTATTCAGAAGAATTTTGTGAGACACATGAACAATTGAGAAGAACGGATCCTCGATAAATGTGAGGAAATAACCGTAAGGGTTTTCATGCGAAATAAAACTGCAAGACAGTAAACTCAAGGAATTCTCGAGACATTGGAGAATATTTCGGGGAATCTTGTAACAACAAGAGTGACAAGGAATGATCATGAGAATGACAAATGCATGCAGATATCCGTAGGGATATATCGGTGGCAGTGAATTGCAAAGGTGATGAGCATAAGGGTCTCGGGAAAATATTGATGGATATCCTCAGAATCTTCTGACGAAGCAGGTGATCTTCCGGAATAAGGGCTCTCCGAGAGAAATAGTTACGAGAACCTAGAGTCAGAGTTAGTAAAATCTTTTAACCCGAATAGAAGAGAGATCAGAGTCCTAGAGCATAGAAGAGGTATAAAAGATCCTAACAGCATCCATTGGTGATGTGGGCCCGTAAGCCACACAACAAGTTAGTAAATTTGTTTTTCAAAGACTAGACTCAACTTCGGCCAAGGAGTTGGAAAGGGGGATTCCTACAGGCAGTCGGCTCTGATACCAACTTGTGACGCCCCCGATTTATCCGTACACTAATCATGCTCGCAAATGTGTACGACCAAGATCAGGGACTCACTGGAAGATATCACAACACAATTCTAGACACAAATTAAAAATAATACAAGCTTTATATTACAAGCCAGGGGCCTCAAGGGCTCGAATACACAAGAGTCAGCGAAAGCAATAATATCTGAGTACAGACATAAGTTAAACAAATTTACCTTAAGATGGCTAGCACGAAAGTAACAACGATCGAAAAGGCAAGGCCTCCTGCCTGGGACCTCCTAACTACTCCTCAAAGCTGAACATCATGTAGAAACATCCTCGGGATCATCTGGCTCCTGGGCTCCACCATCTGGTTCCGTCATCCGAGAAGAAAGGAAGAAAGGGGGAAAAGGGGGAGCAAAGCAACCGTGAGTACTCATCCAAAGTACTCGCAAGCGAGGATCTACACTACATATGCAATGGTATCTGTATAAATGGGATAATATCTGTGGACTGAACTGCAGAATGCCAGAATAAGAGGGGGATAGCTAATCCAATCGAAGACTACGCTTCTGGCAGCCTCCATCTTGCAGCAGTAGAAGAGAGTAGATGGAATAGTAACAAGTATCCAACTTCTGGCAGCCTCCGTCTTGCAGCAGTAGAATAGAATAGATGGTAAGTTCACCAGGTAACATCGTATAGCATAATCCTACCCGGCGATCCTCCCGCACATCACCCTATGAGAGAGCAACCACCGAGTTATAACTGGAACTCATCTAGATGTGTTTTATTAAGTATCCGGTTCTAGTTGTCATGAGGTCGGAGTACAACTCCGAGTCGTCCTTTTACCGAGGGACACGGCTATTCGAATAGATTAACTTCCCTGTAGGGGTGCAACACATAACCCAGCACGCTTGATCCCATTTGGCCGGACACACTTTCCAGGGTCATGCCCGGCCTCGGAAGATCAACACGTCGCAACCCTACGTAAGCACAACAAAGAGGTCAACACGCCGGTCTAAGTCCTAAGCGCACAAGGGTCTGGGCCCATCGCCCAATGCACACCTACACGTTGCGAGGGCGGCCGGTGATCAGACCTAGCAACCTCCATTACTAAGGAAGTTACGTTACGTGGTCCAATCCGGCATGCCCCGCTTAGTCGCTGACGTCAAGAAGGCTTCGGCTGATACCACGACGTCGAGAGCCCATAACTATTCCCACGCAGCTGGTTAGTCCATATAGGCCAACGGCCAGACAAAGATCAAATATCCAATCTCGTTAAATGTGTTATTATGAAATAACTGCGGGCAACGACCAGGGCCAGGCCACCTCTCCACTGGGTGTCTCAACCTGCCCTGTCGCTCCGCCACAAAGATCCACGCGGGGGGCCGTCGGGAACTCAGGCCCATGACTACCTGGATGGAGCCACCTGTCTTTTCTGCCCCCACATCGAATCACTTGCGGGTACTCAATGAGCCAACCCGACTTTAGTCACATCATGTGTCATGTAAAATATGTATATAGTATATACCCGTGATCACCACCCGCCGTGATCACGGCCCGATAGTATAGCATGGCAGGCGGACAAGGATGTGGGGCCACTGATGGAATACTAGCCTCCTATACTAAGCATTAGGATAGCAGGTAAAGGTATCAACAGTTGTAGAAACAATGTCAGGATATGCAATAGAATAGGAGCTATCGAATCAACAATAGTAACGAACCTAATGCAAGAATAAGAGAGAGGGGAATGGGCGATATCTGGTGATCAAGGGGGGGCTTGCCTGGTTGCTCTGGCAAAAAAGAGGGGTCGTCAAAACCGTAGTTGATCGAGGCAGCAGCGACGTCCGTCTCGTAGTCTACCGGAGAGAAGAGGGGGAAGAAATAATGAATACAGAGCAAACAAAGCATCACAAAATATAACAAGGTAATACGCGGCGCCAGGGGTAATCTAACGCAGGGATAGGTGATACTGGCGGAGGGGGAAAACATCTGGGATAGTATTCCCAGTGTTCAGTGTTTTCGGACAGATGAACTGGAGGGGGAAAGTTGCGTGTTCGCTATGCTAGGGATGTGTGGCGCACAAAAAGGCTGCGTATCCGGATTCGTCTCGTCGTTCTGAGCAACTTTCATGTACAAAGTTTTCCCATCCGAGGTACGGTTTATTTTATATTAATTTTAAAAGATTTAACTGATTTCTGAAAATTCTGAAGTTAATTTAATTCGAAATTATATTAAATACTATATGTTATGGGTACACATAAGTGTACCCAGCGACATGACTATTTGACTGACAGGTGGGCCCTGTTGACTGCCTAGTCAACTGTCAACAGTCAACTTGTTGACTGGTTTGACTGGTTCAACTAACATGTGGGGGCCACATGTCATAGACTGCTAGTTAAAGTATTTGAGCGGTGGGATCCATATGTCAGTGGGTCATTTTGTTAAACAAAGTTTTAAACGGTTTTAGTTATTCTAATTAAGTAGTGGGGCCTACTGTCAGGGGCATGTTTTAAGTGAAGGGTTATTTGAGCGCTGTCAGGACCCCGATCCTAAGTCACACCGATCTAGCTTTAACACGTCATATCACTTTGCGGCCTCACGCACGGTAACCCCACGGGTGCCACCTTACCTGGCCCGGGACCGTTTGCGCATTTTGGCACACGTATATGATAGTGTCGCTAGCATCCATATGACAGAGAACCCGGGCCGACATGGCTAGTTATAAACCAAAAGTGGCACTAAATTACAGAGACAAGAATCCATGACCCAGCAACGAACGTGTCGGTCAGCAACGTATGAACCCAAGTCGTAGCAAGCTACATGGACTTAAAGGAACAACGCGTGACATTTCCCCTAAGGGACGGACACAGGAACGAAGAAGGACACATGCCGGCCAGCCTACGTGTTCCGAGCAGTAGCAAGCTACCAAGGCTCATTGGAATCACTAGGAGGCATTTCCCTGTAAGATAGGCTACCAAAGGAAAACAACTAGGTGTCGGATCCCACACATACCAAGCATTTCAACCATACACACAATATGCTCAATATGTGTAAATACAACATTGCATCACAACAGAACTCTATGACTCAAAGTACTTTATTTAAGAGGCTCCAAGAGCCATACATAACATATCCATACTGATACGTCCAAAATGTATCTATAATTTCTGCTTGCTCCATGCCACTTTTGGGTGATATTGCTATGATATTCATACACTTCCATACACTTTTGATCATATTTGGACTAACTTACTAATCCAGTGCACCCCAGTGCCAGTTTTTGTTTTCGGCTGTTTTTGTATTTCAGGTTTTCACGTTACGAGAACTACCAGGAAAAATCCAGAAAAATTATATAAAAAATCAGCGTTTCGGAAACTACCGGGCGTCCGAAGGGCAGCCTGGGGGGCCACCAAGGCTCCAGGCGCCCTGGCGGCGCCCCCCCTGGGCCGCGCCGGGGGGGCGCCTGGGCCCCCCGAAGCTCCCCCGATGCCCCCCTTTGGCATATATTTAAAGCGTCCTCCGAAACCCTCAGAACAGGAACTCTTTTCGCGATCCCATCTCTGTTCCGCCGCCGCCGCCGCTTCCAAGATCGGGAGCACCAGGAGAACTCTTCCCGGCACCCTGCCGGAGGGGAGGATCACCACCGGGAGCTTCTCCACCACCATGGACGCCTCCCGGGTGACTCGTGAGTAGTCTCCCTTGGACCATGAGTCCATGACCAGTAGTTATGTGATGTTCTCCTCCCGTTCTTGTGCTTCACTAATTAGTCCTCGTGAGCTGCCCTACATGATCGAGGCACATATGTAATCCTTATGCTGTTGCTATGTTGAGTTTGCTGGGATCCGATGGATTATGAGATTATGTTCAGATTGACCTTGAGTAATATATTTGATTCACCTCTTTTATATTTATGTTCATATGTAATTCTTGCACGTTCTCCGTTGTTATTTATTGCTTTGGCCAAGTAGTAGGTAGTGACTCCAAGAGGGAACGTTATGCTCGATTGTGGGTTCATGCCCCTCGATGACTAGCTTGAGTGATAGAAACATGAGTCTAGGGGATGTGCTGTTGCCACAAGGGGGAAAACAACGGTGCTTGTGCCCGCGGGTGCAAGGATTGTTTACTTTACGCAAAGTTCTTTTAATGCAGTTGTCTGTTGCTTTGAGTTTACACTATGGGTGGGGCTCGCAACTTAATACCAGCGAGATGTTCTGGATAGATATCTCAAGGTGGATGATTAGTAGTAGGCATTGATGGATTTCGGTCTACTTACTTTGGCGTACCGCCCATGCTTTGAACCTCAACCTTTCTTGCAATGTAGTCAGCATTGGTTTGCGTTCGTGGTCCTGTCAATTGCCCAGCTGTAATTTGTTTACCTCACATAGCTGTTTTATTGTCTTTTGGGAGAGAGACATCACTAGTGAACATCATGAGACTCCGGTCCATATTACCATCATTGATCACATCCACTATTTACTTTTCGCTTTTATTTACTATTGCAAACACTATCTATCACTACTATCATTTGCTTTTAACCCTTTGTGAACTACAAGGCCGGAGAGATTGACAACCTCTCTGTACTCGTTGGGAGCAAAGTTATTTGTATCTGTGTGCAAGTCCACGTTGATTGCTAATCTGCGCCGTTAGCAGTTGACACCTACTTGTTGAACCTAGGAGTCTCTGGGGATTCGATCCTTGGCATCTTTGCTAAGGGAAAACACTTCCACAACACTGCATCTTTCACCTTCCACTTGGGGTAACCAACGAGGGGTTAGAGGCCCATCAAGGAGTATTTGCTGGCGCCGTTGCCGGGGACTCCACTCTTCAGGATAGGGGAGTTGCATGCTATCTTTTACCTTTGCTTTTTAGTCATGTTACTTTACCTTTCAGTTTTTGCTTTAGTATCTTTTATCGAAAATCACAAAAATAGTTATCTTGCTTGCTTGCTACTATGGATTCCACCGAGAACACCAAGTTGTGTGACTTCACTAGTCACAACAACGATGACTTTATCAGCACACCTATCACTACACCTGCCACTTCAGCACCTTCGTATGAAATTAAACCTGCTTTACTGAACTTAGTCATGAAAGAACAATTCTCCGGTGCTGGAGATGATGCTGCTTTACACTTGAACAACTTTGTTGAACTTTGTGATATGCAAAATTACCAAGAAATAGATGGTAATATTGTTAAGCTTAAGCTTTTTCCTTTCTCCTTGAGAGGTGGAGCTAAAATTTGGTTTCAGTCTTTGCCTAGAAATAGCATAGATTCATGGGACAAGTGCAAAGATGTTTTTATTAGAAAATACTATCCACCTGCTAAAATTATCCAACTTAGAAGTAAAATAATGAATTTTAAACAATTGGATAATGAACACGTTGCCCAAGCTTGGGAACGTATGAAATCTCTTATCAAGAACTGCCCTACTCACGGTTTGACTACTTGGATGGTTATCCAAACTTTTTATGCAGGCTTGAACTTTACCTCGCGGAACTTGTTAGATTCGGCCGCGGGAGGAACTTTTATGTCAACTACACTTGGTGCTGCCACAAAGCTTCTCGATGAGATGATGACCAACTATTCCCAATGGCACACCGAACGCGCTCCAACAGGTAGGAAGGTAAACTCTGTCGAGGAGATTTCCTCCCTTAATGAAAAAGTTGACTTGATCATGTCTCTACTTTCGAAGCAATCTACTGTTGATCCTCGTGATGTTCCTTTAAATTCTTTGATTGCTCAAGAACAAGTAGATGTGAGCTCTATCTCTAGAAACAATTTTAACAACAATGCTTATAGGAGTAATTTTGGTAGCAATCCTAGACCGTTCCCCTCTAACTCTTATGGGAACAATAATGCTTATCCTAGTACCAAGAACTCCACTACTGAACTAGAGACTATGCTTAGAGATTTCATCACTACCCAAAAAGCCTTTAATAAGAGTGTAGAAGAAAAACTACATAAACTAGATGATCTTTCTTTTAAGGTAGACCACTTAGCCAATGAGGTAAAATTGCTAAAAATTAATACTTCTCTTGAGGAGAGGGAAGTCACTCCTATAAATGCTATTCAAGTGCAAATTAATGAAAACATTAGGATGATGGCTAAACTTAAAGAAAGATGGGCTAGAGAAAGGGAGGAAGAAGATAGAATTAAGAGCCTTCCTACCCACCACACTGTTGCTACTATCCAAGTTGTTGAGGATGTTCAAACTCTTAGCACCCAATGTACTCCTGGTCCCATTGGACCTATTAATGGTGATGCTATGACTATAGAAACTACCCAACAAGTGAACCTAAAGGACACCACTACCACTTTACTTGATGCTCGTGACCTTGATTTTGATAATTGCACTCTTACCGAAGTTATTGATTTCCTTCACAAGATGTCTAGAGACCCCCGCACTAGCATGCTTAACCTTGCCTTCACAGAGCATATCACTAATGCTCTCATCAAAGCTAGGGAGGAGAAACTTAGAGTAGAAGCCTCCATACCTAGAAAGCTAGAAGATGGTTGGGATCCTATGATAAAAATTAAATTGAATGACTTCTCTTGTTATGCATTATGTGATGTTGGTGTTAGTACCTCTGTTATGCCCAAAAGAATATATGATATGCTTAAATTGAAACCTTATGATTCTTGTTCTTTTGGTGTTCGTCTCGTTGATTCTTCCATAAAGAAACCTTTGGGGAGGATCGATGACGTTCTTATCGTTGTCAATGATAATTATGTTCCCGTTGATTTTCCTATAATGGATATTGAATGTGATCCTTCATGTCCAATTATTTTGGGACGTCCCTTTTTGCGCACCGTTGGTGCTATCATTGACATGAAAGAGGGTAATATAAAATTTCAGTTTCCTCTCAAGAAAGTGATGGAGCACTTCCCTCGAAAGAAGATCAAGTTACCTTTTGAGTCCGTTGTACGGGCTAGCTATTCTTTTACTCTTGATAAAACTTGATCTCTATGCATTATGCCTATCTTAAAGGCATAAAAGAAAGCGCTTTTGGGAGGCAGCCCACATGAATAATTTTTTTTGCCTTTGTTGTGTCTTGATGTTGTTTACTGTTGTAGCATCATCATTGTATCTTTGCTTTTCATATTTGTGCCAAGGATAGCCTCTGATTGCTAGAAAGTTCAAACGTTGTGAGGTGCTGTCCAGGAAACAGATTCTGTCCTTGAATAGAAAAATTCGTATAAAATCACCAGATCATCTTTTTGGTCTGAATTATTTCGACAGCGTTCTCTATATAATTGTATTTCGTGCGTCTGTTCTGAGTTTTTTGATTTGAGTTGCAGAAGTATCCCGAACAGATCAATTACTACCTGCTGTTCTGTTTTTCACAGATTCCGTCCTGTTTTGCCTTTCCTTCACTTTGCAAATCAAGAGCTTGCTTTTTCTTTGCAAAAACCTTTTGGCAATCTTGAGAAACAGTAGAACTTCAAGAATATCTTTATTTCCAGCAAGGTATAATTATTTTATTAAGGGTACTAACCTCACTAATCAGGTTATGATGAGTTATGTATGAAGGGAGTTTTCAAGTGTGCGAGGGAAGATGATAAAAAAGATTCAGGAGTGTCAAGCGCTCAAGATTGGGGATGCCCCTGTGCACCCCCAAGAAATATTGAAGGAGACTCGAGCGTCTAAGCTTGGGGATGCCCCCATGCATCCCCTTCTCCATCAACATTATCAGTTCGTCTTTCGTTCCACTATATTTTTATCACTTCATGTGTTATGTGCTATGCTTGGAGCGTCTTGCTTTTAGTTTTCTTTTTAGTTTTTCATAACGAGTCGGAACTCAGCATTCTTTATGTGGGAGAGAAACACGCTCCACTTCTACCTAGAACATAACATAGAATTTTCATGTCTATCTATGATGTGTGTGTTCTTTGTCTTTTAATAGCTACTATCATGCTCTGCTCTTAGTATTCATGCTTATCTTTTCAAAGAGATTTTGTTTAGTTGGTTGCTTGAACTCTCTTTAATTATCATGCTCACCTTATTAAGAGAGTTTGCTTCCGTTGCATTGGTTAATGTGTCTATGATAAAGATGCTACTTGCATAATGGTGCTTAGTAGTTCAGGTTTTCTTATGGTTAATCTCAAATAGCTGGGGGGGTTCCCAATGTGTTATTGGAGTACCAACATGATTTGTTTGCCTATGATGTGGTATGGTTTAGTAATATCTTCCTTCGAGAATTTATTTTGATTGACTTGGCGTATGCTCACGCATATTTAAGACTGTAAAGAAAGTCTGTCAAGCCTTGATGCTCTTTTATTTCTGAGTAGCGATATAACTACCATGCCTGATTCAATGTTGCTTTGTCGCTCTGCATGATTATGACCGTCATTGCTCTCTTAGTTGGTCGCTTCCAGTCTTTTGCTAACCTCCACCTGTACTAAGCAAACTAACCTTGCAATACATAGCTCATGGGAAAGTAGCTTAAAAACTACTGTGGTAAAGAATATGTTGCTTATGTATCTTATTTCTTGTAAGTTGCTTGCTGAGCGGTAACCATGTTTCTGGGGACGCCATCAACTGTCACACTTTTGTTGAATATCATGTGAGTTGCTATGCATGTTCGTCTTGTCTGAAGTAAGGGTGATTTGCCGTGGGTTGTATGAATATGCATATTGTTAGAGAAGAACATTGGGCCGCCAACCAAAGCCATGTATCATGGTGGAAGTTTTAGCTTGGACGTTGATCCTCAATCTCTTATGAGAATATGCTTATGCATTAAAGAGGAGTCCATCATCTATTTTATATGTTGTCCCGGTATGGATGTCCTCAAGTTGAGATCTATCAAAAACGAGAAATCAAATGCGATTTATCTCCTTGGACCTTTGTACAGGTGGCATAGAGGTACCCCTTTGTGACACTTGGTTGAAACATATGTAATGCAATGATAACCCATGGAAATCCGAGCTAATTAGGACAAGGTGCAAGCACTATTGGTATTCGATGCATGAGGCTTGCAACTTATAGGATGTCTTATGCATGACACATATGAAGTACTACTACCGTTGATAAAATTGCTTCCATGTTTTCAAAATAAAAAGTCTAGCACTTAACCATTCTTTTACTTTTATGAGTTTCTTCTTTCTTCAAGCACCAACTACTGAGAGCATGATTGTCATTCTGAGTGTAATGTGCATTGTCCCAAAGTAGCATTGTCTTTTGCATGATTGTGATATCGTTTATTTTGAAATCATTGTATCTAGTCATCACTAAAACCTTGAAGGTGCCCCTGCATTTATGTTTTGCATCACTAAAGGGGGCAAGCTAGATATTACTTTATCATATTTGCACATCATGTTCATTGCAAATCTTTCTGATGTATCAGTTTCATGTTGTAAAACTTTCAGTCATTTGTGATTTTCTCATGAGGCAACTTAATTACTATAGATTCATTGTCTCAGTAACCTTTTGTCATATGACTATGTAAAAGTCCTATATGGTTAATAGCATGTCACCACAGAAATTATTCTTGTTATCATTTACCTACTCGAGGACGAGCAGGAATTAAGCTTGGGGATGTTGATACGTCCAAAACGTATCTATAATTTCTGCTTGCTCCATGCCACTTTTGGGTGATATTGCTATGATATTCATACACTTCCATACACTTTTGATCATATTTGGACTAACTTACTAATCCAGTGCACCCCAGTGCCAGTTTCTATTTTTGGCTGTTTTTGTATTCCAGGTTTTCACGTTACGAGAACTACCAGGAAAAATCCAGAAAAATTATATAAAAAATCAGCGTTTCGGAAACTACCGGGCGTCTGAAGGGCAGCCTGGGGGGGCCACCAGGGCTCCAGCCGCCCTGGCGGCGCGCCCCCCCCCCCCCCGGGCCGCGCCGGGGGGGCGCCTGGGCCCCCTGAAGCTCCCCTGATGCCCCCCTTTGGCATATATTTAAAGCGTCCTCCGAAACCCTCAGAACAAGAACTCTTTTCGCGATCCCATCTCTGTTCCGCCGCCGCCGCCGCTTCCAAGATCGGGAGCACCAGGAGAACTCTTCCCGGCACCCTGCCGGAGGGGAGGATCACCACCGGGAGCTTCTCCACCACCATGGACGCCTCCCGGATGACTCATGAGTAGTCTCCCTTTGACCATGAGTCCATGACCAGTAACTATGTGATGTTCTCCTCCCGTTCTTGTGCTTCACTAATTAGTCCTCGTGAGCTGCCCTACATGATCGAGGCACATATGTAATCCTTATGCTGTTGCTATGTTGAGTTTGCTGGGATCCGATGGATTATGAGATTATGTTCAGATTGATCTTGAGTAATATATTTGATTCACCTCTTTTATATTTATGTTCATAAGTAATTCTTGCATGTTCTCCGTTGTTATTTATTGCTTTGGCCAAGTAGTAGGTAGTGACTCCAAGAGGGAACGTTATGCTCGATTGTGGGTTCATGCCCCTCGATGACTAGCTTGAGTGACAGAAACATGAGTCTAGGGGATGTGCTATTGCCACAAGGGGGAAAACAACGGTGCTTGTGCCCGCGGGTGCAAGGATTGTTTACTTTACGCAAAGTTCTTTTAATGCAGTTGTCTGTTGCTTTGAGTTTACACTATGGGTGGGGCTCGCAACTTAATACCAGCGAGATGTTCTGGATAGATATCTCAAGGTGGATGATTAGTAGTAGGCATTGATGGATTTCGGTCTACTTACTTTGGCGTACCGCCCATGCTTTGAACCTCAACCTTTCTTGCAATGTAGTCAGCATTGGTTTGCGTTCGTGGTCCTGTCAATTGCCCAGCTGTAATTTGTTTACCTCACATAGCTGTTTTATCGTCTTTTGGGAGAGAGACATCACTAGTGAACATCATGAGACTCCGGTCCATATTACCATCATTGATCACATCCACTATTTACTTTTCGCTTTTATTTACTATTGCAAACACTATCTATCACTACTATCATTTGCTTTTAACCCTTTGTGAACTACAAGGCCGGAGAGATTGACAACCTCTCTGTACTCGTTGGGAGCAAAGTTATTTGTATCTGTGTGCAGGTCCACGTTGATTGCTAATCCACGCCGTTAGCAGTTGACACCTACTTGTTGAACCTAGGAGTCTCTGGGGATTTGATCCTTGGCATCTTTGCTAAGGGAAAACACTTCCACAACACTGCATCTTTCACCTTCCACTTGGGGTAACCAACGAGGGGTTAGAGGCCCATCACATACAGGTAGGGATCACATGACCCAACACTCAAGTCATACAGTCATACACGCACAAGGGGAAGCTACATGTCTGAGTACAGACAACTTAGAAAATAAAACAGGCTTGGTGTAGCCTGACTATCTACAAGGCCCTTCACAAGCTCCAGATCTCTGTCTGGGTGTCAAGCTACTCGTCGACGTCAACGTCTATGTAGAACCCATCAGCAGGGGCAGGGTTCTCCTCTACAACAGTTATTAAGCAAACATGAGTACAAAGGTACTCAACAAGTCTTACCACAGAACCTATCATACATGCAACATTATCAAAGGGGGTAGTGGAGTTCATAGCAGAAAGCCAGCTTTGACTCTTGGCTAACCTATACTACAACTCTCAACGGATTGCAAGATGTTACTACGAACACGAGTCCTCTACTCACCACATCAATACACTACCGAGGATCCTCTTCCGTCATCCTACGGAAGGGCCATCCACGGCACTCACACTTATCTTGAGGCTTTTAGTAGTATCCATCAACTTGTCTATGAACTGTAAGAGTAACCAAGTAGTCCGTACCACGAACAACGGCTATTCGAATAGATTGATAACCCTGCAGGGGTGTACCTCTTCACACACGCTTCCACCACTTATCGCCGTTTACTCGACATGTACTCGGCAACCTTCAAACGGAAGCCCAGCGAGGGTGTCGGCCACGACCTGACTAACTACTCAAGTCTCTCGTCCAGGTTTATCGCCTATTTGGGTTCCATCCGTGGGGAGATCCGGCCGGGGTGTCGCTCACAGCCCCAAACGATGTGTACAGGGTTCCCGAGTCACCAAACGGGCAACCGGTACACCGTGCCACGTACCTGTCGCATCACAACCCATCCCGAGGGTCAGCGCTGTGCACGACCTCCAGTTTACTATAAACACCAGAAACTAGTTGCAACTCCTGGACAGAGATCGAGGGTAATTAATAAGCCGAGAGGGTCCATTGGTTTCGGGCCCAATGCATGGTAGTAACTATAACTTGAACCACACATACAGATCTCGGGTCCTATGGACGATTCCAATGAAACAACCCACCATGTACTCCTACATGGCCTTTCATCGATACCTTTACCAAGCGTATTCCACACTTCCTTCTCTTAATCGGTATGATCATTTCACTCTGATCCATCACCCAGATGAACCAGACCTGACACAACTCTAAGCATAGCAGGCAACATAAACAAATAGCATGGTGGATCACACATCACATGGCTCAATCAACTCCTACACATGCTAGTGGGTTTCAACTATTTACTGTGGCAATGACAGGTCATGCAAGGGAATAGGGTTCAACTACCACAGCAAGTAGCAGTTAACACGCTGTTGCCTTAATGCAATAAAAGAGAGCAGGAGCGAGAAGATGGGTTTGTATCGGAATGATCAATGATTGCTTGCCTGACAGAGTGGTTGTCGGGTACTGCTCTTCAGCTGGATACGCAGAAGTATCCTCGGGAGCAGGACCTAACACGGAGAATACCGGCGATACAATCATTAAACAAACAAATGCAACAATATGATGCATGCTCATGACATGGCAAGATGCATGTGATTTGGCTAATGCAACTAAAACCAGAAGGGTTTGAGTCTATTTGAATCAAAGATTCAAATTGGCACTTTAGCTATTATTTAAATAAGTGCATTATCATGTTTTAATGTATATAGCAAGGTTAACTTGCTCAAACATGCATGAAACCAATGCCATTGGAAAGATTGGATTTTTCTGATCATTTTTCATATGTAAATTATTTCCATCTGAGCTACGGTTGATTTTATATGATTTTTAGAAGTTTAGGCATTTTCTGGAATTTTCTGAATTATTTTTAAATCTAAAAATCCCAGAAAAACCTTTACTGCGTCAGCATGACATCATGCTGACGTCAGCCAGTCAACAGGGCGCTGGTCCAGTCAAACATGACATGTGGGCCCGACATGTCAGTGTCACAGCTAATTAACAAAGTTAATTAGTGTTAAGCTAGGAACTAATTAGCTGTCATTGGGGCCTGGGCCCACGGGTCAGTGACTAAACTAACTAACTAATTTAATTAACATTTACTTAATTAAACTAGCTAATTAGGAATAGGGTGGCCCACACGTCAGTGACCCAGGGGTGGTCAACCCCCCGGTCAAACGAGTCAAACTCGCCGGCGAAGTGACGCCGGCGAGGCCAAACACGGCGGTATGCTTCGGAAAACGCCCACAGGGCACGGTTCGAGCTGCGGTTGGGAGCGTTGGAGAGCCCTCGTCGTTGCGCGTCGAATGGTGGTGGTCGCTGGGCCTGTGGTGGCCGGAGACGACGGCAACGAGCTCGACAGCGGCGGCTGGCGTTCAGGCGTGTGTGGAGACGCGGCTGCAGTGGCCTAGGCGATGCGTGCGTGGCACCTAGCTTGCTGCGACGAGCGAGATGGACGTGCGTCCATGACCAAATGGTCACCGGAACATCACCGGCGGCTAGTACGGCGGCGGCGGGTTTCGGTGAACAGCGGAGCAGCAGCTACGCGGTGCAAACGAGGCGGAGGAGGAAGGGATTCGGCGTAGGGGCTCACAGCGGTGCTAGCGAGCTCGACGGAGAGGTCGGGGACGCTCTGCAGCTTCTTAATCGACGGCGAGGTGCTCCGGCGATCCGAGGTTGGGGACGACGGCGTGAAGGCGTTGCAGGGCTCCCGGCGATCCGTGGCTCAGCGAGGAGGAAGAGGGCGTCGCGGCGATCCTTCTGGACACTCTCACGGGACGAGGGGGAGGCTCTAGGTGCGGCAACGGCGAGCGGCGGCGACTGGCGGCTCGGTGATGAGAGGGAGAGAGCCAGGGGAAGGCGATGAGGACGAGGGGAAATGAGAGAGGGGTCGGGGCAGCTGCGTGGCCACGCCAGGAGACGTCCAGGCCGTCGGGGAGGCAGGCAAGCAGGGTGGAGGTGGCCGGGCGCGTGCCGGCGCGCGGTGGCCACGCGCGCTGCCTTCTGGCGCGAGGAGGAAGGCGACAGAAGCGGGGCTGGTGGGCTGGGCCGGCCTGCAACAGTGCTGGGCTCAGGTAAGTTCTTTCTCTCTCTTTCTTTTTCTATTTCTTTTCTGTTTCATTTCTTTTGCAACTTTGTTTAATTAATAAAAATGCCAGAACATTTTTATATCTCATAAAACTAATCATGCCCACTGTATATATTATGAACAGTATGGAACATTATAGTTTATGATTATTTGAGCATTTAAAATATTTTATAGCATTTAAATGCCCAAATACAAATACCATATGATTTAATCCAAAGACCTTAGAGGTCCTAGAAAATTGTGCACCATTTTTGGCAGAGGTTTAAGACCAAGGCAGAAATGATGAACATTTTAGAAGGGCATTTTGGGTACATTGGAAAAGATTTTATCAAACCCTAGTTGTTAGGAGAGGGGTGCTAGGGTTTCTATCATTCCCATTTCAAGTTTCTTTGATAAGTAAACATGATGCACACTCTAGCTAGTCCTAAAGCAAGTGCTAACTAGGGATGTGACAACTCACCCCCACTTAAAAGAATCGCGTCCCGAGATTCGGGTGGGGTACTCAAGTCGAAGACGATCCTCCCTTTCCCAAGTAGCTTCACTCTCAGAATGATGTGACCATTGAACCTTCAGAAACTTGATATTGTGGCGTCGAGTGGTGCGCTCAGTTTGATCAAGAATACGAACGGGGTATTCTCGATATGTGAGATTGTCCTGAAGATCAAGCGTTTCGTGGTCCACTCCGCGGATAGGATCCGAGAAGCAACGCATGAGTTGAGAAACGTGGAACACGTCATGAACTCTGGAGAGGTGCGGAGGTAGTTCCAATTGGTAGGCAACTTCTCCTCGTTTGGCAAGAATGCGAAAAGGACCGATGTAATGAGGGGCCAATTTGCCTTTGATACCGAAGCGATGGGTTCCCTTAAGAGGAGTAACCCGAAGGTAAGCCTTATCGCCGACTTCAAAAGTCACAACCTTATGATGACTATCATAATGGCTCTTCTGGCGAGACTGGGCTGTTTTCAATTTCTCACGAACGATGCGAACTTGCTCTTCTGCTTCCTGAATCATATCCGGGCCAAAGAATTGTCTTTCCCCGGTTTCTGACCAGTTAAGAGGTGTTCGACACCTTCGTCCATATAGAACTTCGAAGGGAGCTTTACCCAGGCTGGCTTGATAACTATTGTTATAAGCGAATTTGGCAAATGGAAGACACTTCTCCCAATCCATACCGAAAGAGATGACACAGGCTCGAAGCATGTCTTCCAGAATTTGATTGACTCATTCCACTTGACCACTTGACTGGGGATGGAAGGCAGTACTGAAAGAGAGATGAGTTCCCATAGCATTCTGGAAACTTTCCCAAAATCGTGAAGTGAAAAGACTTCCACGGTCTGAGTTAATCTCCAATGGCACACCATGAAGTGATACTATCCGAGAGACATACAAGTCCGCTAGCTGGCTAGCGGTAATACTCTCTCGAACAGGCAGGAAATGAGCCACTTTAGAGAGGCGGTCGATAACGACAAAGATAGCATTATTCCCTTTCCTGGTCCTGGGAAACCCGGTAATGAAGTCCATACCGACTTTGTCCCATTTCCATTCAGGAATAGCTAAAGGTTGAAGGGTGCCAGCAGGCCGTTGATGCTCTGCTTTGACTCGACGACAAACGTCGCAGTTAGCTATGAATTGAGCGATTTCTCTCTTCATCCTAGTCCACCAGAATCTCTGACGTAGATCCTGATACATTTTGGTACTACCGGGATGAATTGTGAGAGGAGATTCCTGAGCCTCCTTAAGGATCAAACGTCTCAGGTTTCGTACTTTAGGAACCACTAAACGGTTGCTAAAGAATACAACTCCTTGATCATCAATTGAGAAACATCCCGCGACTCCTTTCTTGATGTTCCTCTTAATACAGGAAATTCCGGGATCAACTTTCTGTGCTTTGATGACCTGATCCATAAGGGTAGGTTCCGCACCAAGGTGGAAAGGAATCCTCGAGGAATAATGTGAAGGTTAAGCTTACGAAATTCCTTGTGGAGAAGTGGTTGCCCTTGTTGTAACATTAAGTTGTTACAATAAGACTTACGACTTAGTGCATCAGCCATGACATTGGCCTTTCCAGGGGTATAAGTGATTCCTAAATCGTAATCTGTGAGCAACTCAACCCAACGTCTTTGCCTGAGATTTAGATCCGGTTGGGTGAAGATGTACTTCAAACTTTGATGATCAGTGAAGATTTCACAACGATTACCAAGAAGGTAATGTCGCCATGTTTTGAGTGCATGGACTACCGCTGCAAGCTCTAGATCATGAGTAGGATAGTTATCCTCATGTGGACGCAACTGTCGAGATGCGTATGCAATCACTTGACGATCTTGCATGAGTATGCAACCTAGTCCTTGTCGCGAGGCGTCGCAATAGATTATAAAATCCTTAGAGAAGTCTGGTGGTACCAGTACAGGTGCAGATGTCAGGCGTCTTTTCAGTTCCTGAAAACTGGACTCGCACTGTGGGGTCCACTCAAACTTTTTATCTTTCTTGAGGAGTTCAGTTAGAGGTTAGCAACCTTGGAGAAATTCTTGACGAAGCGTCGGCAATAGCTCGCTAAGCCAAGAAAACTCCTAACTTGCTTGACCGATTCAGGAGGAGTCCAATCAAGGACGGCTTGAACTCGCTCGGGATTGACAGCAATACCCTTGCCAGAGATCACATGACCTAGATAGGTTACTTCTGGCAACCAAAATTCACATTTAGAGAATTTGGCATAAAGGCGGTGCTCTCGAAGTTTCATCAATACCAGCCTTAAATGCTCGGCATGATCTTTCTTGTTCTTGGAGTAAATGAGTATATCATCGAGGTATACCACGACGAATTTATCCAAGTACTCCATGAATATAGAATTCATTAGCCGGAAAAAGGTAGCTGGGGCATTGGTTAACCCGAAGGACATGATGGTGTACTCATATTGGCCATAACGAGTAACAAAAGCCGTTTTAGGGATGTCCCCATTCTTGATTTTGATTTGATGGTAACCCAACCTCAAATCCATCTTAGAGAAGACTGAGGATCCAGCGAGCTGATCATACAGGTCGTTGATTCTGGGGAGCGGATACTTGTTCTTTATGGTGACCAGATTGACAGGTCGGTAATCTACAACCATCCGCTCCGTTCCATCCTTCTTCTTGACGAAGAGGACGGGGCAAGCCCAAGGGGAAGAACTAGGACGGATGAAACCTTTTTGCAAGGACTCATCGAGTTGTTTCTTAAGCTCAGCTAATTCTAGGGGTGCCATCTTATAAGGTCTCCTAGAGAATGGGACAGTTCCAGGGATAAGATCTATCACGAACTCGACATCTCTGTCGGGTCGAATTCCTGGCAGTTCTTCTGGAAAAACATCCGGAAAGTCACGGACTACCGGGATATCTTCGAGTTCTCGTAGAGGGCTGGCATTAAGAGAGTAGAGCTGACGCTCAGCCATTCGGGTCAAGACATTAACTATCTTGCCGGATGGGTGTGTAAGTTGAACGGTCCTAGTATAGCAATCAATCTTGGCGTAATGAGTTGTCATCCAATCCATTCCCAAAATGATGTTTATGTCCGAGGACTCGAGAGCGATTAGAGATGCTAGGAAAACAATTCTATCGACAAGGATTTCATTTCCATGGCTTACCCTAGAGGTTTGCCACTTTGAACCAGGAGTTTGAATAACCATGGAAGTAGGCATGTCACAAAAAGTCATGTTGTGCATTCGAGCATAGCTCTCAGATATGAACGAATGGGATGCTCCAGTATCGAAAAGAACAGATGCCGGATGGCAGTTAACGAGAAGCGTACCAAGGACGACGATAGGATCCTCATAAGCTTCCTCAGCAGAGACATAGTTGACATGACCACGTGCAGTGGGGATTGGCTTGACATAATTCACCTTGCCGGTTGGCTTACCACGGCCAACGGGTTTTCCTGGTTGGTTCTGAGGACACTCACGCATGTAGTGCCTTGGTTCTCCACACTTGAAGCAAGTCACAGTGCTAGTGCGTGGAGCAAAGTTGGAAGGTGGTCCTCCATAGGTCTTAGCAGGTGCAAACTGTTGATTTGGGCGAGGTGCCTCATAGGATGGCCTCGGTGTGTACTTGGGTGGCAGAGCAGTGTTAGGAACCCACACACGACGCTTGTGAGAGCCAGAGCCGGATGAGGAACCAAAATCTCGAGGATGCTTGCGTGTGGCCTCGAAATCGGTCTGGCCCGTTTCAGCACTGATAGCCTTGTTTACCAACTTCTGGAAGGAAGTGCACTCGTGCAAACGTAGATCTCGGCGGAGTTCAGGGCTGAGTCCCTTGCGGAACCTCGCCTGTTTCTTGGCATCGGTGGATACTTCCTCAGGTGCATAGCATGCCAAGTTGCCAAACTCGCGACTATAGCCATCCACAATTAACCGGCCCTGGGTGAAATTGCAGAATTCCTCCCGCTTGCGATCCATGAGACCTTCCGGAATGTGATGTTCACGGAATGCCTCACTGAACTCAACCCAAGTAGTGATTTGGCCAGCAGGACGCATAGCTTCAAAGTTTTCCCACCAAAGACTGACAGGGCCCTCAAGATGGTAGGCGGCGTAGGTAACCTTGTCAGCTTCGGCCACACGGGCAGAGTGTAGCTTGTGGGTGATACTACGTAGCCAATCATCCGCATCCAGAGGTTCAGTGGAGTGATGGAACTTCGGTGGGCACATCTTGATAAAGTCATTGATTGACACCACGTCATTCCTCTGACGGAACCCAGTGTTCTGCTCTATGCGTTCCAGCAGACGGTTGGTCTCTCTCTTGTTCTGTTCCGCCTCGAGCATAACTTCCGCCAAGGAGGGTGGCTGGGGCAGATTCCCATCTCTAGCCCCACTAGCCTCACCCTGCTCCTGGGCAGCAGGAGTGTTGCGAGTGTTGACCATCCTAAGAAAACAAAACAACGGTTTAGACAAGGATGACAGAAATTTGACATAGAAGTGCAAAATGTAATGGATGACACGGAATGCAGAGATGTTCATCCGTACGACATGGTAATATAGAAACTGCTATATATACACCAGTGGACATACACACCATACATAGTTTAGTACAAGCCAAGGCTAAAGTACAACTGCGGTGAAAGACGATACATCCCATCAGAGGCATTCCAAGCTCCTATACATTATTTAACTACACCTCCGGAACTCAGTACACACTAAGTCATATTCCACAAGACGCGCAGGACTGTGGGAATACAACTACTACAATACTACTACTACCACGGTCTAGCTCAGACATTCCCGTAGTAATCTTCGTAAAGATTACCACCGTAGCCTGGAAGTGGAACAGACGGATCTTGAAACTCACGAGCGCTCGAAGGCTGTGGACCATAGGGACATGGATGTGGCCTCGGTCCCGATGCTGGTGGTAACCGACGCCCACGTGGAGGTGTAATACCCCCAACGTCACGCCAATCCATGCCATCAGGCAGACGAGTCCGCACGGGGTACAAATCCCGCATGTCCAGATATCCGGCATGCACAGCAGGTGCAAGCCGTGTCAAGGTAGTCCAGTGGGCGGCTCGGGTGTTATACAGCTCCATTCGGAGGGCACGGACCTCACGGTCCCTATCCTCCAGCATCTGAATAGTAGTCTGAAGCAGTGGCTCTTCATGAGCAGCATCAGTATACAGACCAGTGTAATAGCCTTCCTCTCCGGGAAGTGAGGCTCGCATGTAACAGAACTCAGTGTTCAGCAACAGGGCATGCCTAGCCCGGAGAATGGTCATCATCGAATAGGCGGCATCCTGCACTGCCATCTCGGTGGTAACCCAGAGTCCATAAGACCAATGGATGGGGTCGTTAGCTCCGGGATATGAGGGGTATATCCGGACTGTGCGGAAATACTGACTCTGATTGAAATCCCGGTACTGTTCCTCCACGGTGTACTCAGGATACCAGCGATAACCGGTCTCAGTCAGCACACGGACTAGCATGGCCGTGTGACCGGGCACATTAATGCACCGAGTCAAACGAACCACTTGGTGAGGGGTGCGGCCAGACATCTGAAACACGAAGTAATGCAAAGGCATTAGTGTTTCTGGAAGAAATCGGGCAGCATAACAACTGTAAATGCTCAAACAAAGATTTGAGACATCATACAAATGATAGCATAGCCACTCAACAATTCCATATCAAGGTTCCGGGTCCAACAATCATCATACTAAAAGGATAGAAACTGAACTGAGGCTTGAAACCAACAATCCTAGGAGTCTACGGATTAGTAACACGTGAACCTAGTAAGGATAAGAGGCCTAGTCCTAAATCCCCGTAGAAAGAATAGACTGACTCAGATCAGAAGGGCATAAGGTAAAGAAGTAAAAGAGCCTTACGTTCCCTTCCACAATCAATTCCCCTACATATAACTAAGAATTTTTCTAGACTCAACATCGAGCAGTTTGGCTTGAGAAACCTACAGGCAGTCCAGCTCTGATGCCAACGCTGTCAGGACCCCGATCCTAAGTCACACCGATCTAGCTGTAACACGTCATATCACTTTGCGGCCTCACGCACGGTAACCCCACGGGTGCCACCTTACCTGGCCCGGGACCGTTTGCGCATTTTGGCACACGTATATGACAGTGTCGCTAGCATCCATATGACAGAGAACCCGGGCCGACATGGCTAGTTATAAACCAAAAGTGGCACTAAATTACAGAGACAGGCATCCATGACCCAGCAACGAACGTGTCGGTCATCAACGTATGAACCCAAGTCGTAGCAAGCTACATGGACTTAAAGGAACAACGCGTGACATTTCCCCTAAGGGACAGACACAGGAACGAAGAAGGACACATGCCGGCCAGCCTACGTGTTCCGAGCAGTAGCAAGCTACCAAGGCTCATTGGAATCACTAGGAGGCATTTCCCTGTAAGATAGGCTACCAAAGGAAAACAACTAGGTGTCGGATCCCACACATACCAAGCATTTCAACCATGATACCAACGCTGTCAGGACCCCGATCCTAAGTCACACCGATCTAGCTGTAACACGTCATATCACTTTGCGGCCTCACGCACGGTAACCCCACGGGTGCCACCTTACCTGGCCCGGGACCGTTTGCGCATTTTGGCACACGTATATGACAGTGTCACTAGCATCTATAGGACAGAGAACCCGGGCCGACATGGCTAGTTATAAACCAAAAGTGGCACTAAATTACAGAGACAGGCATCCATGACCCAGCAACGAACGTGTCGGTCATCAACGTATGAACCCAAGTCGTAGCAAGCTACATGGACTTAAGGGAACAACGCGTGACATTTCCCCTAAGGGACAGACACAGGAACAAAGAAGGACACATGCCAGCCAGCCTACGTGTTCCGAGCAGTAGCAAGCTACCAAGGCTCATTGGAATCACTAGGAGGTATTTCCCTGTAAGATAGGCTACCAAAGGAAAACAACTAGGTGTCGGATCCCACACATACCAAGCATTTCAACCATACACACAATATGCTCAATATGTGTAAATACAACATTGCATCACAACAGAACTCTATGACTCAAAGTACTTTATTTAAGAGGCTCCAAGAGCCATACATAACATATCCATACAGGTAGGGGTCACATGACCCAACACTCAAGTCATACAGTCATACAAGCACAAGCGGAAGCTACATGTCTGAGTACAGACAACTTAGAAAATAAAACAGGCTTGGTGTAGCCTGACTATCTACAAGGCCCTTCACAAGCTCCAGATCTCCGTCTGGGTGTCAAGCTACTCGTCGACGTCAACGTCTATGTAGAACCCATCAGCAGGGGCAGGGTTCTCCTCTGCAACAGTTATTAAGCAAACATGTGTACAAAGGTACTCAGCAAGTCTTACCACAGAACCTATCATACATGCAACATTATCAAAGGGGGTAGTGGAGTTCATAGCAGAAAGCCAGCTTTGACTCTTGGCTAACCTACACTACAACTCTCAACGGATTGCAAGATGTTACTACGAACACGAGTCCTCTACTCACCACATCAATACACTACCGAGGATCCTCTTCCGTCATCCTACGGAAGGGCCATCCACGGCACTCACGCTTATCTTGGGGCTTTTAGTAGTATCCATCAACTTGTCTATGAACTGTAAGAGTAACCAAGTAGTCCGTACCGCGAACAACGGCTATTCGAATAGATTGATAACCCTGCAGGGGTGTACCTCTTCACACACGCTTCCACCACTTATCGCCGTTTACTCGACATGTACTCGGCAACCTTCAAGCGGAAGCCCAGCGAGGGTGTCGGCCACGACCTGACTAACTACTCAAGTCTCTCGTCCAGGTTTATCGCCTATTTGGGTTCTATCCGTGGGGAGATCCAGCCGGGGTGTCGCTCACGGCCCCAAACGATGTGTACAGGGTTCCCGAGTCACCAAACGGGCAACCGGTACACCGTGCCACGTACCTGTCGCATCACAACCCACCCCGAGGGTCAGCGCTGTGCACGACCTCCAGTAAACTATAAACACCAGAAACTAGTTGCAACTCCTGGACAGAGATCGAGGGTAATTAATAAGCCGAGAGGGTCCATTGGTTTCGGGCCCAATGCATGGTAGTAACTGTAACTTGAACCACACATACAGATCTCGGGTCCTATGGACGATTCCAATGAAACAACCCACCATGTACTCCTACATGGCCTTTCATCGATACCTTTACCAAGCGTATTCCACACTTCCTTCTCTTTATCGGTATGATCATTTCACTCTGATCCATCACCCAGATGAACCAGACCTGACACAACTCTAAGCATAGCAGGCAACATAAACAAATAGCATGGTGGATCACACATCACATGGCTCAATCAACTCCTACACATGCTAGTGGGTTTCAACTATTTACTGTGGCAATGGCAGGTCATGCAAGAGAATAGGGTTCAACTACCGCAGCAAGTAGCAGTTCACACGATGTTGCCTTAATGCAATAAAAGAGAGCAGGAGCGAGAAGATGGGTTTGTATCGGAATGATCAATGATTGCTTGCCTAACAGAGTGGTTGTCGGGTACTGCTCTTCAGCTGGATACGCAGAAGTATCCTCGGGAGCAGGACCTAACACGGAGAATACCGGCGATACAATCATTAAACAAACAAATGCAACAATATGATGCATGCTCATGACATGGCAAGATGCATGTGATTTGGCTAATGCAACTAAAACCAGAAGGGTTTGAGCCTATTTGAATCAAAGATTCAAATTGGCACTTTAGCTATTATTTAAATAAGTGCATTATCATGTTTTAATGTATACAGCAAGGTTAACTTGCTCAAACATGCATGAAACCAATGCCATTGGAAAGATTGGATTTTCCTGATCATTTTCATATGTAAATTATTTCCATCTGAGCTACGGTTGATTTTATATGATTTTTAGAAGTTTAGGCATTTTCTGGAATTTTCTGAATTATTTTTAAATCTAAAAATCCCAGAAAAACCTTTACTGCGTCAGCATGACATCATGCTGACGTCAGCCAGTCAACATGGCGCTGGTCCAGTCAAACATGACATGTGGGCCCGACATGTCAGTGTCACAGCTAATTAACAAAGTTAATTAGTGTTAAGCTAGGAACTAATTAGCTGTCAGTGGGGCCTGGGCCCACTGGTCAGTGACTAAACTAACTAACTAATTTAATTAACATTTACTTAATTAAACTAGCCAATTAGGAAAAGGGTGGCCCACACGTCAGTGACCCAGGGGTGGTCAACCCCCCGGTCAAACGAGTCAAACTCGCCGACGAAGTGACGCCGGCGAGGCCAAACACGGCGGCGTGCTTCGGAAAACGCCCACATGGGCACGGTTCGAGCTACTGTTGGGCGCGTTGGAGAGCCCTCGTCGTTGCGCGTCGAATGGTGGTGGTCGCAGAGCCTGTGGTGGCCGGAGACGACGGCAACGAGCTCGACAGCGACGGCCGGCGTTCGGGCGTGTGTGGAGACGCGGCTGCAGTGGCCTAGGCGATGCGTGCATGGCACCTAGCTCATCTACGTGCTGCGGCGAGCGAGATGGACGTGCGTCCGTGACCAAATGGTCACCGGAGCATCACCGGCGGTTAGCATGACGGCGGCGGGTTTCGGTGAACAGCGGAGCAGCAGCTACGCGGTGCAAACGAGGCGGAGGAGGAAGGGATTCGGCGTAGGGGCTCACAGCGGTGCTAGCGAGCTCGACGGAGAGGTCGGGGACGCTCTGCAGCTTCTTAATCGACGGCGAGGTGCTCCGGCGATCCAAGGTTGGGGACGACGGCGTGAAGGCGTTGCAGGGCTCCCGGCGATCCGTGGCTCAGCGAGGAGGAAGAGGGCGTGATACGTCCAAAACGTATCTATAATTTCTGCTTGCTCCATGACACTTTTGGGTGATATTGCTATGATATTCATACACTTCCATACACTTTTGATCATATTTGGACTAACTTACTAATCCAGTGCACCCCAGTGCCTGTTTCTGTTTTCGGCTGCTTTTGTATTTCAGGTTTTCACGTTACAAGAAATGCCAGGAAAAATCCAGAAAAATTATATAAAAAATCAGCGTTTCGGAAACTACAGGGCGTCCGAAGGGCAGCCGGGGGGGGGGGGCACCAGGGCTCCAGGCGGCCTGGCGGCGCCCCCCCTGGGCCGCGCCGGGGGGGGCGCCTGGGCACCCCGAAGCTCCCCCGATGCCCCCCTTTGGCATATATTTAAAGCGTCCTCTGAAACCCTCAGAACAGGAACTCTTTTCGCGATCCCATCTATGTTCCGCCGCCGCCGCCGCTTCCAAGATCGGGAGCACCAGGAGAACTCTTCCCGGCACCCTGCCGGAGGGGAGGATCACCACCGGGAGCTTCTCCACCACCATGGACACCTCCAAGATGACTCGTGAGTAGTCTCACTTGGACCATGAGTCCATGACCAGTAGCTATGTGATGTTCTCCTCCCGTTCTTGTGCTTCACTAATTAGTCCTCGTGAGCTGCCCTACATGATCGAGGCACATATGTAATCCTTATGCTGTTGCTATGTTGAGTTTGCTGGGATCCGATGGATTATGAGATTATGTTCAGATTGATCTTGAGTAATATATTTGATTCACCTCTTTTATATTTATGTTCATAAGTAATTCTTGCATGTTCTCCGTTGTTATTTATTGCTTTGGCCAAGTAGTAGGTAGTGACTCCAAGAGGGAACGTTATGCTCGATTGTGGGTTCATGTCCCTCGATGACTAGCTTCAGTGACAGAAACATGAGTCTAGGGGATGTGCTGTTGCCACAAGGGGGAAAACAACGGTGCTTGTGCCCGCGGGTGCAAGGATTGTTTACTTTACGCAAAGTTCTTTTAATGCAGTTGTCTGTTGCTTTGTGTTTACACTATGGGTGGGGCTCGCAACTTAATACCAGCGAGATGTTCTGGATAGATATCTCAAGGTGGATGATTAGTAGTAGGCATTGATGGATTTCGGTCTACTTACTTTGGCGTACCGTCCATGCTATGAACCTCAACCTTTCTTGCAATGTAGTCAGCATTGGTTTGCGTTCGTGGTCCTGTCAATTGCCCAGCTGTAATTTGTTTACCTCACATAGCTGTTTTATCGTCTTTTGGGAGAGAGACATCACTAGTGAACATCATGAGAGTCTGGTCCATATTACCATCATTGATCACATCTGCTATTTACTTTTCACTTTTTACTTACTATTGCAAACACTATCTATCACTACTATCATTTGCTTTTAATCCTTTGTGAACTACAAGGCCGGAGAGATTGACAACCTCTCTGTACTCGTTGGGAGCAAAGTTATTTGTATCTGTGTGCAGGTCCACGTTGATTGCTAATCCGCGCCGTTAGCAGTTGACACCTACTTGTTGAACCTAGGAGTCTCTGGGGATTCGATCCTTGGCATCTTTGCTAAGGGAAAACACTTCCACAACACTGCATCTTTCACCTTCCACTTGGGGTAACCAACGAGGGGTTAGAGGCCCATCAAGGAGTATTTTCTGGCGCCGTTGCCGGGGACTCCACTCTTCAGGATAGGGGAGTTGCATGCTATCTTTTACCTTTGCTTTTTAGTCTTGTTAGTTTACCTTTCAGTTTTTGCTTTAGTACTTTTTTATCGAAAATCACAAAAATAGTTATCTTGCTTGCTTGCTACTATGGGTTCCACCGAGAACACCAAGTTGTGTGACTTCACTAGTCACAACAACGATGACTTTATCAGCACACCTATCACTACACCTGCCACTTCAGCACCTTCATATGAAATTAAACCTGCTTTACTGAACTTAGTTATGAGAGAACAATTCTCCGGTGCTGGAGATGATGCTGCTTTACACTTAAACAATTTTGTTGAACTTTGTGATATGCAAAATTACCAAGAAATAGATGGTAATATTGTTAAGCTTAAGCTTTTTCCTTTCTCCTTGAGAGGAGGAGCTAAAATTTGGTTTCAGTCTTTGCCTAGAAACAGCATAGATTCTTGGGACAAGTGCAAAGATGCTTTTATTGGAAAAATACTATCCACCTGCTAAAATTATCCAACTTAGAAGTAACATAATGAATTTTAAACAATTGGATAATGAACACGTTGCCCAAGCTTGGGAACGTATGAAATCTCTTATCAAGAACTGCCCTACTCACGGTTTGACTACTTGGATGGTTATCCAAACTTTTTATGCAGGCTTGAACTTTACCTCGCGGAACTTGTTAGATTCAGCCGCGGGAGGAACTTTTATGTCAACTACACTTGGTGCTGCCACAAAGCTTCTCGATGAGATGATGACCAACAATTCCCAATGGCACACCGAACGCGCTCCAACAGGTAGGAAGGTAAACTCTGTCGAGGAGATTTCCTCCCTTAATGAAAAAGTTGACTTGATCATGTCTCTACTTTCGAAGCAATCTACTGTTGATCCTCGTGATGTTCCTTTAAATTCTTTGATTGCTCAAGAACAAGTAGATGTGAACTTTATCTCTAGAAACTATTTTAACAACAATGCTTATAGGAGTAATTTTGGTAGCAATCCTAGACCGTTCCCCTCTAACTCTTATGGGAACAATAATGCTTATCCTAGTACCAAGAACTCCACTACTGAACTAGAGACTATGCTTAGAGATTTCATCACTACCCAAAAAGCCTTTAATAAGAGTGTAGAAGAAAAACTACATAAACTAGATGATCTTTCTTTTAAGGTAGACCACTTAGCCAATGAGGTAAAATTGCTAAAAATTAAAACTTCTCCTCTTGAGGAGAGGGAAGTCACTCCTATAAATGCTATTCAAGTGCAAATTAATGAAAACATTAGGATGATGGCTAAAATTAAAGAAAGATGGTCTAGAGAAAGGGAGGAAGAAGATAGAATTAAGAGCCTTCCTACCCACCACACTGTTGCTACTATCCAAGTTGTTGAGGATGTTCAAACTCTTAGCACCCAATGTACTCTTGGTCCCATTGGACCTATTAATGGTGATGCTATGACTATAGAAACTACCAAACAAGTGAACCTAAAGGACACCACTACCACTTTACTTGATGCTCGTGACCTTGATTTTGATAATTGCACTCTTACCGAAGTTATTGATTTCCTTCACAAGATGTCTAGAGATCCCCGCACTAGCACGCTTAACCTTGCCTTCACAGAGCATATCACTAATGCTCTCATCAAAGCTAGGGAGGAGAAACTTAGAGTAGAAGCCTCCATACCTAGAAAGCTAGAAGATGGTTGGGATCCTATGATAAAAAATTAATTTGAATGACTTCTCTTGTTATACATTATGTGATGTTGGTGCTAGTACCTCTGTTATGCCCAAAAGAATATATGATATGCTTAAATTAAAACCTTTTGATTCTTGTTCTGTTGGTGTTCGTCTCGTTGATTCTTCCATAAAGAAACCTTTGGGGAGGATCGACGATGTTCTTATTGTTGTCAATGATAATTATGTTCCCGTTTAGTTCACTATTATGGATATTGAATGTGATCCTTCATGTCCAATTATTTTGGGACGTCCCTTTTTACGCACCGTTGGTGCTATCATTGACATGAAAGAGGGTAATATAAAATTTCAGTTTCCTCTCAAGAAAGGGATGGAACACTTCCCTCGAAAGACGATCAAGTTACCTTTTGAGTCCGTTGTACGGGCTAGCTATTCTTTTACTCTTGATAAAACTTGATCTATATGCATTATGCCTAGCTTAAAGGCATAAAAGAAAGCGCTTTTGGGAGGCAGCCCACATGAATAAATTTTTTGCTTTTGTTGTTTACTGCTGTAGCATCATCATTGTATCTTTGCTTTTCAAATTTGTGCCAAGTATAGCCTCTGATTGCTAGAAAGTTCAAAAGTTGTGAGGTGCTGTCCAGGAAACAGATTCTGTCCTTGGATAGAAAAATTCGTATAAAATCACCAGATCATCTTTTTGGTCTGAATTATTTTGACAGTGTTCTCTATATAATTGTCGTTCGTGCGTCTGTTCTGAGTTTTTTGATTTGAGTTGCAGAAGTATCCCGAACAGATCAATTACTACCTGGTGTTCTGTTTTTCACAGATTCTGTCCTGTTTTGCCTTTCCTTCACTTTGCAAATCAAGAGCTTGCTTTTTCTTTGCAAAAACCTTTTGGCAATCTTGAGAAACAGTAGAACTTCAAGAATATCTTTATTTCCAGCAAGGTATAATTATTTTATTAAGGGTACTAACCTCGCTAATCAGATTATGATGAGTTATGTATGAAGGGAGTTTTCAAGTGTGCGAGGGAAGATGATAAAAAAGATTTAGGAGTGTCAAGTGCTCAAGCTTGGGGATGCCCCCGTGCACCCCCAAGAAATATTCAAGGAGACTCAAGCGTCTAAGCTTGGGGATGCCCCCGTGCATCCCCTTCTCCATCAACATTATCAGTTCGTCTTTCGTTCCACTATATTTTTATCACTTCATGTGTTATGTGCTATGCTTGGAGCGTCTTGCTTTTAGTTTTCTTTTTAGTTTTTCATAACGAGTCGGAACTCAGCATTCTTTATGTGGGAGAAAAACACGCTCCAGTTCTACCTAGAACATAACATAGAATTTTCATGTCTACCTATGCTGTGTGTGTTCTTTGTCTTTTAATAGCTACTATCATTTTTTGCTCTTAGTATTCATGCTTATCTTTTCAAAGAGCTTTTGTTTAGTTGGTTGCTTGAACTCTCTTTAATTATCATGCTCACCTTATTCAGAGATAGTTTGCTTCCGTTGCATTGGTTAATGTGTCTATGATAAAGATGCTACTTGCATAATGGTGCTTAGTAGTTTAGGTTTTCTTATGGTTAATCTCAAATAGCTGGGGGGTTCCCAATGTGTTATTGGAGTACCAACATGATTTGTTTGCCTATGATGTGGTATGGTTTAGTAATATCTTCCTTCAAGAATTTATTTTGATTGACTTGGCGTATGCTCACGCATATTTAAGACTGTAAAGAAAGTCTGTCATGCCTTGATGATCTTTTATTTCTGAGTAGCGATATAACTACCATGCCTGATTCAATGTTGCTTTGTCGCTCTGCATGATTATGACCGTCATTGCTCTCTTAGTTGGTCGCTCCCAGTCTTTTTGCTAACCTCCACCTGTACTAAGAAAACTAACTTTGCAATACATAGCTCATGGGAAAGTAGCTTAAAAACTACTGTGGTAAAGAATATGTTGCTTATGTATCTTATTTCTTATAAGTTGCTTGCTGAGCGGTAACCATGTTTCTGGGGACGCCATCAACTGTCACACTTTTGTTGAATATCATGTGAGTTGCTATGCATGTTCGTCTTGTCTGAAGTAAGGGTGATTTGCCGTGGGTTGTATGAATATGCATATTGTTAGAGAAGAACATTGGGCCGCCAACCAAAACCATGTATCATGGTGGAAGTTTTAGCTTGGACGTTAATCCTCAATCTCTTATGAGAATATGCTCATGCATTAAAGAGGAGTCCATCATCTATTTTCTATGTTGTCCCGGTATGGATGTCCTCAAGTTGAGATCTATCAAAAACGAGAAATCAAATGCGATTTATCTCCTTGGACCTTTGTACAGGTGGCATAGAGGTACCCCTTTGTGACACTTGGTTGAAACATATGTAATGCAACGATAACCCATGGAAATCCGAGCTAATTAGGACAAGGTGCGAGCACTATTGGTATTCGATGCATGAGGCTTGCAACTTATAGGATGTCTTTTACATGAAACATATGAAGTACTACTACCGTTGACAAAATTGCTTCCATGTTTTCAAAATAAAAACTCTAGCACTTAACCATTCTTTTACTTTTATGTTAAAGCACCAACTACTGAGAGCATGATTGTCGTTCTGAGTGTAATGTGCATTGTCCCAAAGTAGCATTGTCTTTTGCATGATTGTGATATCGTTTATTTTGAAATCATTGTATCTAGTCATCACTTAAACCTTGAAGGTGCCCCTTGCATTTATGTTTTGCTTCACTAAAGGGGGCAAGCTGGATATCACTTTATCATATTTGCACATCATGTTCATTGCAAATCTTTTTGATGTTTCAGTTTCATGTTGTAAAACTTTCAGTCATTTGTGATTTTCTCATGAGGCAACTTAATTACTACAGATTCATTGTCTCAGTAAGCTTTTGTCATATGACTATAAAAAGTCCTATATGGTTAATAGCATGTCACCACAGAAATTATTCTTGTTATCATTTACCTACTCGAGGACGAGCAGGAATTAAGCTTGGGGATGTTGATACGTCCGTAACGTATCTATAATTTCTTCTTGCTCCATGCCACTTTTGGGTGATATTGCTATGATATTCATACACTTCCATACACTTTTGATCATATTTGGACTAACTTACTAATCCAGTGCACCCCAGTGCCAGTTTCTGTTTTCGGCTGTTTTTGTATTTCAGGTTTTCACGTTACGAGAACTGCCAGGAAAAATCCAGAAAAATTATATAAAAAATCAGCGTTTCGGAAACTAGCGTGCGTCCGAAGGATAGCCGGGGGGGGGGCACCAGGGCTCCAGGCGCCCTGGCGGCGCGCCCCCCCTGGGCCGCGCCGGGGGGGCGCCTGGGCCCCCCGAAGCTTCCCCGATGCCCCCCTTTGGCATATATTTAAAGCGTCCTCCGAAACCCTCAGAACAGGAACTCTTTTCGCGATCCCATCTCTGTTCCGCCGCCGCCGCCGCTTCCAAGATCGGGAGCACCAGGAGAACTCTTCCCGGCACCCTGCCAGAGGGGAGGATCACCACCAGGAGCTTCTCCACCACCATGAACGCCTCCCGGATGAGTCCTGAGTAGTCTCCCTTGTACCATGAGTCCATGACCAGTAGCTATTTGATGTTCTCCTCCCGTTCTTGTGCTTCACTAATTAGTCCTCGTGAGCTGCCCTACATGATCGAGGCACATATGTAATCCTTATGTTGTTGCTATGTTGAGTTTGCTGGGATCCAATGGATTATGAGATTATGTTCAGATTGATCTTGAGTAATATATTTGATTCACCTCTTTTATATTTATGTTCATAAGTAATTATTGCATGTTCTCCGTTGTTATTTATTGCTTTGGCCAAGTAGTAGGTAGTGACTCCAAGAGGGAACGTTATGCGTGATTGTGGGTTCATGCCCCTCGATGACTAGCTTGAGTGACAGAAACATGAGTCTAGGGGATGTGTTGTTGCCACAAGGGGGAAAACAACGGTGCTTGTGCCCGCGGGTGCAAGGATTGTTTACTTTACGCAAAGTTCTTTTAATGCAGTTGTCTGTTGCATTGAGTTTACACTATGGGTGGGGCTCGCAACTTAATACCAGCGAGATGTTCTGGATATATATCTGAAGGTGGATGATTAGTAGTAGATATTGATGGATTTCGGTCTACTTACTTTGGCGTACCGCCCATGCTTTGAACCTCAACCTTTCTTGCAATGTAGTCAGCATTGGTTTGCGTTCGTGGTCCTGTCAATTGCCCAGCTGTAATTCGTTTACCTCACATAGCTGTTTTATCGTCTTTTGGGAGAGAGACATCACTAGTGAACATCATGAGACTCGGTCCATATTACCATCATTGATCACATCCGCTATTTACTTTTCGCTTTTACTTACTATTGCAAACATTATCTATCACTACTATCATTTGCGTTTAATCCTTTGTGAACTACAAGGCCGGATGGATTGACAACCTCTCTGTACTCGTTGGGAGCAAAGTTATTTGTATCTGTGTGCAGGTCCATGTTGATTGCTAATATCTGGCGCCGTTAGCAGTTGACACCTACTTGTTGAACCTAGGAGTCTCTGGGGATTCGATCCTTGGCATCTTTGCTAAGGGAAAAACTTCCACAACACTGCATCTTACACCTTCCACTTGGGGTAACCAACGAGGGGTTAGAGGCCCATCAAGGACCTTGGAGAAGCTGCTTACATATTAGGCATCAAAATCTATAGGGATAGATCGAGACGCCTCATTGGTCTTTCATAGATCACATACCTTGACAAGATATTGAAGAAGTTCAATATGGATCAGTCCAAGAAAGGGTTCTTGCCTGTGTTACAAGGTATGAGATTGAGCACAGCTCAATGCCCGACCTCGGCAGAAGATAGAGAAAAGATGATGTCATCCCCTATGCCTCGGCCATAGGTTCTATTATGTATGCCGTGCTGTGTACCAGACCTGATGTGAACCTTGCCATAAGTTTGGTGGGGAGGTACCAAAGTGATCCCGGAATGGAACACTGGACTGCGGCCAAGAGCATCCTGAAGTACCTAAAAAGGACTAAGGATATGTTTCTCGTTTATGGAGGTGACGAAGAGCTCGTTGTAAAGGGTTACGTTAATGCTAGCTTCGACACAGATCCGGATGACTCCAATTCACAAACCGGATATGTGTATATTTTGAATGGTGGGGCAGTCAGCTGGTGCAGTTGCAAGCAAAGCGTCGTGGCGGCATCTACATGTGAAGCAGAGTACATAGCTGCTTCCGAAGCAGCACAGGAAGGAGTCTGGATGAAGGAGTTCATCACCAAACTAGGAGTTATTCCAAGCACCTCGGGCCCGATGACTCTCTTCTGTGACAACACTCGAGATATTTCCAATGCCAAGGAGCCCAAGTTTCACAAGAAGACCAAGCACATCAAGCGCCGCTTCAACTCCATTCGTATTTATATTCATGATGGAGACATATATATTTGTAAAGTGCATACGGATCTGAATGTCCCAGATCCGTTGACTAAACTTCTTCCACGAGTAAAACATGATCAACACCAGAACTCTATGGGTGTTCGATTCATCACAATGTAACTAGATTATTGACTCTAGTGCAAGTGGGAGACTGTTGGAAATATGCCCTAGAGGCAATAATAAAATGGTTATTACTATATTTCCTTGTTCATGATAATCGTCTATTGTTCATGCTAAATATGTATTATCCGGAAATCGTAATACATGTGTGAATACATAGACCACAACATGTCCCTAGTGAGCCTCTAGTTGACTAGCTCATTGATCAATAGATGGTTACGGTTTCCTGACCATGGACATTGGATGTCATTGATAATGGGATCACATCATTAGGAGAATGATGTGATGGACAAGACCAAATCCTAAGCATAGCACAAGATCGTGTAGTTCGTATGCTAAAGCTTTTCCAGTGTCAAGTATCTTTTCCTTAGACCATGAGATTGTGCAACTCCCGGATGCCGTAGGAGTACTTTGGGTGTGCCAAACGTCACAACGTAATTCGGTGGCTATAAAGGTACACTACGGGTATTCCGGAAAGCATCTGTTGGATTGGCATGAATCGATACTGGGATTTGTCACTCCGTATGACGGAGATGTATCTCTGGGCCAACTCGGTAAGACATCATTGTCAATCATGCTCATTACGATGATGTCTTACCGAGTTGGCCCAGAGATACATCTCTTGAGGAGACTTTTGCTCTAGAACTATCTAGAATAAAGGAATCCCGTGATAGAGCTCTCGAGGTGGCTAATGATTTTGAAACTAAAAATGAGAAGCTTGAAGTTGCACATGCTAAACTCCTTGAGGATTTTGAGCACCTCAAAAATGGCTCAAGGGTCATTAAGGGTGAGCTCATAAAACTCACCGAGTCTCATGCTCAACTTAAAGCTTCATATTCTAAGGAGCTTGCCAAGTTGCCTTCTCCTCTTGCTATTATTGATGATGCTTGTGCTACTAACTCTATTTCTAGTGAAGCATCCATTTTGAAGGAGAATGTTGAGCTAAGGGCTCAACTTGAGTTGCTATCTGGCTATTATGGGAAATTGGAAGAAAGTCATGTAAAGCTCACAAGTTCTCATGATGATCTTCTAGTATCCCATAATGTGCTAAAGATAGCTCATGAGGCTATGAGTATCAAGGTAACATCTAGTGAGCCTCATGTGGATACTAGCACTACTTCAAGTCAAAATGCTATCTTGTCATGTGCTAGTGCTCGTAATTCATCTACTCACAATGTTAGTACATCTTGTGATGAATTGCTCTCCTTGCCTTGTTGCCCTAACAATGAAGATTATACTTCCTCTAGTACTTTTGTTGATACTAACCATGTAGAGGAAATCAAAGAGCTCAAGGCCCAAGTCACTTCTTTGAAGAAAGACTTGGAAAAGTGTCATGAAGGGAAGTCCACACTCAACAATATCTTGAGTGTGCAAAAATCCCCCAATGACAAAGGTGGACTTGGATTCAACTCAAACAAGAAGAAAAGGTCCAAGATCATTAACAAGAATAAGGGCCAAGAACAACTCCAGAATTCGGCCAAGATTATTTTCTTCAAGTGCAAAACTGAAGGGCATCATGTTAGATCTTGCCCATTGAAGAAGAAGGCCATTAGTGACAAGCAACAAGGGAAGAGGCCACAAGTTCAATCTCGTGCTCAACCGCAAGTTGGAGAAAGGCCACTTCCCAAGAAGACTCATGGTAATGCTTCTCATTTTGAGGAATCAAATGAGAAGAAAGTGAAGAGTAGATGTTGCTACGTATGCCGTGAGAAAGGTCACCTTGCTTCTTCATGCACTAGTGGTAACTTATCCAACCCAATTATGATTGATGATGTCTATTCTCTTGGGAAGTATAAGGTTGGAAATGTGTTTGCCAAGTTTCTTGGGACTCAAAGTGGTGTCAAGAAAAGAACCATTTGGGTAGCCAAGCCTATTGTGACTAACCTCTTAGGACCCAACTTGGTTGGGGACCAACTAGCTCAAACTTGATCAATAGGTGTTTTGGAGGGCATTGGAGACTTGGCTACATTATGAAGAATTAAGGGGTCTTCATCATTCATATTGTCTCAAGCCAAGTCATTCAGATTATCAAGTTTCTATCTTATATCCAATGTTCCTCCTTGCGGTAACTCGTGCTTAAATTGTTTACATTGAAAGTTACTTGCCCCTTTGCATGTTTTGGTTTTGTTCCTTGCATGTGTTTGTATATGTCGTGCGTCCAATTTGCATATCTTGAGAAATCAAGTATGTGTATATTGGTTTGCACATCATGTATGTGTGTGTCGTGCGTTGAGCCTTTGTGCTTCTTGCTTTTATCTTAGTTGGCTCTTGTGAGAGATTAATGGAACATCCCATGTTGGGAGAGTGATGTGCTTTGTGCACCTCACAATCCTATAAATGTGTGTACATGAGGAATACCATCTAGTATTGATATTACAAGATTATCTAGTCTCTATGTGGCAATGTTGGGGATATCGCTTATCGGGAACTTATCGGTCGACCCATGATAAGGGGTAAATCGGCCAGTTTATCGGCATATCGGCCGATTTATCGCCATATTGGCTGATTTATCAGTCGATTTATCTTATCGGTCAGACAACGGTAAGCGATAAATCGGCCAATTTATCGGCATATCGAAAGATATCTTGAACAGTGCTATGTGGTATGTCTTCTCATGAGAAATTCAAATTCTAAATGTTCCATTAATTATCTCTTGTTGGTTCTGTTTTGCATCTTGGTAAGTTTTTCATTGGTATCACATTATGGGGGAGTAATATTCTATATGCATATTACAAGCCTAGAAAATGTGTAAATTTGAGATATTGTCACCTAGAGTTGATAGTATAAATTATGTTGTTCCAAGGTGGCATGTTAGCTCTACAAGTTGCATTTTGCTTGTGTTTGGTGTGAAGATGATGTTGGATATCATTGCTATCTATCACCGGGAATTATTTCCAAAATACCTCCTGTCTTTGACAATTGGTAATCATTTATGTGGTGGAAATTATTGATCATCCTTACATTGTCTTTTGGTATTATTTGTCTTATCTCTTGCCAAGTTTGTGTCAACTCCCATTGCCTTCCGTGCCACTTGTGGATCTTGTTATTTTATTGATTTTGTCAAGTGTTTTCTAGATATAGTGAAAGTGGTGATCCTACCTTGTGCATTTTGTATTCAAATGCAAATTCTCTTTAATGCACAATTCTTGGGGGAGCTATCCTATCTTCTATAGAACACTCATCTTGTGATCCATATCAAGTGTGTGTTGATGGAAGGCAATCGGTTTCTTTTTGGTACTTTGTGCCATCATGAAACTTTATAGATGGGTTGGTTTGTTTGGAACCATCCTCTCTTTTGGGAGTGCGACATCTTTCCTTTTGCGTGTATCAATGGATATCTCATTCCTTGATGTATCTTCTAAATAGATATCTTCCAAGTGATGATTTCTCCATTCGGTATCCTATTTTCACTTGGTATTTCTTTTTCATTTCGTTTGGTTTCTTGAAAGTCTTGAGCATGCATATTTACTACATATATTTTCTTTGGCATGCTTTCTTCCTTTAACCCAATATATAGGGGAAACTCCACCTCGTCTCAATTTTGATGAGATGTGCATGAAATTCATTTTCATATATAAATGCACTTAAGTTTGTGGAGTTTGTCCTATGTATTGGTGTTTCTAACTCTTTGGTCCCAATGAGTTTGGGTACCATTTTGTTTGTGTTGTTCTAGGAACAATTGGAGATGCATTGGATGCTCGGCTCATTCAAAAGGAAGGTGGTGTCACCATGTGCTTATTGGACTCAAGCTAGGATGATCAATGAACTACTATCTACCTTCAATTGGTATCTAATACATCCCTCCAATGGTATCTCGGTAACAAGTATCATCATCTACTTCATGCACAACTTTCTTGCATCAACCTTGTGTAGGTTGTATCATGGCATGTAATTCATTCTTTCTTATGATACATGTTTCCTTTCTCAAAGCATCCCAATAATGATCTCTTGCTGCTAGTTGTGATGTCTTTGATCTTTGCTTGGTTGGAATTCATGTTTATTCAATAAGACCTTATCTAGCCATGTGCTATGCGTTCACGCAAAATATCTTTTTGGTATAATTATGACTTCCTTGTGGATATCTTATTACTTCCTTTTTGTAACTATTTCGAGTGTGCATTCTTCTTTGTGGATTGATATCATCATGATTTTCATCTACCTAGAATCTTATACACTTGAGAGAAATTGCATATCTAGAAGATATCCTTTCTTTCACGACCACCTTGTCTTTCTTGTATCATTTCTTTGGTGGCTCCGTGAAAGCCTTTGCCTTGAGTGCGGATCTTATATCGTTGCATCTTGATGCACTCTTTTGTGGTGAAGATCATTTTTTTTCTCTTGCTTGTCTTGACGAGGCTTTTGCCATTTCTATTGGTTTCCCTCCTCATGACAAAGCTATCCTTTTTATATCTTCACCATAGGTTGTCACAAGCATAGGTTACTTATATGATTAGTAGTGAGCTTGTGAACCCATTTGTTGTTGTGTGTGGGAATGATAGGCCTTGCACTGTGTATCTCATTCATTCAAGAGTATATTGATGCTTAATGTTCATCCATACATTAATCTTCTCAAGTGCTTTGCCATGACTCACACACATCATTTTGGTTGAGCCTACTCTTAAGTTGACTCTTTTATATATTGCTCAACCAGTTGTTTGTTGCAAGTGCTAGCCTTTGTTTCCTTCATGTTCACTTGCACTTGGTGTGAGTGTCTATTGATCTTGGGGGAGTAATGATCCTATTTTGTGCACTTGGTATCCTAATGAAAATATTCTAAGGAGTGCATAAATTATGGGGAGCTTCACTAGTGTCTCTAGAACACTCGTTGCTATGTCGTGAGGTTCTATTGATCTTGGGGGAGCGACGATCCAATTTTGTGCTCGTTGTATCCAAATACAAAACTAAATTGTGCACAAATCATGGGGAGCTTCTCTAGTTTCTCTAGAACACTCCTTTGCTCTTATCATAATATCCTTTATTCATTTGGCATGTAGGATCATTGGTCTAGTTGGGTCAATTGGTATCTTTTGATAGCTTGATTCAATTGGTATCCTTTGATTGCTTGATTGCATGTTTTTCTCCCTTTGTTATGCCTTTGTGGCATATCATTCTTTTGCAATATTTGGGCCTCAATATAGTTTGTCTTCCTCCAAGTATTTACAATTGAATATATGTATTGCATTCCACTCTCTATTTTGAGGAATACACAATTTATGGAGGAACACAATTTAGATTGGCCTTCTAAGCTATCCGCCCATTTTGGCAATCGATGCCAATGGGGGAGAAGTTTCAGAGAGTTTAGTTTTGTGAGGAAGTTTAGAGAGTTGTCTCTTCTCTCTTCTTGCTTTGGTTTTGTTCCTAAGCTTTTGCATCTCATGCGCATACATTATTGTTGCATGGTATGGTGATGCATAATTCCTTATATAAACTCTCTTGAAAGTGATTGTCATCAATTACCAAAATGGGGGAGATTGAAAGAACATGCGGTCCCCCCATGTTTGGTTTTGGTAATTGATGACAATCTCTATGGACTAATGGTTGCCTTGAGTTATATTTGAAGGGTTTGTCCATAGGCTTTTCTTGGAGTTCATTTGTTGGTTTCAAGGAGAGTTTGTGATGACCAAGATGCTATTAAGGAATTATCCAAAGATTGGTCTTATGGGTGTTGAGCCTATCGCAAGCATGTCTTGAAGAAGAAGAGTTTGTGATCATTCATGTTTACCTTCAAGACATCATCCAAATGAAGAGAGTTGGAAAGATTCAAGGTTGATCAAGACTAAGTCAAAGAATGAATCAAGTTGATCAACACACAAAGTGTAGAAGATGTACCGAGAGGGATCAAGCAATCCCATGGTATGGTAAGCATTGTCAATCACGCTTTGTGTACTAACCCATGGTCTTCGTGAGAGTTCTTTGTGGGGTTAGGTTGCGGTGTGCAAGTTCAAGTGGAGCATCACGAAGAGATCAAGTGCTTGAAGCTTGCCATCCATTGTGGTGACAATGGACTTGTGAAGATATGCCGGAGAGTGGCTCACCCATAGTGGAGTATGGGGGAGCAATCTACTAGTCTTCATCGAGACAACGCAATCAAGAAAGGTGGTCCAACTTGAGGAAGTCAAGATCGTCTACATCTAGCTCAAGTGGACTTTGTGCAAAGCAAAGGTTTTCCCTTGATAGGATTTCTATTTTACCGGTCTTGTGGTGGTAGTTGGGAGACCGAGTTATAGGATCGTTTGCCGTACTATCAAGGGGGGCTCTCAAGTTGGTAGCTTGATCGTATCGTTAGTAGAGAGCTCAAACCATTGCATCCTTGCATCATGTTTCTTGGTTCTTTTTTGGTTCTCTTTGTGAGTTTTAGAGCTTATGGTCATCTTGATGACAAGCTTGAGTTCATCGAAAACGGAGTTGACATGTGTCTTCTATGATGTTTTCGGTGTTGGGTGTTTTACGGGTCTTATCTGAGGAAGGGTTCTCACCATTTTCTTATGGGCCTTTTCTAATTTGCTTCTTATTGATATTTCTATCAAGATTGTGTTAGCCCTTGTCGCTAGCTTTCCAAGAAACTTGGTTTCATCGAATTCGGACTCCGTATGCAAAAGTTATGGTCGTTTTGGTGTACTAAAAAGGCTGCAGCAGTACTACCACGAGTTGGAGCGGAAGTAATTTTTTACTACCGCTTTCGGGAGCGGTACTACCGCTTTCGGGAGCGGTACTACCGCTTGGAGCAGTACTACCGCGGCTACTTCCGTGGCTACTTCCACTCAGGACCAAAAACTCGTCACAAGTCCAGCGGTGGTAGGCACGGATGTAATTTTTTAGTACCGCTCGCTGATGACCCACAGCCGTAAGGGATCTATTGCAGCGTTTTCGATAAGTAAGAGTGTCGAACCCAACGAGGAGCATAAGGTATTGATAAGCGATTCTGAGCAAGAAATTACTGCAAGCACTGAAAGGTAACTTTTTATGGGTTTTCTCGATATAAGCAATAGGAAAGTAAAAGCAAGCAATGTAAAAGGCACTGAGAGTAACAAGTGGCCCAATCCTTTCGTAGCAAAGGAGAGGCCTAACAACTGAACTTATAAAGGCTAAAGCGTTCCTGAGGACACACAGGAGAAGTAGTCATGTGCTTTCACCATATTCCGTATCGATACTATGTTATGTGTTGATAAGTGTTGAGTGGGTGGATCTATGCTAGTACACTCTCTAGACTAAGATGAGTGCACTCTTATGATTAAACATCTTGCAAGCATCCGCAAATACAAGATAGAATTTAAGGCAAAAGCCTAACCATAGCAATACGATCGAGGATCCATTGTTCCCTTATGCAAAAGCGTGCGAACTGGGGTTCAGGTTTCTGTCACTCCGGCAACCCATCGTAAGCATTCTTTGTACACAATGTATTCTCCTAGGTCCTTAATATGGTGAAGTGTTGAGTGTTCGACTCACACAACACCACTAGTAGAATGACAACACAACTTAAGTATCAAACAACACATATTACTTCAACAGCATAAGACTACTAACAACAAGACTTTCCCCATGTCCTCAAGAACTAAGGTAACTACTCACGAGACATAAAAGAGATCATGATCAGTGGAGATAAATGGGTGATAAACAATCTGGACATAATAATATTTCTCCAACAAAACTCAATAGCATTCACCACAAAGTAGTAATCAACACCGATGGAGTAGAGGGGATAGGTAGTACGAGTTACAACACAAGTTGCAGTTGTGAGATGGGATTTGGATGAAGATGGAGATGGTGCTGGTGTTGGGGATGATGTTGATGATGATCTCGATGATACCCGTGACGATGGTGATGACGATGGCGACGATCTCCCCTTCCGGGAGGTGATCTCCCCGGCGGAATCTGCCCGCCGGAGATGGCTTTTTCTTCTCTGTAGGTATCCTCCACGGAGAGGCAGCGGAACTCCGTAAAAACTCTCGTTTTTAGGGTTTTTGGATAATGGAGAGTATATAGGCAAAAGGGGGCAACCGGAGGTGGGCCAGGGGCTCCAGGCGCCCCCCCCCCCCCCCGGGGGCGGCCAGGGGGGTGCGCCCCCAGGGCGCCTGGGCTCCCTGTGGCCCCCCTCTGGCTGCCCTTTCGCGTGCCTTCGTGATCCGCCTGAAAAATATCTCCCGTCAATTTTCAGGTAATTTGGAGGTATTCTTCTTCAGCAACTCAGCGTCCACTTTTTACTGCTGAATCCTGCGTCTGCTGCTTCGGCATCGGAAAGTTGCAAACTGTGTAAAATAGACCAAAATAACATAAGAACATCATCGTAACGTGAAATATATCAATGAATAAGGATAAAGTACGATATAAAATAGTGATGCATTTTGGACGTATCACTCGCAAGCAGTAGTACCGCTACCCTTAGCAGTAGTACCGCTACCCCTAGCGGTAGTACCGTGAGGTCAAGCGGTACTACCGCTCCGACGGTTCTTCTGGCCTTTTTGCCTCCTCGCTGTTCGTTTTCAAAGGGGTACTACCGCTAGGGCGGTAGTACCGCTCCTGGAGCGGTAGTACCGCTTTGTGCGGGCTGTGAGCATAACAGTTGGATTTTCTCCCACCTATAAAAGGGGGTCTTCTTCCCCAATGAACCTAATCCTTTGAGCTCGTGTTCTTCCCCCATTGTTGACCGTCTTCAAGCTTGCTATCTCTCAATCCCTCCATGGATTCTTGCTAGTTTTTGGGGGAAAAGAGAGAGGAGATCTAGATCCACATTTCCACCAATCACTTTCTCCTCTAGGTGAGGGGAGCCCTTTGGATCTTGATCTTGGAGTTCTTGGTGTTCTCCTTCTTGTTCTTCCTCTCATTTCCCTCCCTAGCATTAGTTGCTTTTGTGGGATTTGGGAGAGAAAGACTTGGGCACTCCGTGTGCCCTTGCCATTGCATTTGGTGCATCGGTTTGAGTTCTCCACGGTGATACGTGGAAGTGAAGTTTGAGAAGCTTATTGCTCTTGGGTGCTTGGTACCCTTGATCTTGTTCCTCATGGGTGCTTGGGCGCCCTAGACGGTTGGTGGTGTTCGGAGCTCAATCATTATGGTGTAAAGCTCCGAGCAAGCGTCGAGGTCTCCAATTAGGTTGTGGAGATCGCCCCGGGCAATTTGACGGGTACCGGTGACCGCCCCAAGGGTTGCCAAAGTGTGCGGGTTCGGTGACCGCCCCCAAGGGTCGCCATTTGTACGGGTTCGGTGACCGCCCTCAAGGGTCCCTTAGTGGAATCACGGCATCTTGCATTGTGCGAGGGCGTGAGGAGATTATGGTGGCCCTGGTGGCTTCTTGGGGAGCATTGTGCCTCCACACTGCTCCAAACGGAGATTAGCATCCGCAAGGGTGTGAACTTCGGGATACATCGTCGTCTCCGTGTTCCTCGGTTATCTCTTACCCGAGCCCTTTACTTATGCACTAAACTTTGTGATAGCCATATTGTTTCTTGTCATATATCTTGCTATCACCTAGTTGTTTATCTTGCTTAGCATAAGTTCTTGGTGCACATAGGTGAGCCTAGTTGTTGTAGGTTTTGTGCTTGACAAATTAACCGCTAGGATTATTCCGCATTTGTTCAAGCCGAAACCGTAATTATTTTAAAGCGCCTATTCACCCCCCCCCTCTAGGCGACATCCACGATCTTTCAAAGGAGTTGTTCATGGGATGATGTGTTACGGAACGAGTAAAGAGACTTGCCGGTAACGATATTGAACAAGGTATCGGTATACCGACGATCGAATCTCGGGCAAGTACTATACCGGTAGACAAAGGGAATCGTATACGGGATTGATTAAATCCCCGACATCGTGGTTCATCCGATAAGATCATCGTGGAACATGTGGGAGCCAACATGGGTATCCAGATCCCGCTGTTGGTTATTGGTCGTAGAGATGTCTCGGTCATGTCTTCATGGTTCCCGAACCAGTAGGGTCTACACACTTAAGGTTCGATGACGCTAGGGTTATAGGGAATATATGTACGTGGTTACCGAATGTTGTTCGGAGTCCCGGATGAGATCCCGGACGTCACGAGGAGTTCCGGAATAGTCCGGAGGTAAAGATTTATATATGGGAAGTCCTGTTTTGGTCACCAGAGTGATTTCGGGGGTCACCGGTATTGTACATGGACCACCGGAAGGTGTCCGGGGGTCCACCGGGTGGGGCCACCTGCTCGGTGGGGCAAGTGGACTAAGTAAAGGGGGGAACTAGCCCCTGGTGGGCTGGTGCGCCCCCAAAGGGCCCAAGGCACCTAGGGTTGGGGGGGAACCCTCAAGGGGGTGCCCCCTTGGCTTGGGGGGCAAGCCTACTCCCCTGGACGCCGCCCCCACCCCCTCAGATTGGATCTGAGGGGGCCAGCCCCCCTCTCCCTTGCCCCTATATATAGTGAGGGGGTGGGAGGGCAGTCACACCTGAACCCTGGCGCAGCCCTCCCCCTCTCCAACTCCTCCTCCTACTTCCGTAGAGCTTGGCGAAGCCCTGCCGGAGTACCATGCTCCTCCACCGCCACCACGCCGTCGTGCTGCTGCTGGACGGAGTCTTACCCAACCCCTCCCTCTCTCCTTACTGGATCAAGGCGCAGAGACATCACTGGGTTGCACGTGTGTTGAACGCGGAGGCACCATTGTTCGGTGCTTAGATCGGATTCGGCCGTGATCTGAATCGCTTCGTGTACGACTCCACCAACCGCGTTCTTGTAACGCTTCCGTAACGTGATCTTCAAAGGTATGAAGATGCACCCCCCCTCTCTCGTTGCTAGTCACTCCATAGATAGATCTTGGTGATGCGTAAATTTTTTTTGAATTTCTGCAACGATCCCCAACAGGAAGCGGGGCAAACGAAAAGGTGCCCGAGAACAACACCTCGGCCATCGTCAGTCAAGGGGAAGCAGTTCCTATGGCGATCGACGGCGGCGAGCCCAAGCAATCCGGGCTCCCGCCGAACACCATTCCGGAGGCCAGTACGACTCCGAAATTAGCAAGACATCCCCCTATGATACGGGGAGGAGCATTAGCTCCACCGGCTACCTCCATTAGTCCGGAGGTGCCAAACGCGCTGGAGGAAGCACTGCAAGGTGCTTCCATCGTGGCGGAACACCGCACCCTGATGGGTGCGGTCATGGGAAAGATTCAGTCTGCGAAAAGCGGACTGAATAAAACCTTCAACAGCCTACTGGCAGGCTTTGACATATGCGAGGTAATACTCTAAAGGAATTTTATGTGTTTTTGTATAAGGTAACAAACCTGTATATGGACAGTATCCCCTGATGCTTTGTTATATTCTGAAGAGAATCAGACAGAGCATCCATATAGTATCAGCTAATAGAACATACTGTGTCATTTATTTGAACAGGCTTCCCTGATAGTGGCATCTGCCCAGGCCGCAGAGGTTTCCGAGCTCAATCGAAAGCTTCAGCTAGCTGACGAAGAGCTGGACCGCGTTAACAAGTGGTTTGATGAAACGCAAGGTATGCGGACTTTCAGAGAATTATTATGTCAAAAGCACTGTTCAAGAAATCTTCCGATTCAGCGATTTATTGTCCGATTTATCGCTACTCTTGGGACGACCGATAAGATTATGCCTTATCTTCATCATTTATCGTTTGGGCTGATTTATCGCTATGACAAGCGATTTATCGGGAATCTACCGATAAATCGGGCCTATTCGTAGCACTATGTTTGCAAGAACTATGTTTATTTGTGCTTTGTGGACCTTGTTAAGAAATATGTAATGTTTTTATATTTTGTTTGTCATTATATCATGATTCTAAGGCTAGGATTCAAGGTAACACTTCTATCCAATATTGTTTTGGTGTGCAATATAGCATATTTTAGTGTTGGGAACCTGGGATTTGAAAAAAATGGCCGATTAATAGTCGACCGATAAAATTGATTAATCGGCCGATTTCCCATTAATCTCTAATCCCCAGCTGACCGAGACGATAACGATAAGCGATATCCTCAACATTGGTCAAAAGACGATATGTTTAATTTAAGAGTACGAACTCATTGTGCGGTGTGATTATGTCATAGTTGGCACAGCCGAGGTCGAGACCCTGAAGGGCGCCCTTGCACATGCGAAGAAAGAGGCCGAGATGAACAAGGTAGCCGCTGATAAAGCGGCTGCCGAGCTAGAGGCCTAACAGGCCTCCCGCCAAAAACATGAGTCTCGGGTGGCCGAAGTCGAACAATAGCTACGAGATGCCATTCGCAAGTGCGAGGAGCTGGAGCAGAAGACTTCGGATCAAACATCCGAACTCAATAAGGCTCTCGATGTTGCCAAGAAGGTGCAGAGCGAGTCCCGGAGTGCTTGCGAGGAGATTAAACAGGCATCGCAGATAGCGGCTGGTAAGGCCTTTCTTCTGTAGAGTATCTTTGGAGGTCAGAAGTATGTGTCACTAACGCAGTTGTGGTGTTCTCCAGGCATGTTTGCGGATCTCCCGAAGAGCATCGCCGACATCGCCCAGTTCTTCAGAGCCCAGGAGGGGAATACCATGGAGAAGCTATTCTGATCGCAATTCCTTGCACCAAAACATCCAATACCTCTGAACAGCCTGTTGAAGCAGCTGGCTGAGCTACATAACATGGCGGGTGCAGCCATGAAGTACTTGATAGTACGGCTCTGGCCCGCCGAGCCAATCCCGAGTGGCTACTTTGGATTGGTGAAGCGGCTCATCGATGCGAGGCCGCGGGTCGACGCTTTGAAGCGCTCGGCCTGTATAGAGGGTGCCCGGATGGCCTTTGCCCGCGTCAAGATGCATTGGGCGAAGATGAAGGCCGCCGAAGTGGCGCCCGCCGGCCCGCCCGAGGGCAAGGATCATCGAAGGCCGGAGAGGTACTTTGAAGATGTCCTAGAAGGAGCCCGCATTGTAGAGGTCCGGTGCTCAAAGGACGTGGCTTTTGATTAATTGTATTTGAGTTGTAAAGACTATGCTTATGAACCGATATGTATATATGTTTGTGCCTTATATTTCAGGCGACTTTTCCTCCAGTGTGACTGTTTTTATTATATCTAAAAGTTTCCAGTCGTCGGCTTCAGCTCACATGTAGATACTACAGGGGTGTTCGGTATTGCGCGTGATCAATCTTTATCCAACGTCTTGGTCCATAAAGGAGGTGTCCGCGGAGCGAACCAGACAATCAAACAATACGGCTTTATTGCTTTCACTTAGCCATAGGAGCTTGACTTGTGGGCCTAAGTACTAGCCCCTAGTGCGTGTGCGACTATCCGGATTACGGTGCCTATTTTACGCAGCTGGGCGAAGACCAGCCCCTCGTGTAACACGGAGTAGATCGCTAACGATATGTAGTATAACACTAAGTCGCCGAATCACCGACCAACTCTCGCTTATCATGACAGTCAGTTTTCGGCTTTATCTACTGAGGTACTTGACCGAATGAACCAGAAATACAATCACAGTAGTTTTCCCTTTACTACCTTAGCCGAACAATGTGGAATGCAAGGTGGCAAGCACATGAGCCGGGCAACCCAACTTATAGACCCAAGACATGATTCGAAGCCGATGCATATAATGCAATATCCAGGACGTCGAACAGTTCTCTATAGGTGTTCAGACTTTGAAGTGTGCTAGGCCGAGTACAGTCCCTAGTATTAAATCCAGATTGAGGCACATGTGGCAATCTGAGGTAGGAAGGGAACACAGATGGTAATGTGAAATAAAGTCCAAACAAATTGGAACCAAATTACTTCTTTTATACCCTGATTAATACGGCGAGCCGTGTGGTTACAGATAGTGCCGATAGCATCTTGGGCATTTTACATGCCAAAAAACAAGAAGAGTGATAAAGGGAAAGGTTTACACAAAGCCTAAAATTAATGATTTTAAAATCTCGATGGGGCCCTGCTGCATGCCTGCGTCGCTTCTCCTTAGTAACATGTCCTTGAGGGAGAGAGGTTTAATGGCCGCCTGTGAAAAAGGAAGGGGAAAAGAATGCCCTGCACAACCATAGATAAGGTGGGTTCTTTTAATGAACCTATAATGAAAATATACTTGGAGTCCAAATAGGGCCAAGCCGAACTATGGACTGTTTCTCCGCAGTGTGCCCTCAGCGCTGCCCAAGGTATTTTAAGGGCATAGTTGTGTACACGAGGTACGTATGCTACCACCTTGTAAGGCAATCGGCGGAGGTGTAACTGCTAATCAAGCTCAGGTTCTTGTGAGCTGCCGCATTGTAATGCATGTCGGACATGTTTAGCAGTGTCTCTGGTCTTGACGACCGTTGAATTATTCGGCTTGAATAGGCCGCCTTGAACTTCGGCTGCGAGGACCGAAGTATCCTCCTCTGTACAGAGGGAGCGCTCCATGTTCCCATTGACCGTCATGACGCCGCGAGGTCCTGGAATTTTAAGCTTCAGGTGAGCATAATGCGGGACTGCATTAAAGCGGGCGAAGGCCGTTCTTCCGAGTAGTGCATGGTAGCCACTTCGGAAGGGAGCGATGTCGAAGAATAACTCTTCGCTTTGAAAACTGTATGGAGAGCCGAATACAACTTCCAGTGTTAATGAGCCCGTACAACGGGCCTCTACGTCGGGTATTACTCCTTTAAAGGTGGTGCTGCTAGGCTTGATTCTTGACGGGTCTATCCCCATCTTGCGGACAGTGTCTTGATATATCAAGTTGAGACTACTACCGCCGTCCATAAGGACTCGAGTAAGATGATATCCATTGATTATAGGATCGAGTACTAGGGCCACTGAACCTCCATGACGGATACTAGTTGGGTGGTCCCTACTATCAAAGGTGATCGGACAAGCCGACCATGGGTTGAACTTGGGGGCGACGGGCTCTACGGCGTAAACATCCCTTAGTGCTCGTTTGCGCTCCCTTTGGGGGATATGGGTGGCGTAGATCATATTCACCATTTTCACCTCAGGGGGAAATTACTTCTGCCCCCAGTATTCGGTGGGCGAGGCTCGTCTTCGTCCTTGCTTTGAGGTTCTTTCCCTTTGTGTTCGGCATTTAACTTGTCGGCCTGCTTGAAGACCCAACAATTTCTGTTCGAGTGGTTTGTAGGTTTGTCAGGGGTGCCATGAATTTGACAAGGCCTCTCTAATATCTTGTCTAGGCTGGATGGACCATCCCTATTTCCTTTGAACGGCTTCTTCCGTTGACCGGACCTGGAGCCACTGAATCCGACATTTACTGTCGTGTCATCTGTTTCTCCGTTATTGTTCCGACGCTTATTCTTATTGCGTCGTGGCTTGCCATTGCCATCCTTGACTTCGGAAGTGCCTGGGTTGCTGGTATTGTTGCTTCTACGAGCCAACCAGCTGTCTTTGCCCGCACAAAAGCGGGTCATGAGTGTAGTAAGGGCTACCATTGTCTTCGGCTTCTTCTGGCCGAGGTGCCTTGCGAGCCATTAGTCTCAGATGTTGTGTTTGAATGCTGCTAAGGCTTCGGCATCTGGACAGTCGACGATTTGGTTCTTTTTAGTTAAGAATCGATTCCAAAGCTTGCGGGATGTCTCCTCGGGTTACTGCATTATGTGACTTAAATCATCAGCATCCGGTGGCCGGACATAAGTCCCCTGAAAATTAGCTCGGAAAGCGTCCTCTAAATATTCCCAACTTCCAATGGAGTTCTCTAGGAGGTTGTTCAACCAGTGCTGAGCTGGCCCTTTCAGCTTTAAAGGTAAGTATTTGATGGCATGGAGGTCATCTCCATGAGCCATGTGGATGTGAAGAATAAAGTCTGCCATCCATACAGTGGGATCCGTCGTTCCATCATATGCCTCGATGTTTACGAGATTAAACCCTTTCAGAAATTGGTGATCCATCACCTCATCGGTAAAGCACAGAGGGTGCATAGCGCCCCTATATCATGCAACATCGTGACGTAGTTCGGACGGCATGTGTGTTCGGTGTTTATTTCGAACTTGATTGTATCCGGTGTGATTGGCTTGATAACCACCATCCCGTGTGGGGGCACGTTCTCTTGATCCGTTGATCGATCTGGCCTGACTGGCTTTTTTATTCAGGTCCTGACGTAGATCTTACTTATGGCCCTGAGTCGATGTATCCTTTCCTTTACGGTGGGGAGGTGTGGGTCGGTATACGACATTGCTAGCCGCTTTGTCCCATCTACGAGGTGGTCGGTCCGGTTGATCTGCCTGATCGTGCCTCAACGTAATTGGCGCAAGGGCCTCCCCGTCAAACTATGGTAGCAACTTACTCTTGGGATAACTCTTTGTTTGGCGCTCACGGCCGTATCTCTCTTCAGCGTCTAGCACTTCATTCCATCTGTCGTTGAGCGTATCCTGTTTGGCTTTAAGCCGATGTTGCTTTTTTAGGCTCCTTGTTGTGGCAATGAACCATCGCTGAAAGCATTCTTGTTCAAGGGGTTCTTTTGGGATGATGAATTCCTCGTCTCCCAGGCTGATATCCTCTTCGAAGACAGGTAGGTAGTTGATGTCTTCGGAATCATTGTGATCGGTGAGTTATTCGGGACTGCATTGACCA
>LR738712.1:16142708-16158685 GCA_902687465.1 Secale cereale
CCCCCCCCCCCCCGCTCGTCCTGCTCCAGCGCTGGCTCTACGGGGTCTTTAGCTTCCTCCGGGGCCTCATTGTCTCTGGTGCAGGTATTACTTTCGCTTTCTCGACGCGATCATGAGCGGCGCCGCTGACGTTGGTGCTTAGGAGGTTCATCGACGGGCTTATCCTCTTCTGGATCTTTATCGCCATCGTCGTCCTTCTCCTGGGGTGTGTCCACCATGTATATGTCGTAGGTAGAAGTCGCCTTCCATCGCCCAGTGACGGGCGGGTTTTGACCTAGATCAGCTTCGACGTCGTGGTCCATGCCATCGTAGTCTTCGGAAGCATAGTCTAGTACGTCGGTTAAATCTTCGACCATGGCTACCAAGTGGGTGGTGGGTGGGAAGCAAAATTCCCTGATCTCAGCCCCTAGCTTTAACTAGGCACAGTTCGGTGGTGCATCCTCCGTAACGGCGAGAGATTGCAGTAAGTCCAGCACCTCGTTTAAGAGCGAGAGCTGGATAGGAATTTGGGGGTTTGCGGAGCCAGGCTCGGTGATGACCAGTTGGCCGAGCACGGAGAGTGCGGATCCTAAGAGTTCGGAGCTGGTAAGTGGAAGCAAGTCCGGTTTCCTAGCTACGGGAAGAGTCCCGTTTGATTCTGGGTCTGTGAGCGGCACGATCGCCGTTGAGCCTCCGAATAAAAGTTCCACGGAGGGGAAGAGTCCGGCGGGGTTTATCCTCCCATCTTCGGACGAAGTGATCAACTCCGGATCTAGGGCCGAAGCGGACACAGATGTTGGCCCCTGGACGGGATCTGATGATAGATCTGAGATGTCTTCATCGCCTAGGCAGGGAGCGACGGCAGAGGGCGCGAATCCTTCGTAGATCAAATCCCCTCGGACGTCGGCGACGTAATTCAGACCTTCAAACCTGATCTGATGACCAGGGGCATAGTTGTCAACCCGCTCGAGGTGGCCGTCCGAGTTACCGCGTAGCACGAAGCCGCCAAACACAAAAAGCTGACTGGGGGTGGTGTCGTTGCTGATGATAAAATGAGCCATCAATCCTTTTGTTGACGACACAACAGAACTCTCAATGAAAGCACCAATGTCGGTGTCGATACCGGCGGATCACGGGTAGGGGGTCCCGAACTATGTATCTGAGGATCAATGGAAACAGGGGACTGGGGACACAATGCTTACCCAGGTTCAGGCCCTCTCTATCGAGGTAATACCCTACTTCCTGCTTGATTGATCTTGATGAATATAGGGTTACAAGAGTTGATCTACCTCGAGATCGTAATGGATAAACCCTAGCGGTCTAGCCTATGGTAATTGCCATTCTGCCTCTACGGACTAAAACCCTCTGGTTTATATATGCACCAGAGGGACCTAGGGTTGTACATGATCATCTTGTAGAGGAAGGAAACATTACACCCGGACTTTATACTTGCCATTCTGCACATATAGGAGTCCTATCTAGATACGGGGGATAATCTTCTATGGTGATCCTCATGGCCCACCAATCCGGCCCATAACGAGTAATCCAGCCATCCGAGGACCCCTTAATCCAGGACTCCATCAGGCGTCCACAGCTTTGTCATTGGCAGAGGCAGGCTGGTCAGTCTCTGAATCGGTCCACAGGCAGTGCTGAGAGATCCATGCCGCCTCATCATTAACCCGATCCTCAGATCCACTAGAAATCTCAACACCAAGCTGACGCATAAGCTTCTTCTGGCGACTGCGAGACTTCTTCTCATTCACATGAGCCATATACTGCCCATGTGACTCCATGCAGAATAACTTCTTCATCTTGCGCTTGAGTTTCTTAGCCCAAGACGGCTTGGCACTCGGAGGCATATACTCATCATCATCATCTTCGGCCTGAGCCGCATCAGTTCCAGACGAAATCTCAGGCTCAGGAACAGGGGTGCTCCAGTGCTCCTTCTGCCTCAGACGCTTCACCTCATGAGAGACCAATTCACCAGCCTCCAGCCTGTCATTGGGATAGGTATGTACCCAAGCCTTCTCAATAAGTAACACCAGGTAGGGGCATAGATGGGGCACTAATAACCCACAAGTGTGGGGGGTCAGTTGTAGCCTCTTTCGATAAGTAAGAGTGTTGAACCCAACGAGGAGCTAAAGGTAGAACAAATATTCCCTCAAGTTCTATCGACCACCGATACAACTCTACGCACGCTTGATGTTTACTTTACCTAGAACAAGTATGAAACTAGAAGTACTTTGTAGGTGTAACGGGATAGGTTTGCAAGAATATAAAGAGCACGTAAATAAAAACTAGGGGCTGGTTAGGTAAAGAAGAAATAGACTTAGTATAGCGAGTGTGGAAAAGTGGTGGTGGGAGTTGTGAAATTTTCCCTAAGCAATTGACTATGTTACTAGACCGATAGCAAGTTTTATGTGGGAGAGGCCACTGCTAGCATGTCATCCCTGACTTGGAATTCTACGCACTTATGATTGGAACTATTAGCAAGCATCCGCAACTACTAATGTTCATTAAGGTAAAACCAAGCGATAGCATTAAGATATATTGGCCCCCCTTCAATCCCGTATGCATCAATTTCTACGCTAGGTTGAAGCTTCTGTCACTCTTGCCCTCCAATACGTAGTCCTATCAACATACAACTAACTCTATGGTGTGATCCACGCGCGCGCTCATATGATGGGCACCAAAGGACAACAACATAACCACAAGCAAATTAAACCAATCATAGCAATTCACTGATTACCGATAGGACAACGAAAATCTACTGAGACATCATATTCAAGTAGAGGGTACAGCAGGTTGCGGGAGAGTGGACCGCTGTAGATAGATGGTGGAAGGTGATGAATATGTTGGTGAAGATGACGGAGGTGTTGGTGTAGATCGCCGTCGCACGATGATGGCCCCGGTGGCACTCCGGCGCCACCGGAAGCGAGGGGGAGAGAGCCCCCCTCCTTCTCCTTCTTCCTTGGCCTTCTCCCTAGGTGGGAGAACGGTTCTCCCTCTGGTCCTTGGTATCCATGGCATGGGAGGGGCGAGATCCCCTCCGAGATTGGATCTGTCTCTCTGTCTCTCTCTGTTTCTGCGTTCCCAGATTCTGGCCTTTCACCGTTTCTTATATTTCCCGGAGATCCTTAAATCCGATTGGGCTGAATTTTTGATACGATTTTTATCCAGATATTAGCTTTCTTTCCGCGAAAGAAGGGCACCAACCGCCTTACGGGGTGGCCACGATGGTCAGGGGCGTGCCCCCTGCCTCGTGCCCCCCTCGGGCATCGTCTCGCGTTGATTCTTCTTCCCAAAATTCATAAATATTCCAAAAAAACCCGTCCATTTTACCCCGTTTGGACTCCGTTTGATATGGATATTCTACGAAACAATAAACATGCAACAAACAAGAACTGGCATTGGGCACTGGATCAATATCTTAGTCCCAAAAATAGTATAAAAACTTACCAAAAGTATATGAAAGTTGTATAATATTGACATGGAACAATCAAAAATTATAGATACGACGGAGACGTATCAGCATCCCCAAGCTTAATTCCTGCTCGTCCTCGAGTAGGTAAATGATAAAAAGATATTTTCTGATGTGGAATGCTACCTAGCATAATCTTGCATGTAATCTAATCATGGCATGAATATTAAGACATGAGTGATTCAAAGCAATAGTCTATCATTTGACATAAAAGAATTTAATACTCGAGCATCCCAACAAACAATCAAGTCTTTCAAAATATCAATGCTAAAGAACGTTATCCCTACAAAATCATATTGTCTTTTATGCTCCCTTTTCTTAACACAAGGTACCCCTCAAGCCCATCCCGGTGCCAGCCAAGCAATTGGTTTCATACTTTACTTTGTCGAACCTTTTCAACTCTTCACGAAATACATGAGCGTGAGCCATGGACATTGCACTATGGGTATAATATAAGGTGGTAGTAGACAAAAGTAGGGAGAATGTCTCACATCGACTAGGCAAATCAATGGACTATGGAGATGTGCATCAATTGATATCAATGTGAGTGAGTAGGGATTGCCATGTAACAGATGCACTAGAGCTATAAGTGTATGAAATCTCAAAATAAAACTAGTGCTGTGCACCAACTTGCTTGCTCATAAAGACCTAGGGCAATTTGACGAAGTCCATCATTGGAATATACAAGCCAAGTTCTATAACGAAAAATTCCCACTAGTATATGAAAGTGACAACATAGGAGACTCCCTATCATGAAGAACATGGTGCTATGATGAAGCACAAGTGTGGAAAAAAGATAGTAGCATTGTCCCCTTTTTTCTTTTCTTTTTTTCTTTTTTTTCTTTTTTTGGGCCTCCCCCTTTTTGGCCTCTTTTTTATTTGGCGTTTTTTGGCCTTTCTCTTTTATTTCATGGGACAATGCTTTAATAATGATGATCATCACACTTCTATTTACTTACAACTCGATACTAGAACAAAAATATGACTCTATATGAATGCCTCCAGCGGTGTACCGGGATGTGCAATGATCTAGCATAGCAATGACATCAAAAAACGACAAGCCATGAAAACATCATGCTAGTTGTCTTACGATCATGCAAAGCAATATGACAATGATGGTGCATGTCATAATAAACGGAACGGTGGAGTTACATGGCAATATATCTGGGAGTGCCTATGGAAATGCCATAATAGGTAGGTATGGTGGCTGTTTTGAGGAAGGGTATAAGGTGGTTTGATGCACCGTCGAAAATTGCGCGGTACTAGAGTGGCTAGCAAGGTGGAAGCGTGAGAGTGCGTATAATCCATGGACTCAACATTAGTCATAAAGAACTCACATACTTATTGCGAAAAATCTATTAGCCCTCGAAGCAAAAATACTACGACACATGCTCCTAGGGGGGGAGGTTGGTAGGAGTTAACCATCGCGTGCCCCCGACCTTCACGCAAAGATAAACAATCAAAATACAATGCACACCAATTTGGTTACATAGTTAGGAGACCATACGTGCATGCTTCGGGAATCACAAACCTTAACACCAATATTTTTACTAAACCAGAATCATTCACTAGTACCTCCCACATATTAGCATCTCTATATCGCAAAACTATTGCAAGGAATCAAACGTATCAGATTCAGCGATCTACAAGTTTATGTAGGATTTTATGACTAACCATGTGAATGCCCAATTCATGTCAACTCTCTAAATAGATATAAGTGAAGCAAGAGAGTTTTAATTCTTTCAACAAAAGATATGACCATGCTGTAACAAATATAAGTGAAGCAAAAGATCATTCTACAAATGGCAGTTTTCTATGTGAGGAGAAACAGGCAATCCAAACTTCAAATGATATTAGTGAAGCACATGAAGCATTCTATAATGCCACACTCAAAAGATATAAGTGAAGTGCAAAGAGAATTCTGTAAATCAACCAAGGACTATCTCATACCAGCATGGTGCATTTATTAAAAGGAAAAATAAAAAGCACGCGACGCTCCAAGAGTTTACGCATATCATGTGAACGAAACGAATCCAAAAACATACTGATATTTGTTGAAGAAAGATGGGATGCCTTCCGGGGCATCCCCAAGCTTAGACGCTTGAGTCTCCTTGAATATTTACTTGGGGTGCCTTGGGAATCCCCAAGCTTGAGCTCTTGCATCTCCTCCTCATCTTTTTCATCCAATGAGCTCACAATGTCATTAATTTCTTCTTCCATAGACTCCTGCAAAATATTAGTCTCATCTTGGACAGCGGAGACCTTCTCAATAAATGCATCAATATTGGCATTGTATTCATAATTAAAATAGCAATATTTCAATATAGCAAGATTTTCAGGCCTATAAACATCATCATCAAAAGCATCATACTTTTTAAACAGAGATTCAATTTCATAAGCACCCTTAAAAGCAACAATTCTTCTATTTGTTCCACATCATAATAATCATATATACCATTAGCATAAGAATCTAAGGTTTCATTATCATTAAATTTACATGAAAAGGGAAGGTGTGTGGAGCCTTCATCCTAGAGAAACAAGTATAATCATATCTCAAGCATAGTTCTGAGCATACCAATGCAACATATAAATTTGATCCCATGATAGTTTCCCTGATTGTGTCAAGCGAAAATCCCTAAAGTATTCACGTTGATCCAACGTTACTCCCATTATATAGTTGAATGGGGTTTTCTCAGGATTATCAAAATAGTACAAAATATCTTTCACATAATGAGCATCGAGGATTTTAGGAGGTTCCCCATCTCCATGAGTAGCAAGTACACCTATTTTTTTGGTATTTCGTGTTTCCTACCCATAACTAAAGATAGAAAACAACTTAGAACAGCAAATAAAATCTACTTAGTGATAAAGCAAACAAGCACACACGAGAATATTCACCCACGCTATAACTCCCCGGCAACGGCGCTAGAAAAAGGTCTTGATAACTGCCACCTCTTGAGCTTGTGTTGTATTCCCTCGAAGAGGAAAGGGATATGCAGCATAGTAGCGTAAGTATTTCCCTTAGTTTTTGAGAACCAAGGTATCAATCCAGTAGGAGACCACACGCAAGTCCCTCGCACCTGCACAAACAAATAAGAACTTCACAGCCAACGCGATAAGGGGTTGTCAATCTCTTCACGGTCACTTACGAGAGTGAGATCTGATAGAGATGATAGTTTATATTTTTGGTATTTTTGGTTTAATAAAATAGCAAATAAAAGCGATAAAAGTAAAGTAGATGTAGATTGATATGTTGAGAATAGACCCGGGGGCCATAGTTTTCTCTAGTGGTTTCTCTCATGATAGCGATATTCTACGGCGGGTAAACAAATTACTATCGAGCAATTGATAGAAAAGCGAATAATTATGAGACTATCTAGGCATGATCATTGTATATAGGCATCACGTCCGAGACAAGTAGACCGACTCCTGCCTGCATCTACTACTATTACTCCACACATCGATCGCTATCTAGCATGCATCTAGTGTATTGAGTTCATACGAACAGAGTAACGCCTTAAGCAAGATGACATGATGTAGAGGGATAAACTCAAGCAATATGATGTAAACCCCATCTTTTTATCCTCGATGGCAACAATACAATATGTGCCTAGCTTCCCCTACTGTCACTGGGAAAGGACACCGCAAGATTGAACCCAAAGCCAAGCACTTCTCCCATTGCAAGAACTATAGATCTAGTAGGCCAAACCAAACCAATAATTCGAAGAGACTTTTAAGGATATTATGAGCACACATAAAAAGTTCAGAGAAGAACCAAATATCTTTCATAGATAACCTAAACTCACAATTCATCGGATCTCGACAAACACACCACAAAAAGAGATTACATCGAATAGATCTCCTCGAAGACCGAGGAGAACTTTGTATTGAGATCCAGAGAGAGAGAAGAAGCCATCTAGATACTAGCTATGGACCCGAAGGTCTCTGGTAAACTACTCACAACTCATGGTGAGGGCGATGATGATGATGATGATGATGATGAAGGCCTCCGTGATGGATCCCCCTCTGGTGGAGCTCCGGAACAGGCTCCAAAATGGGATCTCCACGGGAACAGAAGCTACAGCGATGGAATTAGGGTTTTCTCTCTGCGTATGGAGTTTCTGGGGTACGTGGATATATATGGGAAGAAGGAGGGCACCGGGGACCACACGAGGAAGCCTCGAGGCAGGGGGCGCGCCCCCCACCCTCGAGGGCAGCCCCTCTGTCCCCTGACTTGGTCCTGAAGTTTCCCGTGCGTGATTTTCTCCAAAAATATCTCTCGCGAAGGTTTCATTCCATTTGGACTCCATTTGATATTCTTTTTCTGCAAAACCCTGAAATAGGCAAAAATCAGCAATCTGGACTGGGCCTTTGGGTTAGTAGGTTAGTTCAAAAATGATATAAAAGTGAATGATAAAGCCCATTAAACATCCAAGACTTCATAAATAATAGCATGGAACAATAAAAAATTATAGATATGTTGGAGACGTATCAATAACCCACAAGTGTAGGGGATCAGTTGTAGCCTCTTTCGATAAGTAAGAGTGTCGAACCCAACGAGGAGCTAAAGGTAGAACAAATATTCCCTCAAGTTCTATCGACCACCGATACAACTCTACGCACGCTTGACGTTTACTTTACCTAGAACAAGTATGAAACTAGAAGTACTTTGTAGGTGTAATGGGATAGGTTTGCAAGAATAGAAAGAGCACGTAAATAAAAATTAGGGGCTGGTTAGGTAAACAACCAATAAAGTTAGTATAGCGAGTGTGGAAAAGTGGCGGTAAGAGTTGTGAAATTTTCCCTAAGAGCATCTCCAGCCGTTGGCGCCCCCAAGAGGCATAAAAACTGCCGCCTAGGGGTGAGCTGGCGGTATAGTCGGCCCTAGGGGCGGTTTGGCACCCAGCTGACGCCCCCAGGTCGCACCCACGCGCTGAAGCAGGCCCATTTTTTGGCCCAATAAAGGGTGAAAATGGCCCGATAGCGGCGCGAATTGGCCCATTTTCGGCGTGGTTGGGCGAGGATCGCCGTGAATTCTCAACACAAATAATTTATCTATCACATTATTCATCACAGAAAATCCATAAATATATATATATATTTCAACAAAAAATAGTTTAACACAAATTATATAGTTCAACAAATTAAACTCATATTTCTTCACACATCGAGCCAGGCATCGCCTTTGATCCTCCACAGCTGCTCCACCAAATCCTCCTACAGTTGTTGATGCACCTGTGGGTCTTGGAGCTCCTGATGCTTTCCAAACACTGCCACCACTGTGTCGGCGTCCTGGGAACCAGGGTACCCAGACTTGCCTATCTGCGGGCCGCCACGCGCTCCTACAAGCGGCCTGGTACGGCCCAGCTAATCGACCAGCTGCTCAAGACCCTCGCGAGGGGCCAGGCCTCGCGAGGAGAACGACGCCAAGCCCCCCTCGGGAGCGGCCTCAGCAAGGCGTTCCGGACGGGCGGAGAATCCAAGGCCAAGCCTGCCTCATGAGGAGGCAGTGATGTCAGCAGTGACGCACCGCGCCAGCGAGTGCCGGCGTCCGCCAACGGTGCAGTTGCCATTTCGGTGCAAAGGGGACAGCGCAGCCATTGGTTCCCAAGGAGCGGGGCAAAGGTTTCCTCTTTGGTGCAACAGGACCGAAGACCGCAAGGACAATAAGGAGGATGTCACCGTCGAGCCCACCACCGTGTCACCGCCTGATCCTTTTGCAGGCAAAGACTGCTTTTGTCAGGGTAGGAACGTCCTTGTGTTCCAGCTCAAAATGGTCGTTGTGGAATCCCTTCCCACCTAAACATTTCGGGGGAAGAGGACCGTGGCCGCCTATATAAGTAGTTAGAACCCCCACTGCAAAGGGGACGAACGGGATCGATTCACACACTTGACCACCGCACAAGGAGCAAGAACACCAGCCTCCCGACCCTCCTGAGCTCACCTCCTGAGACAAGGAACCCTTGAACCAGTTCATATTCTAGCTCGCCCGGAGCCAATCCACCAAAGCAGGAAGTAGGGACTTACACCACACGGTGGCCCGAACCTGGATAAACTCTTGTGTGCTTTTTCGTTGTTTGCTTGAATCTTTCCATCGAGACGAGAGCGAGGCACTAGGTAGACGTGAGTGGGAGAGATCTTCGTTCACGCCCCTGTGTTCGAACTTAACAGGTTTTGCGGAGCCCAACATCCGACATTTGGCACGCCAGGTAGGGGGCGTGTCAAAATCTTGCCTCTCCGATGACCTTGTCGCATTCTCGTCACCGACCCTGCTCCACAGCCATGGTGGACACATGCCAAGCTCGCGCCGCCCGCCGCGCTGCGAACATCGCTCAGACGGCGCACGCGGGCAATGGCGCTCCGCTCCGCCCCAACTCGCCTGTCGCCAACGCCGCCACCGACCCGACTATCCACGAATAGCAGGACTCCTCGCTGCCACCGTCCGTGCGGCGGGATGGCCGCACAGCAACCCCTTCACCCTCGCCGGCCGCAGCTTCGCCCTCGCTGGTCCGCAGCGGGCCGGTCTACCAGCAGCCTGCGCTACTGATGGCGCGGGAGCTCTTGGTCTACCGCCCAGCAGACGATCTCTACGACGAGTGGCTCCACCGCATCACCGAGCTCGTCAACGCCGCTGGGGAAGCACCTGCACCAACGCACTCCTCATGTCCTCCATCGCCCCCGGCGGCAAACGAGGGCAGTGGGGTCCCGGCTCCGCCTCCCCTTTACCCCGCCGGCCAGGAGGGCCGGCGCGAGGCCCCTCGACGTGAACAACCCCACAGAGCCCACGCCCGCGACGAGGAGAGTTGCTAGGTAATCCCACACCCCCATGCAGGGGCTCGTGGGGCCCTGGCCCGCAATGCCCAGACCGTGCGCCACAGGAGGTGGTGGCGCCATGTAATGCCCCGGATGTAATACTTTCCCTTTTGGGTATATAATATATCTCCGGCTTCATCTATTTCCTTTTCGGGTTCTTTGTCTTTCGGGCTTTCGTCGTTTTGTTGTGAGTGTGTGGCATTCATTAATATCATGTAGACATGTGCATCGCATTGCATTTGTGTTGTGGATTGCATCCGGTTCGTCGTGTTTCTTCCCGTTGTCCGTTTCGCGTTCCGGAGCTCCCTCACGTGTCCGTGACGCCCCGTAGGCCTACTTTGTTGTTCGGGCGTTTTACGTTACCGGTGTGCCGCGAGGTTGTTGTGTGTGTTGTTGTTTTGTTGTGTGCAACCCGCCTCTCAAATCTCGTCTCGTTTGGACTCCGTTGACTTTTCCATCCGTTGTCCGTGTGGGTCCGAAGTGCCTTCACTTCATGTCCCGGAAACACCCCTACTGCATTCTTTTATCTCCGTCTAGGCCCTTTAAACTATCCCCGCGATCGGATCCGTCGGATCGCGATCGGAGGGCTCCTAGCGCCCCTAAACTCCCTCCTAACCCTAAAAACTGCTATATATAGACCCCCTAGGTCTATTTTTGGCTTCCCCTTCTTCTTCCCCTTCTCCACTATTTTTTTCCCTTTTTTCTTTCAGATCAATCAGATCCACAGATTTTTCCTTCCCGGATCTCGAAGGGATCCATCGCAGCAGCAGCCATCCGCGGCTCGAGGCAGCCCCGCCGGGATTCGCTCGATCCCATCGAGCGGAGTCAACGCACCGACCGCATCGGGCCACGGCGTTCCTTCCACGTCGGGCTCGGGACCACTTGGCCGATCCGTCGCCACCTCCACTTGGCCGCCGCCCAGCTGCGACCGCGTCCCTCCCGGGCCACCTCGCCAGCCCACGCCCTCGCTCCGCCACAGCACTCGGGACAGGCCCGCACCTCCCTCCGCTTCCCGCGCCGCCCGGCCTCTCCGCGCCAGGGCGCAGGCAGCAGCGCCGGCCGGCTGGGCCGCACCGCCTCGCGGGCCGCCAGCCGCCGCGCGCCGGGTGGGCCGCCTCCCGCCTCCCGCGGGCCTCGTCAGACGCCAGCCCGAGGCGCCAGGCCTCTCCGGCGCAGATGGCCCGATCCGCTCGGCCCAGTCCTCCGCGGGCCGCGCGCCGCCGGCCCGTCCCAGATCCGCCTCCGCCAGGCCGGGCCTCTTCCTCCGCAACGGGCCTCGCCCCACCTCCGTTTTTTTTTCTGATCAGTCCAGATCTGCTAAGGTTGACTCTAATTCCTCTAAGTCTCTGTTTTACCTGTTCTGAGATGCTATCTTTGACCTGCTGTAACTTTGTGCCTGTTGCTCCGTTTTGCGCGTGTAATATGTCCAGACGTTCGTGGAGATGTGCTCTACGTTTTACCTGTTGTTGTCATGCATGTTAGATGTCATGTTGACACTTGTTTTGCTGTTGCAAGAGTGCATCATGATATAAACTGCTGTTATGTGTTATTTTCATGCCACCTTTGACATGTGATATCTTTTAGCTCGTTTGTCCAAACGATGCAGATGACATGTCCACGTGTTCGTCTCGTCACGAACTACGTGTTGCTTGTGATAGGTTGCATGGTAGATTTATTGTTGCCTTGTTATCATCGTTGCAAAGTGCCATGTTCATAAGTTGTGTTTTCACTTGTTATGAAATGCCATCTTGTTGAGCTCGTTGCAATCGTTGTGTTTGCCTCAATGATGCATGCTTGTGTGTTTCGGGATCACCTTCATGTGCATTTTGATGAGGTGCTTACCCTTTGCCATGTTTAGTTTCGAGGTGACTTAAACTTGCTCTTTTGTGTGCTATGATGATGTTGCTGTTTTAGGACTTAGTGAAATTTCACTAAGTCTGAAATCTGTAACGTTCCGATGCCATGTTCGTGTGATGTTCTAGGACAAAGCCTGATAGTTTTGGGGTGGATTTTGATTGTTCCTTGAAGTATATTTTGTTGTCTTTCCATTCATGTCCTCCCATGTCCATTTGAGTGGCTGTAGCATGTTTATCTTTTGCTCTAAAGTTTCAATAAAATTCTGCTGCCAGAATTTTATTGCAAAGTTCAATATGTCCAAGATCATTGCTATTGATCCGTGACTCCGTTGGGGGTGCACTTTGGACCTAGTTGCTGTACTATATGTCTAGTTTGTGTTCATGTCCTTTGCCATGCTTTTTGGGTGTTGTAGATTAATTATTTTGAGCTCCAAAGATGCTATGTTGCTGTAATTTTCAGCTTTCGCTCAAATCTTGTTTCGGGCATAACTTTTAGCCCGTAACTCCGATTTCAGCGAATCTTATATCAAACTTGGGTGTTTTTCTGTGTAGATTAATAATATCAGATTGTTATCTTGTTTTGAGGTGTTTTGCTTGAGTGATGTTTTCCGTGCTCCATGTGCATCCTTAGTGCATCCATCATACATTCATGTTTTTCGAGTGCGCATTGCATCTTGTTGATTGGTGCTTGGTGTGATTGTTTTGTTTAGAGCCGGAAGCTGAGACCGGGTACGAAGTTGAGCACGAGGTTTCCAACGAGGTTGAGCACGAGGACCCTTCTTACGATCCGAACGACTTCTCTTCAGGCAAGATGACCGAACCCCGATAACATTACTATCTTTGCCTATTGCTAGTAGTCTCGATCTATAGTTTTGCCTCGATGCCCATGTTCTCTTGTCAGCCTCCTACTTGTAACCAATTGCCATGTTTAACCACCCTACCTATGCAAACCCTTGCTTGGCTAAGTACGCTTCGCTCAGCCCTTCTTATAGCGTTGCTAGTTGCAGGTGAAGTGAAGATGCTTGCTTCATGTTGAAGTTTGGTTGGGTTATATCACACTATACAAATGCTTTAAATGAAATCATCTATATATTGGCAAGGGTGGAAGGCTAAGCCTTTTGCTTGGTGTTTTGTTCCACTCATGCCGTTAGGATCCGTATAAGCCGGTATTATGTTCCTTGATTATGCATTCCTAACACGGTTGGGGTGTATGGGACCCCCTCGATAAACCGCTAAGTGCTAAGTCTTTTCCAGCAAATCCCAACATTGGTACTATTTGCCTAATAACAAACTAAACATGCATAGGGAGTAATTAACCCTCTTTCTTAATCAACAACCCCGGGCCAGTGCTCCACATGAGTGTTGGTCCGAAACGGGGAGCCTGCGGGGCCACCTCGAGGAAACTCAAGGTCTGGTAAAAACCCGTAGCTTCACCCATCCGGTCGTGGCCTGAGACGAGATACGCGCGGCTACTATCAGGGTGTCGGCACGCCGGGAGGATTTGCTGGATTTGCCTTACCTTAGCTCGGTATATCTTGAGCACGGGATTCCGAGGATACTCGGGTCTTCCCACTTTGGAGTTGCGACTCCGCGGATCGTGGGCTTGTAATGGGTCAAGTTGGAACACCCCTGCAGGGTTTGAACTTTCGAAAGCCGTGCCCGCGGTTATGTGGCAGATGGGAGCTTGTTAATTCCGGTTGTAGATAACTTGACACAATGTTACTAATACACTACCAGCGTGTGTTCCGTGACTGTCAATTTCCGAATAGGGATTCGGGAGTTGAACACGGAGGGGTTATGATTGTGAGCTTGTAGCTAGGATCACTTCGTGATCACTTCTCGCCGATGCCTTCTCTTCTCGCTCTCACTTGCGTAAGCTAGATGCTAGTTGCTGCTGCAGACTTGTTCTTTCTTCAGCCTTTCCTCACCCAAAGGCTTTGATAGTTCTGTTACCCGGAGACGGGATTGCTGAGTCCTCTATGGCTCACAGTTACTTCACACACCAGATGCAGGTCCAGCTGTGAGCTATCCAGGTGATGGCACCGAGCTGGATTGGGAGTACGACGAGGAGCGTAGTCGGTACTACGTACGATACCCGGACGATCAGTAGTGGAGTCTCTTACTAGGATTCGATCTGCCTGTGGTTTATTTATCTGAGTTTAGTACTTTGACATTTGGCTTTTGTCCTTAGAGGGTTGTAGTGTTCTTAATGTATGATGTTTGAGACTTGTACTGTAATTCTGTGACGTGGCGAGTGTAAGCCAACTATTTTCAGTTTACTATCCCCTCTTTTACATGAGTTGTGCAAAGATTACCAAACTTGAGATCATTCTAGGATGGAATTATGCCTTTAAGTCGTGCCTCGACACGTAGGAGGTATAACTCCATCCTGGGCATTACAAGTTGGTATCAGAGCCTTCTCCGACCTAGGAGCCCCCACTGTTTGATCGAACCGTGGACGGTTGAGTCTAGGCACACACTGAAAACTTTTTGAGTCCTATATTATATCGGAGAGTAGGATTTCTTTGCTTCTCATCCCCTTTCTCTCTGGTGAGGACTCCTGACGTCTACTCTTGTCTCTCCTATCTTCAAAATTTGCACAAAATTTTTTTTAGGAATCCCGCGAGTATTCTGGGATTGTTTCGATGTTCTTGTGACAAGGATATTGTTCCCGATGCCTCCTGTTACTGAGGAGTTGAGCTTCGGGGTATCATTGTAACAAGCATATCGCGACAGTACTAAATACTTAAGACGGCCGACATTGAAAATCTCCCCTATACGGCCAGTGGCAAGATAACCCCGACATCACCCAGTACTGGGGAGGTAGTTCGGGAGTATTGCCATAGCTTGTTATAGTGGATGCTTTTCGAAGGTCCGAGGTACACAGTTTCCGAGAAAGACTGGTTATGTGTTGAAGGATGGATACACCTGGATGTAGGTTAGAGTTGATTGCGCGGTGCTTCCCGTGTATCCCCAACACCTGATTGCATAACTAGAATCTTTCGGAAAACTATAGGTGGGTTTTATCCAGTAGATCGTAGGTATTCTTCCAACGAATGCAGGTTAGCGAGTTCGGGGTTCGACATTGAGTGAAGAGGTTATATGACCGAGGTTACTATCAGGAGTTGCATCTTAAAGGGTCCTTGGCTATGCTGATCCGGGGATTGCAAAACCTTTTCGTAACGCGTTCATATGCTTTCAGCACAAAGATGTTAGAACGAAACTCCTCTCTTGTGTTTGTTCCTTTCCGTACCTTGTTGTTTACTTATTTTATCATTTTGATCCCTATGTGGCTTCTCGCGAAGACTGATGTTATCAATTAACTGAGAAATATCATTCGTTCCTCTGGTTCGGATGATTTCATTCGTTCTTATTGTTCGAATGATTATTGTGAAGACTTGTTGCAATTCATTCCATTGATTCAGCTTATTCCTTTTGTCAATCAATTGCTGATTCGTGGTCATCTCTTACAGGATGGCTCCGAAAAGGGTTCCGAACGCCAACCCAGAGGGTGAAGAGGTTCCAGAACGTCCTCCTTCACCTCCTCCTCCGCCTGAGGCTTGGAGAGCAATTATGCAGACTACTGCTCAGAACACTCAGTTGATGATGCAGATGATGCAGCAAATGCAAGCTATGCAAGCTAATCAAGCTAATCAGGGTGTTCCAATGAACCAAGGCAACTTCTTCCAGCAGCACCATGCTACTCTCAACCAGTTCCTGGCTAACAATCCTAAAGCTTTCAGTTACTGTGTCGACCCTCTTGATGCTGAGGATTGGTTGACCGACATAAAGAAGCATTTTGAGTGCAGTAACGTGAAAGAAGATGACTATGTGAAGTTTGCAGCCTT
>LR738712.1:16158695-16181881 GCA_902687465.1 Secale cereale
AGGCCGGGTCAAGTGATCTCTTGGGAGAATTTCTGCAAGGATTTCCGCTCGCATCACATTCCTACAAGTGTCATCGAGGGTATGCGTGAGCAATTCCGCAACCTCAAGCAGGGCTCCATGACAGTCTATCAGTATAATGTCAAGTTCCAAAACCTCGCTCGCTATGCAAAGCAAGACATTCCTGATGCAAAGAGTAAAATCTATCAGTTCCGTGGAGGTCTCAAAGATGAACTTCAGCTTGCTCTCACTTTGTTCGAGCCAGACGAATTCGATAAGTTCTATAACATGGCTTTGAAACAAGAAGCAGCTCAGCTTAAGATGGAGGCCTCTAAGAAGAGAATTCGAGATGCTGTTCACTCTTCCTCATCGTCTCAGTTGGCTGCGAAACAACAGAAATTCTGGCTTCCTCCTCCTCCAGTGATTCGAGCTCCATACAACAACTCCAACAACAAGAACTCTAGTGGTCGTGGTTTCTCCCACCCACCCAACCCAAGCAACCAGTCGAAGAAGCAGTTTCAGTCTCAAGGCTCCAAGTCCAGTGGCTCTCATTTCCGTCCTCTCTCAGAAGTGACTTGCAACAAATGCACTCAGAAAGGTCACTATGCCAACAGATGTCCGAATCCGAAGCGTCTTCCTCCTCCACCACCGATGAGTTCAGCTATTGTCAAGCATGATCCAAAGTCTGCAAGGGTTAATCTGATGAATGCAGCACAAGCGGAGGCTTCTTCTGATGTCATTCTGGGTAACCTTCCAGTGAACTCTTTTCCAGCTAAAGTGTTATTTGATTCGGGTGCATCATGCTCTTTCATGTCTCAACCATTTGCATCCAAGCATAATATTGACATCCAAAGTCTGCCTCAGAAGTTGCAAGTTATTTCTCCGGGGAGACGTATGTCTTCCAACATATATGCTCCGGATGTTTCTATTCGCATGGGAGATTATCGTTTTATGGCTAAACCGGTGATTCTTGGTAATTCTGACATCGACCTCATCCTCGGAATGGATTGGCTTTCTCAGCACGATGCTCACATTGATTGTGCACAAAAGGAAGTCAAATTGACTCATTCTGATGAAGATGTGATTATCTTCGCCTCCAGGGATAATACTATTCGGCTTTTCTCTCTTAATGATAAGGGTGAAATTAATGCCATAGAGCAAATTCCTGTGGTGAACGAGTATCAAGACGTCTTTCCAGAAGATCTTCCAGGCATGCCTCCACACCGTCAGGTGGAGTTTGTCATTGAACTCGAGCCGGGCACTGAGTCTGCTTGCCGGCGTCCTTACAAGCTCTCTCCGGATGAATTGAAGGAATTGAAGAAGCAGCTTGATAAGCAGGAGAGTATGGGTCTCATCAGACCGAGTACATCTCCGTGGGGCTGTGGTGTCTTATTTGTCAAGAAGAAAGATGGCACGGAGCGTCTCTGTGTTGACTACCGGCCATTGAACAAGAAGACGATTAAGAACAAGTATCCGCTCCCCAACATCAACGAACTCTTTGAGCAGCTCAAAGGAGCTAAAGTTTTCTCTAAGCTTGACCTCCGAATGGGCTACCATCAAATTCGCATTCGCGAGGAAGACATTCCCAAGACGGCCTTCAGAACGAGCTACGGTTCATACGAGTATACCGTCATGTCCTTCGGTCTCGCCAATGCTCCTCCTACCTTTTCAAGGATGATGCATTACATCTTCAACCCCTATACTGGAGAGTTCGTGCTTGTGTATCTGGATGATATTCTGGTGTTTTCCAAGAATGAAGAAGATCACGAAAAGCACTTACGACTGGTTCTTGATCTACTCCGAGAGCATAAATTTGATGCCAAGTTCTCCAAGTGCGAGTTTTGGCTCGATAAGGTTTTGTACCTGGGCCACATCATCTCAGCTGACGGTATTGCGGTTAATCCCGAGAAAGTTGAAGCAATTGTCAACTGGGAAGCTCCTCAGAACGTCAAGCAGCTCCGCAGTTTTCTGGGTCTTGCCAGCTATTGCAGAAGGTTTGTGGAAAACTTCTCCAAGATTGCCAAGCCTCTTTCCAACCTGCTTCAGAAGAATGTCAAATACTTTTGGTCTCCCGAGTGTGAAGTGGCTTTCAAAACCCTCAAAGAGAAGCTTGTCTCTGCTCCAGTTCTGACTCCTCCGGATGAAACCAAGCCCTATGAAGTGTTCTGTGACGCTTCTCTTCAAGGTCTTGGTGGTGTGCTCATGCAAGATAAGAAAATTGTGGCATATACTTCTCGGCAGCTCAAGCCAAGTGAGAAGAACTATCCCACACATGATCTCGAGCTAGCAGCTGTGGTACATGCTCTGATTACGTGGAGACATCTGTTGTTGGGCAGAAAGGTCGACATCTTCACTGATCACAAGAGCTTGAAGTACATCTTCACACAGCCGCATCTGAACCTCCGCCAGACTCGTTGAGTCGAGATGATCCAAGAGTACAACCCGAGCATTGAATACACTCCAGGCAAGGCGAATGTGATTGCAGATGCTTTGAGCAAAAAGGCATATTGCAACAGCCTTCTTATCAAGCCACACCAGCCTGAGCTTTGTGAAGCATTCAGGAAGCTCAACCTCCAGGTTGTTCCGCAGGGTTTTCTTGCAAATCTCCAAATTTCTCCTACCTTGGAAGATCAAGTCCGTGAGGCCCAGCTCAGTGATACCATGGTGAAGAAGGTGAAACATGGGATTGCAAAGGGCACTCCAAAATACAAGTGCTTCCGTGTTGATGAGAGAGATACCTTGTTCTTCGAGGACAGACTCGTTGTTCCCAAAGGAGATCTCAGGAAGCTCATAATGGAAGAAGCTCATGATTCTCTCCTTTCCATTCATCCTGGCAGTTCCAAGATGTACCAAGACCTCAAACAGTCTTACTGGTGGACACGCATGAAAAGGGAGATTGCCCAATTCGTGAATGAATGTGATGTATGCAGAAGAGTGAAAGCAGAACATCAACGTCCAGCCGGTCTTCTCCAACCTCTTCCTATTCCCGAGTGGAAGTTCGACCACATTGAGATGGACTTCGTCACTGGCTTTCCTAAATCCAAGCGAGGCAATGATGCTATCTTTGTGGTGATTGACAAGCTTACCAAAGTCGCTCACTTTCTTCCAGTCAAAGAATCAATCAATGCAGCTCAACTTGCAGAGCTGTACACTTCCAGAATTGTGTCCCTACATGGCATTCCTCAAGTGATATCCTCAGACCGTGGCAGCTTGTTCACATCAAGGTTCTGGGACTCCTTTCAGTCCGCCATGGGCACGAAGATCAGGTTCAGCACTGCCTTTCACCCTCAGACTAGTGGTCAAGTCGAGCGTGTGAATCAGATCCTAGAAGATATGCTCAGAGCCTGTGTCATCTCCTTCGGCATGAAATGGGAAGACTGTCTTCCATTTGCCGAGTTCTCTTACAACAACAGCTTTCAAGCAAGTGCAGGCAAAGCACCGTTTGAAATTCTATATGGCAGAAAGTGTCGTACCCCTCTCAACTGGTCTGAAACAGGCGAACGCCAACTTCTTGGCAATGACTTGATCTCAGAAGCCGAAGAAATGTGCAAAGTCATACGTGAGAATCTCAAGGCCGCTCAGTCGCGTCAGAAGAGCTACTATGACGGAAAGCATCATGATTTGGCTTTCGACATCGGTGTTCATGTCTATCTCCGAGTTTCTCTGATGAAAGGAACCCAAAGATTCGGTATCAAAGGAAAGCTTGCTCCTAGATACGTCGGGACTTTCAAGATTCTTGGCAAAAGAGGCGATCTAGCCTATTAGCTCGAGCTCCCTTCCAACTTTGCAAATGTTCATGATGTCTTTCATGTGTCTCAACTTCGCAAATGCTTCAAGGCACCTGAGCGCATGATTCTGTTTGAGGAGATTGATCTTCAACAAGACCTTTCCTACCGAGAGCATCCAGTTGCAATTCTCGAAGAAACCGAACGCAAGACTCGCAACAAGTCCATCAAGTTTCTGAAAGTCAAGTGGTCACATCACACAGACCGAGAAGCTACCTGGGAACGAGAAGATCATCTTTGTTCCGAGTACCCTTCCTTTTTCCAGTCCTAGATCTCGGGACGAGATCATTTTGTAGTAGAGGAGAGTTTGTAATGCCCCGGATGTAATACTTTCCCTTTTGGGTATATAATATATCTCCGGCTTCATCTATTTCCTTTTCGGGTTCTTTGTCTTTCGGGCTTTCGTCGTTTTGTTGTGAGTGTGTGGCATTCATTCATATCATGTAGACATGTGCATCGCATTGCATTTGTGTTGTGGGTTGCATCCGGTTCGTCGTGTTTCTTCCCGTTGTCCGTTTCGCGTTCCGGAGCTCCCTCACGTGTCCGTGACGTCCCGTAGGCCTACTTTGTTGTTCGGGCGTTTTACGTTACCGGTGTGCCGCGAGGTTGTTGTGTGTGTTGTTGTTTTGTTGTGTGCAACCCGCCTCTCAAATCTCGTCTCGTTTGGACTCCGTTGACTTTTCCATCCATTGTCCGTGTGGGTCCGAAGTGCCTTCACTTCGTGTCCCGGAAACACCCCTACTGCATTCTTTTATCTCCGTCTAGGCCCTTTAAACTATCCCCGCGATCGGATCCGTCGGATCGCGATCGGAGGGCTCCTAGCGCCCCTAAACTCCCTCTTAACCCTAAAAACTGCTATATATAGACCCCCTAGGTCTATTTTTGGCTTCCCCTTCTTCTTCCCCTTCTCCACTATTTTTTTCCCTTTTTTCTTTCAGATCCATAGATTTTTCCTTCCCGGATCCCGAAGGGATCCATCGCAGCAGCAGCCAGCCGCGGCTCGAGGCAGCCCCGCCGGGATTCGCTCGATCCCATCGAGCGGAGTCAACGCACCGACCGCATCGGGCGCGCCGCATCGGGCCACGGCGTTCCTTCCACGTCGGGCTCGGGACCACTTGGCCGATCCGTCGCCACCTCCACTTGGCCGCCGCCCAGCCGCGACCGCGTCCCTCCCGGGCCACCTCGCCAGCCCACGCCCTCGCTCCGCCACAGCGCTCGGGACAGGCCCGCACCTCCCTCCGCTTCCCGCGCCGCCCGGCCTCTCCGCGCCAGGGCGCAGGCAGCAGCGCCGGCCGGCTGGGCCGCACCGCCTCGCGGGCCGCCAGCCGCCAGCCGCCGCGCGCCGGGTGGGCCGCCTCCCGCCTCCCGCGGGCCTCGTCAGACGCCAGCCCGAGGCGCCAGGCCTCTCCGGCGCAGACGGCCCGATCCGCTCGGCCCAGTCCTCCGCGGGCCGCGCGCCGCCGGCCCGTCCCAGATCCGCCTCCGCCAGGCCGGGCCTCTTCCTCCGCAACGGGCCTCGCCCCACCTCCGTTTTTTTTTTGATCAGTCCAGATCTGCTAAGGTTGACTCTAATTCCTCTAAGTCTTTGTTTTACCTGTTCTGAGATGCTATCTTTGACCTGCTGTAACTTTGTGCCTGTTGCTCCGTTTTGCGCGTGTAATATGTCCAGACGTTCGTGGAGATGTGCTCTACGTTTTACCTGTTGTTGTCATGCATGTTAGATGTCATCTTGACACTTGTTTTGCTGTTGCAAGAGTGCATCATGATATAAACTGCTGTTATGTGTTATTTTCATGCCACCTTTGACATGTGATATCTTTTAGCTCGTTTGTCCAAACGATGCAGATGACATGTCCACGTGTTCGTCTCGTCACGAACTACGTGTTGCTTGTGATAGGTTGCATGGTAGATTTATTGTTGCCTTGTTATCATCGTTGCAAAGTGCCATGTTCATAAGTTGTGTTTTCACTTGTTATGAAATGCCATTTTGTTGAGCTCGTTGCAATCGTTGTGTTTGCCTCAATGATGCATGCTTGTGTGTTTCGGGATCACCTTCATGTGCATTTTGATGAGGTGCTTACCCTTTGCCATGTTTAGTTTCGAGGTGACTTAAACTTGATCTTTTGTGTGCTATGATGATGTTGCTGTTTTAGGACTTAGTGAAATTTCACTAAGTCTGAAATCTGTAACGTTCCGATGCCATGTTCGTGTGATGTTCTAGGACAAAGCCTGATAGTTTTGGGGTGGATTTTGATTGTTCCTTGAAGTATATTTTGTTGTCTTTCCATTCATGTCCTCACATGTCCATTTGAGTGGCTGTAGCATGTTTATCTTTTGCTCTAAAGTTTCAATAAAATTCTGCTGCCAGAATTTTATTGCAAAGTTCAATATGTCCAAGATCATTGCTATTGATCCGTGACTCCGTTGGGGGTGCACTTTGGACCTAGTTGCTGTACTATATGTCTAGTTTGTGTTCATGTCCTTTGCCATGCTTTTTGGGTGCTGTAGATTAATTATTTTAAGCTCCAAAGATGCTATGTTGCTGTAATTTTCAGCTTTCGCTCAAATCTTGTTTCGGGCATAACTTTTAGCCCGTAACTCCGATTTCAGCGAATCTTATATCAAACTTGGGTGTTTTTCTGTGTAGATTAATAATATCAGATTGTTATCTTGTTTTGAGGTGTTTTGCTTGAGTGATGTTTTCCGTGCTCCATGTGCATCCTTAGTGCATCCATCATACATTCATGTTTTTCGAGTGCGCATTGCATCTTGTTGATTGGTGCTTGGTGTGATTGTTTTGTTTAGAGCCGGAAGCTGAGACCGGGTACGAAGTTGAGCACGAGGTTTCCAACGAGGTTGAGCACGAGGACCCTTCTTACGATCCGAACGACTTCTCTTCAGGCAAGATGACCGAACCCCGATAACATTACTATCTTTGCCTATTGCTAGTAGTCTCGATCTATAGTTTTGCCTCGATGCCCATGTTCTCTTGTCAGCCTCCTACTTGTAACCAATTGCCATGTTTAACCACCCTACCTATGCAAACCCTTGCTTGGCTAAGTACGCTTCGCTCAGCCCTTCTAATAGCGTTGCTAGTTGCAGGTGAAGTGAAGATGCTTGCTTCATGTTGAAGTTTGGTTGGGTTATATCACACTATACAAATGCTTTAAATGAAATCATCTATATATTGGCAAGGGTGGAAGGCTAAGCATTTTGCTTGGTGTTTTGTTCCACTCATGCCGTTAGGATCCGTATAAGCCGGTATTATGTTCCTTGATTATGCGTTCCTAACACGGTGGGGGTGTATGGGACCCCCTCGATAAACCGCTAAGTGCTAAGTCTTTTCCAGCAAATCCCAACATTGGTACTATTTGCCTAATAACAAACTAAACATGCATAGGGAGTAATTAACCCTCTTTCTTAATCAACAACCCCGGGCCAGTGCTCCACATGAGTGTTGGTCCGAAACGGGGAGCCTGCGGGGCCACCTCGAGGAAACTCAAGGTCTGGTAAAAACCCGTAGCTTCACCCATCCGGTCGTGGCCTGAGACGAGATACGTGCGGCTACTATCAGGGTGTCGGCACGCCGGGAGGATTTGCTGGATTAGCCTTACCTTAGCTCGGTATATCTTGAGCACGGGATTCCGAGGATACTCGGGTCTTCCCACTTTGGAGTTGCGACTCCGCGGATCGTGGGCTTGTAATGGGTCAAGTTGGAACACCCCTGCAGGGTTTGAACTTTCGAAAGCCGTGCCCGCGGTTATGTGGCAGATGAGAGCTTGTTAATTCCGGTTGTAGATAACTTAACACAATGTTACTAATACACTACCAGCGTGTGTTCCGTGACTGTCAATTTCCGAATAGGGATTCGGGAGTTGAACACGGAGGGGTTATGATTGTGAGCTTGTAGCTAGGATCACTTCGTGATCACTTCTCGCCGATGCCTTCTCTTCTCGCTCTCACTTGCGTAAGCTAGATGCTAGTTGCTCCTGCAGACTTGTTCTTTCTTCAGCCTTTCCTCACCCAAAGGCTTTGATAGTTCTGTTACCGGGAGACGGGATTGCTGAGTCCTCTGTGGCTCACAGTTACTTCACACACCAGATGCAGGTCCAGCTGTGAGCTATCCAGGTGATGGCACCGAGCTGGATTGGGAGTACGACGAGGAGCGTAGTCGGTACTACGTACGATACCCGGACGATCAGTAGTGGAGTCTCTTACTAGGATTCGATCTGCCTGTGGTTTATTTATCTGAGTTTGGTACTTTGACATTTGGCTTTTGCCCTTAGAGGGTTGTAGTGTTCTTAATGTATGATGTTTGAGACTTGTACTGTAATTCTGTGACATGGCGAGTGTAAGCCAACTATTTTCAGTTTACTATCCCCTCTTTTACATGAGTTGTGCAAAGATTACCAAACTTGAGATCATTCTAGGATGGAATTATGCCTTTAAGTCGTGCCTCGACACGTAGGAGGTATAACTCCATCCTGGGCATTACACGCCAGCACCTCAAGAACCAGCGTCACAGGTGCAGGGGCGCCTGTGATCATGAGCGTGCGCGGGTGTGGCGCCCTAGCTCTCAAGCTACGGCGCCTCGTCTGGCACGGCAAGTTCATGCCGGACCTGCCTCCGCGCTACGACGGCACCACCGACCCCACGGAGTTCGTCCAACTCTACGAGCTGAGCATCGAGGCGTCCAACGACACTAAGCAGGTCATGGCGAACTGGTTCCCCATGGCTCTGAAGGACGGTGCGCGCTCCTGGCTCCTGAACCTCCCGGTGGGATCCATCTCCTCCTGGGGAGAGCTTCGCGAGCGATTCGTCGCTAACTTCCAAGGCACCCGCGACCGAGCCCCGGCAGCTGCTGACCTGCGTCGCGTGAGGCAGCAGACGGGAGAAACCCTGCAAAAGTACATCCAACGCTTCAACACCATGCGCCTACGTATACCCAGGGTCTCAGACGAGGCCATCATCTCCGCGTTCTCCGATGGCGTCCGCGACGTCTGGATGAGGGAGGAGCTTGCCATCCACAAAGACCTGTGCACAGCCCTCGATATCTTCAAGCTAGCGGCGAAGTGCGCCAGAGAGGAGGAAGGTCGTCTCTCCCTTCAGGAGCTGCCTGAGGCGGAGATAGATGACAAGAAAACCAAGGCCAAGGAGCCAAAGCGCAAGGGACCCGCCGTGCTGGCTGCTGAGCCGGAAGTGAAGCGTGGCTGCGGCTACGATGACCTCCCCAGAGACAACCGACCATATTGCGTCTTCCACAACGTCCACAGCCACAACACCAACGAATGTCAGGACCTCAGGGCGACGCACGGCGGGCGTGTCGGCCAGCGCCCTGAGCGCGACAACTGCGTCTACGGCCATGGAGGAGGCCGAGGAGGAGGACGTTGGGACGGCAGGAACTCGTGCCAAGGGTGGCGTGAGCAACCTCGTGAAGACCACTGGCAGGGGCAGCCTCGTGACGCCCCCTGGCGCGACCAGCCTCGTGAGGGTCGCCCTCAGGGCCACGGAGGCCTGCCTCCGCTGCCACCACTGCCAAGGAGGAACGACGACGACCGCCAGGGAGACGGGGCAGGGGGTTTCCAGGAACCGCGTGCAGTCGCGTGCATTCTGGGAGGAGCCCATGCCCCGGTTTCTCACCGCATCTTCAAGCAGTTCGCCCGTGAGGTTAACGCGGCGCTTCCCAGGCCTGACGCCGCGTGCAACCTCAGGTGGACCAGGCAAGTCATCGCTTTTGACCCCAAAGACCAGCTCAAGTGCACTGCGTCCCCAGGCGCACTCCCGATGCTCTGCACCCCGACCATCAGGAACGTCCTCGTGACCAAGACCCTCATCGACGGTGGAGCAGGGCTCAACGTCGTCTCCGTCCAGACCTTCAAGGCACTCCAGGTTCCCTACGATCAGCTCCACCCCACCAAGCCATTCTACGGAGTCACGGATGGCTCCACGCTCCCGATGGGGCAAGTCCGCCTCCCCGTCACCTTTGGTGACCGCGACAACTACCACACAGAGCTCATCGACTTCAACGTCGCCAACATCCACCTCCCGTACAATGCCATCCTGGGGTAACCTGCCCTTGCCAATTTCATGGCGGTGACACATGACGGCTACAACGTCCTCAAGATGCTCGGGAGCCACGGAGTCATCATGATCGCCTCCGACGAGAAGGAAGCGGTGTGTTCCCTGGAGCGTGCCTACCAGACCGCAGCGGTTGAGTACCCCGATGAGGATGGAGCCGTCCTCGCCTTGCAGACCGCCCCCAAGAAGAAGAAGAACCTACCCGTCGATGGACCTCAGGACGCGGGGGCTCCCGACGACCTGGCCTCAGGACTCGCGCCTGCTGACGAGGCGCCTTCCACCCTCGCATAGGGAGGCGCGCTTGACGCCCCTCTCGTGACGGGCTCGGGGGCTCTCCTCTGGAGTGTCCCTGAGCTAACCCGTGACCCGAGAGAGGTGTTCGGGCACCACCTGCAAGTGTATCTTGATGCGCGTTTTTGTGAGCCCAGCGCGAGCCGTCCAGCGCTGGTGGCTCAGGACTTCATCGACCAAGTTACAGAGGAACTTCAGTACGCAAGACTCATCTGCGGTGGGCGTAACCGCACGATCCCAAGTCCACCTACTCGCAGCCCAAGCGACTGCTTCCACGTCTGCGTCGACATCGCGGGTCTCAACCGGGCCGCTTCTCAGGAGCCCTTCTGGCCAACGGCGGTCGGCCGGAGGAGGGCCCTCCCCTGCAGCTACGTCTGCATGCTCTTCGGCTTCTACAACGCAGCTGCCATGTTCCAGCATCTCGCGCAACAGGCCTTGGGGGCTCGGGATGCTCAGTGGCAGGCGGTCCGGACGGAGCGGAAGCCGGACCCGCGCGACCACTGAGAGCCTCAGGAGCCCCTGGGCCTCAGGAGCCCGACGATCCTCGGGAGCGACCCGCACAGCTCGCGTCTTTAGCTACCCCAACTCTCCTTCAGCAAATATCAGGTGACACTTCAGGAATCCAAACAAGGGCGCCTCTCGGGCTGCATCATCCTCGGGCCACTGGGGGTTGTTCCCCCGCGGCTGTCTCCCTTTTTGCATGATCAAGGCCAGATATCTCTTTCCATTCGTATTATCTACATGCTTGGCGTCCTCACCGCCACTAAGGTCATGATCCCTTGTGAGCCCACTCGCAGCCGCCCCATGATTAAGGACTGGCACGATGTCTGTGCTTGGTTCTGTCCCTGCAGCGTTGATAAACCCAAGGGTTGAGCTCTGCCTAGTGAGCCATTTCCGTGACGGCACCTCCCATGGTCCTTGGTGCCTTGTTCTCGCATGGACTAATCGTCGATGGGTAAGTAGGGGCCCATGGCAGGTGCCTCGCTCATGCGGGAACCGCGCGCCGGCTATTTTTTCTTTGGATCATGGCATGAGAAGACTGGGCACGACGTCTGTGCTCGGTCCATCCCTGCAGCATCGACACATCCAGTGGCTGAGCTTTGACTCACGAGTTAACCCCAAGACGTCACCTCCTGGGGTCGCTGGTGCTGTGGCCTTCTCATGCAATATCCCCAGGAGATGCACTCGGCGCAGGTCGACACAACACATCTCTTTTCACATTTTGCAGAAGAAGACTCAGGCGCAACCCGCCTCAGGGTAGGGTCTCGTGAGTGATGCGTAAGCTCGCGAGAACTTCCTCAGAGTCGTTCAACTCGTCCAGAGGAAGGCGCATATACACCTTGGCTGTCCTACCGTGCAAGCCACGCGTCAGGACGGGGCTGTACACGCCCCGGAGTCTCTCCCGGTGGGAGGCTCCCTCCCACGGTCCAGTGGAAGTACCAAGCTCCGCGCTGGCAGATCCAACCGAGGAGCGGTTATGCCCATGAACCAGTTGAAGCACCAAGCTCTGCGCTGGCCGATATGACCGAGGCGCGGTTATGCCCACACTCCGCGAAAGTGTGGTAGCTCTATGCTCCGCGGTAGTTATAAACAACTGAGGGTGGCCCCCAGTGGTCGCACCAACCTCAGGGAGCTTTTCAGCTCACGACGCTCACAGCTTCTCTTTGGATGGGTGTCGCGAGGGGGCCTAGGCATGGGGGCTATGCTCTGGTCACGCCTGACAGACGCCACCCTACCAGGTGCCCAGACACCTGGCCTTCTCGTGCCCCCATCCCAGGCGAAGGCTCGTGGGCAAGGTATGGTGCTCGTTCTCCTTCATGAGAGCCGTTCGTACGTCAAGGGGGACACCTGGGCATCACGACCCAAGGGCCTAACTGGCCACGTAGCCCCTCATCCCTTGAGCCTAGTTATGACGATAACCCCGGTCCTCCGGAGGGCTCAATGGAAATCGAGGTATGCGCGGGGTTGGGCCCTGCCGACGCAGAACGAAAACGGGATTGCTTGAACGTCAAGGGGGGCCCTTGGGCATCGCGACCCAAGGGCCTCACTGGCCACGTAGCCCCTCATCCCTTGAATCTAGTTACTACGGTAACCCTGGTGTCCGGAGGGCTCAGCAACGAGTCTAGTTACTACGGTAACCCCGGTCATCCAGAGGGCTCAGCGGCAGTCGAGGTATGCGCAGGGTTGGACCCTGCCGACGCAGAGCACCTAAAGCAAACATGAAAGGAAGCAAGCATGGAATCATCTAGCTATTATAATAACGTCAAGTTTTTTGAAATTCAACCAAGTTCTTACGCCTCCCCGAGGCACTCGCACTTCTCTCACTTAACAGGATGGATCAAGCATCGCCGGACGCAGCAGTGCTGGTCGTCTTCCCTTCGGCCGCGGTAGCGGTAGCCTGGAGGAACGCCTCCACCAGCGACGTGACCTTCGCCCTCAGGGCCTCGGCAGCCGAGTTCTCCATGACTGCAGTCACGGGCTCGGACAGCGAGGCCAGGTCAAGGGTAGCGTCGCGAAGGCTTAGGTGGTTGCACACCCGCGTCAGGACCAAGGTAAGCAGCGTACGGCCTTCAGCATCGGCTAACTGGCCAATCGCGGCCGTAACACCATGCAGGGACTCCACGAGCGCAGCAAGAAGCCCGGCGGGGCCTCCCTCAGGGGCGGCCAGCGGCTCCTTGAACCCTTCCCCGTAGGCGGCATGCAGCGCCTTGCGGGCCTCAAGGTCAAAGGCGGTAAGGTCCTCGGGACTCACCATCGCCAAGGCTGCAAGAGATTCTTCCTGTACACAAGCGGCTTGGGCCGCCCTGGCCTGCTCAACTTCAACCTTCAGCTTCTCCAGGGCGGCGCGGTCAGCAAGCTGCTCCTGTTGCAGTCGGGATGTCGCAACCTTCTATGCCTCGAGCTCCTTCTCCAACCTTTGAGCTCCAGGGCGCGTCTGGTGTCTTCCTCGCGGAGGGCCCCCAGCTCGCTCTCTGCCTTGAGGGAGCGCTTCTCGAAGGACGCGGTGTCAGCACGTGTGGCGTCACGAGCCAGCGTGGCCGCCGCAGCTTCCTCTCGACTCTTGGCAGCAGCCGCCAAGGCCTGATCCCAGGAGGCCCGTGCAGACTCGTCTGCCAGGAGCCACCCGCGGATCAGCCCCAGGCGCCCTTCTGTCAAGTAGCCGTCATTGTTTTGCAGATCAGCGCGAAGACGACCCAGCGCGGCGGAGGCAGCATCCAAAGCCTCAAGACCAGGCTGTGCCGGCTGGCGCACGGGCACCAACGAGACCGGCTGCTCGGCCAGGGGCTCGGGGGCTCCGGTTTCCCCTGCCAGAGCAGCCGGAGCAGAAGCCAACCCCGCAACCTCGCCGGAGATAGGGACGTCTTCGGGTGACACCATCACCGCACGCACGGTGGCCCGGCCAACCGGGGCACCCAGCGCTGCGGCATCCTTCCCCGAGGTTGCGCCAGTAGCCGAAGGAGCAGGGCACCGCGGAAGGACCTCCCCCTTCACCCTCTTCATCACACCCTCCAGGCTGCTGCATCAAGGGAGAGCGCATTAGGGGCACGGCAAATAAGAACGAGTGAGAAATCGCGCACTTACTCGTCGGAGGCGAGGCGCGCCCTTCTCTTCACCAGCAGGTCGACAGCAGCTCCTGGCGCGCCGGGCATGCCGACAGCCCGGGACTGGGCAAGGCGTGAGGCCACGGTCCTGGGCATGGCCGCGGTCGCCAGGTTCGCTGGCATGGTGCTCTTCGGTGGAATCGCCACCTTGCTTCCCCCGAACGTAGTGCGCCTGGACCGACGTGGAGTGGTCGCCTGGGATCGTCCGGCGGCACCTGCGCCTGGCGTCATTGCCCCGGCGGACGCTTCGAAGGAGTCCCCATCATCGTCCAGGGTATCCTCCGAGCCTCCCTCGTCGCTCTCGTCGTCATCACCGGAAGACACGTCGAACGTGGGCGGAGCGCCCACGGGCGCACCAAGGTCCGGCATGGCCTTCAGCAGCTCGGCCTTGTCAGGGCGGCTGTACAGCGGCAGGTAGGCCCCAGCAAGATCCTCCGGAACCATCCCCAAGAGGGCCCTCGAGCTGAAGTCCAGATCGTCTTCGGCCAGCATCCCTGGGTGCAGCCGGAGCCCATCGTCGTCACCCATCAGCTCCCACATGGGGCGTGAGTGAGCCTGCAGCGGAGCCAGACGCTGCCTCAAGAACTCCTTCATGATCTGGCCTCCTTCGAGCCTCGAGCTCAGGTCGGCCTCAATCTTCGCCAAGACCGGCCCGGTGAGAGGGCCGGTGAGCTTCACGTGGCGCCAGCCGTCAAGTTTCTCCGGACGGGCAGTAGGCAGCGCCAACAGAGGATGGATGCGCTAGGCGTCCAGATAGACCCACCTCTTCCGGTGGGACTATATCTTCTTCCCGGCCGTCAACAGGCGAAAGCCCTGGCGCTGGAAGACAAAGGAAACACAGCCCGAGCACGAGCCATCGTCGTATTGACGCATGGAGAAGAAGTGGCGGAAGAGGGCGACCGTCGGCCTCACCCTCAGGAATGCCTCACAATAGAAGGCGAAGAGCGACAAGACAAACATGGAACGAGGTTGGATATGGAGAGCGTGCACCTGGTAATGTTTCAGGATGGCGTAGAAGAACTCGGAGAAAGGGGGCACGAGCCCCATGGAGATGTTGTGGAGGAAGAAGGGGTAGCATGACTTTGGCAAGATCCGCGCCATGGTGGATCCATCCCAGATCTACGTCTGGCCATGCTCATTGTGGGAGCTCAACAGGAACGGCTGGACCTCTGAGTAGTCCTCCTTCCTGATAATGGAGGAGTCCTCAAGCGCCGCATCAAGAGAAGAAGCAGATCCAGACGCCGGTGCGGTGCCCTTGTTCTTCTTCGCCATGGTCAAGGAGGGCCGAAGGGTGTAGAGAGGCAAGAGGCGCAAAGGGAAGAAATCCAAGCAGGAAGGAAGGAGGGCGATAACTCCCCTGGCGGAGAAGGCCCCTTTTGTCAAGACACGCGGTTACCGAGATGGCATGGGGAGCGGGTTCGCTCGCGTCCCATCCAACCATCGAGCGCTAGCCTGGCCCGCAGACTTTTTTGGGCCCCCGGCGCTTCGTCCTCGACTAAGGCTTCGCCCTGAAGCCAACTCCGCGCACGCCTTGGGCCCGGGGGCTACTGTCGGCGTCCTGGGAACTAGGGTACCCAGACTTGCCTGTGTGCGGGCCGCCACGCGCTCCTACAAGCGGCCTGGTACGGCCCAGCTAATCGACCAGCTGCTCAAGACCCTCGCGGGGGGCTAGGCCTCGCGAGGAGAACGACGCCAAGCCCCCCTCGGGAGCGGCCTTGGCAAGGCGTTCCGGAGGGGCGGAGAATCCAAGGCCAAGCCTGCCTCAGGAGGAGGCAGTGATGTCAACAGTGACGCACCGCGCCAGCGAGTGCCAGCGTCCGCCAGCGGCGCAGTTGCCATTTCGGTGCAAAGGGGACAGCGCAGCCGTTGGATCCCAAGGAGCGGGGCAAAGGTTTCCTCTTTGGTGCAACAAGACCGAAGGCCGCAAGGACTATAAGGAGGATGTCACCGTCGAGCCCACCACCGTGTCACCGCCTGATCCTTTTGCAGGCGAAGACTGCTTTTGTCAGGGTAGGAATGTCCTTGTGTTCCCGCTCAAAAATGGCCGTTGTGGAATCCCTTCCCGCCTAAACATTTCGGAGGAAGAGGACCGTGGCCGCCTATATAAGTAGTTAGAACCCCCACTTCAAAGGGGACGAACGGGATCGATTCACACACTTGACCACCGCACAAGGAGCAAGAACACCAGCCTCCTGACCCTCCTGAGCTCGCCTCCTGAGCCCAGGAACCCTTGTACCAGTTCATATTCTAGCCGCCCGAAGCCAATCCACCAAAGCAGGAAGTAGGGTCTTACACCACACGGTGGCCCGAACCTGGATAAACTCTTGTGTGCTTGTTCGTTGATTGCTTGAATCTTTCCATCGAGACGAGAGCGAGGCTCTAGGTAGACGTGAGTGGGAGAGATCTTCGTTCACGCCCCTGTGTTCGAACTTAACGGGTTTTGCGGAGCCCTGAATCCGACACACTGCCCTGCAGAACTTGTAGAAACACTTAATGGTGGTGGACTCAGCCATGTGCCCATAGTCGTCGATTGAATCACCGGGAGCTCCGTATGCAAGCATCCACATCGCGGTCGTGCATTTCTGGATTGAGGTGAATCCAAGTTTTCCGGTGCAAGCCTTCTTGCATTTGAAGTAGCTGTAAAACTCCCGGATGAATTCACAATCCTGAGGAAAAGCTTTCGGCTCATCCGATAACGGCGCCGAAATACTTTGTCGCCGTGCAGTGGAGCATTGGCGAAGTAGTCGGAGTAGAGCATGCAGTAGCCTTCCAGACGATGCTGGTTCTTTGCTTTCATCCGCCCCGGCGCCGAGCCACCTCGCCGCGGCTTTTCATTGCTCGCGAGCAGGCCGACGAGGGCGGCGAGGACCATGAGATGTTCCTCTTCCTGAACGTCGGCATGGGCTTCCTACTCCAATAGCGCGGCGAGCACCTCCTCGTCGTCTGAGTCCATTGCCGGGGTAGGCAAACCGCCGAACACCTTGTAGGCGTGTTGGATGCAAACCCGCCGGCACACTGCCCTGCGCGGCCGCAACGCCGGAAAAATCGCCCTGGCGGTGGCGGAGTGCCTGCCGCTGCCGAAACCACTTCTCTTTCCCGGCGCGGAACGGCCTATCTAGCGGTGGTGGGCGGTGGGTAGCTTCGGGATCGACAGTCCAGTGGCCGAATGTGTGGGGGGGAGGGGGAAAATCGACGGTTGGTTCGCGTTTTTGCCTGACAACATGGGCTAGACGTGCTTTCCACTTACTCCGGAGCCCCCAAGCGACCCCCAGTGCGCCGGGTTCGGCCTGCGACCGCCGGGCCAAAAATTGGGCCGAGCCGGCGGATATCGGGGTCTTGGGGGCGCGACTGGGGCGTTTTTCCAGTGCTGGCGCGCAAAAAGTGGCCTGGGGGGCCTGTTGGGGGCGAGGCTGGAGATACTCTAAGCAATTGACTATGTTACTAGACCGATAGCAAGTTTTATGGGCGAGAGGCCACTGCTAGCATGTCATCCTTGACTTGGAATTCTACGCACTTATGATTGGAACTATTAGCAAGCATCCGCAACTACTATTGTTCATTAAGGTAAAACCCAACCATAGCATTAAGATATATTGGTCCCCCTTCAATCCTGTATGCATCAATGTCTACCCTAGGTTGAAGCTTTTGTCACTCTTGCCCTCCAATACGTAGTCCTATCAACATACAACTAACCCTATGGTGTGATCCACGCGCACGCTCATACGATGGGCACCAAAGGAAAGCAACATAACCACACGCAAATTAAACTAATCATAGCAATTCACCAATTACCGATAGGACAACGAAAATCTAGTCAGACATCATAGGATGGCAACACATCATTGGATAATAATATGAAGCATAAAGCACCATGTTCAAGTAGAGGGTACAGCGGGTTGCGGGAGAGTGGACCGCTGTAGATAGATGGGGGAGGGTGATGAAGATGTTGGTGAAGATGACGGAGGTGTTGGTGTAGATCGCCGTCGCACGATGATGGCCCCGGTGGCACTCCGGTGCCACCGGAAGCGAGGGGGAGAGAGCCCCCCCCCCTCCTTATCCTTCTTCCTTGGCCTTCTCCCTAGGTGGGAGAAGGGTTCTGCCTCTAGTCCTTGGTCTCCATGGCATGGGAGGGGCGAGAGACCCTCCGAGATTGGATCTATCTCTCTGTCTCTCTCTGTTTCTGCGTTCCCAGATTCTGGCCTTTCACCGTTTCTTATATTCCCGGAGATCCGTAACTCCGATTGGGCTGAATTTTTGACACGATTTTTATCCTGGTATTAGCTTTCTTGCGGCGCAACAAGGGCTACAACCGCCTTATGGGGTGGCCACGAGGGTCAGGGGCGCACCCCCTGCCTCGTGGCCCCCTCGGGCATCGTCTCGCGTTGATTCTTCTTCCCAAAATTCATAAATATTTCAAAAAAATCTCCATCCGTTTTTATCCCGTGTGGACTCCGTTTGATATGGATATTCTGCGAAACAATAAACATGCAACAAACAGGAACTTGCACTAGGCACTGGATCAATATGTTAGTCCCAAAAATAGTATAAAAAGTTACCAAAAGTATATGAAAGTTGTATAATATTGGCATGGAACAATCAAAAATTATAGATACGACGGAGACGTATCAGCATCCCCAAGCTTAATTCCTGCTCGTCCTCGAGTAGGTAAATGATAAAAAAGATAATTTTTGATGTGGAATGCTACCTAGCATAATCTTGATCATGTAATATAATCATGGCATGAATATTAAGACACGAGTTATTCAAAGCAATAGTCTATCATTTGACATAAAATAATTTAATACTCGGGCATCCCAACAAACAATTAAGTCTTTCAAAATATCAATGCTAAAGAACGTTATCCCTACGAAATCATATAGTCTTTTATGCTCCCTTTTCTTAACACAAGGTACCCCTCATGTATCCCGGTGTCAGCCAAGCAATTGTTTTCATACTTTACTTTGTCGAACCTTTTCAACTCTTCACGCAATACATGAGTGTGAGCCATGGACATAGCACTATGGGTGGAATATAAGGTGGTAATAGAAAAAAGTAGGGAGAAAGTCTCACATCGACTAGGCAAATCAATGGACTATGGAGATGTGCATCAACTGATATCAATGTGAGTGAGTAGGGATTGCCATGTAACGGATGCACTAGAGCTATAAGTGTATGAAAGCTCAAAAGAAAACTAGTGGTGTGCACCAACTTGCTTGCTCATGAAGACCTAGGGCAATTTGAGGAAGTCCATCGTTGGAATATACAAGCCAAGTTCTATAACGAAAAATTCCCACTAGTATATGAAAGTGACAACATAGGAGACTCTCTATCATGATGAACATGGTGCTATGATGAAGCACAAGTGTGGAAAAAAGATAGTAGCATTGTCCCTTTTTTTTCTTTTCTTTTTTTCCTTTTTTTCTTTTTTTGGGCCTCCCCTTTTTTGGCCTTTCTCTTCTTTTATTTGGCCTTTTTGGCCTTTTTTTCAAGGGACAATGCTCTAATAATGATGATCATCACACTTCTATTTACTTACAACTCGATACTAGAAAAAAAATATGAGTCTATATGAATGCCTCCAGCGGTCTACCGGGATGTGCAATGATCTAGCATAGCAATGACATCAAAAAACGGACAAGCTATGAAAACATCATGCTAGCTGTCTTACGATCATGCAAAGCAATATAACAATGATGGTGCGTGTCATAATAAACGAAATGGTGGAGTTACATGGCAATATATCTTGGAATGGCTATGGAAATGCCATAATAGGTAGGTATGGTGGCTATTTTGAGGAAGGGTATAAGGTGGTTTGATGCACCGGCGAAAATTGGGCGGTACTAGAGTGGCTAGCAAGGTGGAAGGGTGAGAGTGCGTATAATCCATGGACTCAACATTAGTCATAAAGAACTCACATACTTATTGCGAAAAATCTATTAGCCCTCGAAGCAAAAATACTACGACGCATGCTCCTAGGGGGGAAGGTTGGTAGGAGTTAACCATCGCACGCCCCTGACCTTCACGCAAAGATAAACAATCAAAATACAATCGCCTTACGGGGTGGCCATGAGGGTTTGGGGCGCACCCACCCCCCAGGGGCGCGCCCCCTGCCTCGTGCCCCCTCGGGCATCGTCTCGCGTTGATTCTTCTTCCCAAAATTCATAAATATTCCAAAAAAATCTCCGTTCATTTTTATCCCGTTTGGACTCCGTTTGATATGGATATTTTGCAAAACAAAAAACATGCAACAAATAGGAACTGGCAATGGGCACTGGATCAATATGTTAGTCCCAAAAATAGTATAAAAAGTTGCCAAAAGTATATGAAAGTTGTATTAGATTGGCATGGAACAATATAAATTATAGATACGACAGAGACGTATCAGGCACTTACTCTCAGAGATGGTAGAGAGGAGCTCTGACCTCATAACATGAGAGATATCCAAGGACTCTCCTATGTTGTTTTCCTTCTCACGCTGGCAGAATAGCAACATATCCACTAAGTAAGAATGGACCATATCCAAGTTCCCTATGCAAGGGAAGAGCATGTTTCTGAAGATGCGATGAAGGATATACAGAAAGGGAAACAATTCATAGGTCTTCTTTTGTGTCTCTGGGTTGACCTTCATTGTGATGTATGGCCAAAGAGATTGCTTGTGGGTGGAGGTAACATGCTGGTGAGGACGAAAGCCAACTGGGCTGTCAAGCCACTGATCTTCAACATCCAATAGTTCCATGAACGACTTCCATTTGACTGAGAGAGCCTTGACATTGGTCATCCAAGTCAAAGTTCTTTCCTCATCAGTGCCAAGATGAACTGTGGCATAAAACTGGGCCACCAAGTTTGCATCAAAGTCTTTGTTGAACGTCATGAGCTTGCAGATGTTAAGTTGTTCACACATCTCCAGAGCTTCACCAAAATAGGCAGGATCCTTCTTCAAATAATCAATGTCGATGGAGCGGACATCAACATAAAGATTCTTCTTTGCTTTTAGCACATCGAAGTAGATAGCATACTGAAACCGATTCCAAAAATGGGGATTGACAAGAGCTGGATCTTGGTCTTGAGCATATGGGTTGCGGCGACGGGCCACACAGAATTCCTTGGAGGACATCTCCATCACAGACTTGGCCTTCGTCTTGGGCTTGCTGGCTGCTTGCTTGGAAGGATGTTGTGGTTGAGAGACACTTGAAGAAGCACCTGCTGTCTGAGAAGTGCGATAGCGTTTAGAGCCAATACACCCAGGGTTGATACGACGGGCCGGAGGCTCAGAGGTGCCATCACCTACAACCACACACACCGAAAGAAAGCAACAAAGAAACATGCATAAGCCAACAAGAAGAGACAACAAAAGATCAACATTTGGCATGAGAAGGATGGAGACGGGCATCCTAGTGGTAGTACCGTTACCAGGCAGTGGCAGTACCGCCAACCGCCTCAAAAGGTAGTACCGCTCCAGGGGAGCGGTAGTGTCGCGCGGGGCGGAGGACGGCGGTTTGACTACCGCCACGGTCAAATCCGGTACTACCAGGGGTGCCAAATTAAAAACTTCTCGTACGAAATTCCAATCCAACAAGTCTAGCAGCCTTCACCATCCTACGCACGCCTCGATTTGGTAAAAAAATCGATGAATGCAAAGACTATTGCCCAAAAAGCCTAGATCTGAAAACTAGAAGCAAAGAATAGAGGAACGAGGGCAATACTAGCATCCATGGCAAGAGGAAGGGGTGGGGATTGATCCCACCGAATGAAAATGCGAAGGAAAACCCGGAGACGGCGGCCCGGCGGTGCCCTTCCGCGGCGAGTTCGTCGTTGGAGCAGAAAGAGGAACGGGTGGGTGAGTCGAATGGGTATGGGAGAGATAAGAACTCCCCTTGCCCGACATAACCCCTCAGTGCCTCCCCACAGCAGTAGTACCATGCCTTCAGGTGGTAGTACCGCTTGAGGTCATTATGCGGTAGTACCGCTAGATGACAACGGTAGTACCACTGGACGAGAATGGTAGTACGGCCCAGCAGGAACTCGTTGAGACAAGCCAGAGAAGAAAGAGGCCTAGCTAAGAATAAAATGCCGAGACAAGGCAAGGATGCAACTCAAAGAGTAAAACAATCAAGGAGCCAAAGAAGCCCCCAAGGAGACAAGAAACAAAACATAACTTAAAACACAAACTAGCCAACGAAAATCAAATAGAAGAACCGCACACCTCTCAAGGAGAGGGTGGTGGCCGAGGCCACCTATGTTTGAGTCATGTGGTATGGTACCGCGAAGATTTTAACCTTGGGCGCATGACCAAAACTCATCTTTGAAGCACAAGTACCATCAAAAATGGCTAATATGAAAGACTTGATCGATTTATGCATAATGGGAAGAGGAAGAATTCATTGAGAGAACAATACTCCTCCTATGTCCATGCCAACATCTAAACAAGACAAAATGATGAGTGTGGTGGGGTGTGCAAAGGTTCACGCCACATTGCTCAAATCGATGATATTTAGCTCATGCCTTAACTCATGAAATCTTGCTTCATCCAAAGGCTTCGTGAAAATATCTGCAAGGTTATCATCAGTGTTGACATAGTGAAGATCAATCTCCCCTCGCCTAATGTGATCTCGGATGAAGTGATACTAAATTTCAATATGCTTCGTCTTGGAGTGTTTCACCGGGTTGAGAGAAATCTTGATGGCACTTTCATTGTCACACCAAGGACCGGCCGCAGTCAAATTCGATTCAACTAAAATAGGAGAAATAGACACGCGTCATCCACCTTTATGCAAAACTAGTTGCATGTCTGTCGGTGGAACCGGTCTCATGAACGTGGTCATGTAAGGTTGGTCCAGGCCGCTTCATCCCACAATACCGCAGAATCAAAATAAGACGGTGGTGGTAAGCAGTATGACTATCAACGCCCACAACTCTTTGTGTTCTACTCGTGCATACCATCTACGCATAGACCTAGCTCATGATGCCACAGTTGGGAAACATAGGATGCAATTTCAAAAAAAACTCCTACGCTCACGCAAGATCTATCTAGGAGATGCATAGCAACGAGGGGAAGAGTATGTCTAGGTACCCTCGTAGACCGAAAGCGTAAGCGTTTCACGACGCGGTTGATGTAGTCGAACTTCTTCGTGCTTCAACCGATCAAGTACCATACGCACGGCACCTCCGTGTTCTGCACACGTCCAGATCGATGACGTAGCTCCCCTTCTTGATCCAGCAAGACGTCAAGGTAGTAGATGAGTTTCGTCAGCACGACGACGTGGTGATGGTGATGGTGAAGTGATCAGCGCAGGGCTTCGCCTAAGCACTACGAAGATATGACCGTGGGAGTAAACGGTGGAGCCCCCCCCCCCCACATGGCTAACAATTGTCTTGGGTGTGTTAGGGTGCGCCCCTCCCCCCACATATATATAGGTGGGAGGGAGAGGCGAGG
>LR738712.1:16181992-16258223 GCA_902687465.1 Secale cereale
CCCCCCTTCCTTGTATAGGAGCCAGGGGAAGGAAGGGGGACGTGCCCCCCACCCCTTTCCTTTCTCCCTTGAGGAGGGAAGGAAGGAGGGACTTGCCCTCACCCTTTCCTTTCCCTAGGGCTGGCCGGCCTGGTGGAGGGGCACACCAGCCCCTTGTGGGCTGGTCTGTCCCTCCCTTGGCCCATTAAGCACATATCTTTGTCCGGGGTGCCCGGAACCCCTTCCGGTGACCCTATATGTACCCGGTACCCTCCGGAACACTTCCAGTGTCCGAATACCATCGTCCTATATATAAATCTTTACCTCTCGACCATTTAGAGACTCCTCATTATGTCTGTGATCTCATCCGGGACTCCGAACAACATTCGATCACCAAATCACATAACTCATATAATTCTATATCGTCATCGAACGTTAAGCGTGCGGACCCTACCGGTTCGAGAACTATGTAGACATGAACGAGACACCTCTCCGGTCAATAACCAATAGCGGAACCCAGAAGCCCATATTGGATCTAACATATTCTACGAAGATCTTTATCGGTCGAACCGTTATGACAACATACATAATTCCATTTGTCTATCGGTATGTTACTTGCCCTAGATTCGATCATCGGTATCTTCATACCTAGGTCAATATCATTACCGGCAAGTCTCTTTGCTCGTTCCGTAATACATCATCTTGCAGCTAACTCATTAGTCACTTTTCTTGCAAGGCTTCTTATGATGTGTATTACCGAGAGGGCCCAAAGATACCTCTCCGATACTCGGAGTGACAAATCCTAATCTCGATCTATGCCAACTCAAAAAACACCTTCAAAGATACATGTAGAGCATCTTTATAATCACCCAGTAACGTTGTGACGTTTTATAGCACACAAGGCATTCTTCCGGTATCCGGGAGTTGCATAATCTCATAGTCGAAGGAATATGTATTTGACATGTAGAAAGCAATAGCGGTAAAACTGAACAATCATTATGCTAAGCTCATGGGTGGGTCTTGTACATCACATCATTCTCCTAATGATGTAATCCCATTATGAAATGACAACTCATGTCCATGGTTAGGAAACCTTAACCATATTTGATCAACGAGCTAGTCTAGTAGAGGCTCACTAGGGACATAGTGTTTGTCTATGTATTCACACATGTATTAAGGTTTCCGATCAATACAATTCTAGCATGAATAACAAACTTTATCATGAATAAGGAAATATAAAATAACAACATTATTATTGCCTATAGGGCATATTTCCTTCACATAGGGCCGGACTAGCGGCAGACCCTGTGTAACGCACCGGACACACCCGCCGGTGGTCGTTACTCCTGGAGGGATCTAGACTGGCCCCACATATCAATACTAGTCTTTTCTGTGCACTTTGTCCTCACTCGTGCGCACCCGGGAGCAACTTCCCGGTCGGTAACACATCCTGAAACTACTCCAAGTTGAGCATGCTTAGCTTTGGAGTTCTATCTGAATGGGCTCCCGGAAAAGAAGGAATTCCTTATTGATATGAGTAGTCTATCATCCCTAATAAGCCAGGCTATCACATACACCCCCACTTAGAGGAATCGACGTCCTCATCGGGCCACAAGAACGTTCCCTCTTGGCACATACGTCTGTGCATCCAGTCTGGCACATGTGCCATGTCGTGTGCCACGACGGGTCACAAACGTCATGAACAACATGACCGCACACCAGTCCGCAAACATCCATGTAACCGCGAGGGTCGGCTCTGATACCAACTTGTAACACCCCGGACACACCCGTCGGTGTTCATTACTCCTGGCAGGATCTAGACTGGCCCCACATATCAATACTAGTATTTTCTGTGCACTTTGTCCTCACTCGTGCGTACCCGGGAGCAACTTCCCGGTCGGTCACCCATCCTGAAACTACTCCAAGCTGAGCACGCTTAACTTTGGAGTTCTATCTGAATGGGCTCCCGGAAAATAAGGAATTCCTTATTGATATGAGTAGTCTATCATCCCTAATAAGCCAGGCTATCACACCTTGTGGCTCATCGAAGAGGTCATTGTGCTGCTGCAACAGGCTAGCCAATAGGGGATGCTCAGCGTCGATGGCGGCTGCCGACAACTGGGGCTGAGGGGTGCTACTTCTTGAGCTTGCATTGGTTTTTCCCTTGAAGAGGAAAGGGTGATGCAGCAAAGTAGAGATAAGTATTTCCCTCAGTTTGAGAACCAAGGTATCAATCCAGTAGGAGATGAATGCACAAATCACCAGTACATGCACAAACAATCAAACAACTTACACCCAACACGATAAAGGGGTTGTCAATCCCTTCACGGTCACTTGCAAAAGTGAGATCTGATAGAGATAGATAAATAAAAGATAAAATATTTTTTGGTTTTTGGTTTATGGATTGGAAAGTAAAAGATTGCAAGATAGTAGATCAAAAACTAATATGATGGGAAATAGACCCGAGGGGCATAGGTTTCACTAGAGGCTTCTCTCTTGAAGGCAAATAATACGATGGGTGAACAAATTACTGTCGAGCAATTGATAGAAAAGCGCAAAGTTATAACGATATCTAAGGCAACGATTATGGAATATAGGCATCACATCCGTGACAAGTAGACTGACTCCTTCCTTCATCTACTACTATTACTCCACACATCGAACGCTATCCGGCATGCATCTAGAGTATTAAGTTCATGAAGAACAGAGTAACGCCTTAAGTAAGATGACTTGATGTAGAGGAATTAACTCAATCAATATGAGGAAACCCCCATCTTTTTATCCTCGATGGCAACAATACAATATGTGCCTCACTACCCCTAATATGTCACTGCGTGAGGACACCGCAAGATTGAACCCAAAGCAAAGCACTTCTCCCATTCCAAGAAAAACCAAACTAGTTGGCCAGAAAAAACCAATAGTTCGAAGAGAATTACTAAGATACCAAATCATGCCTATAATAATTCAAAGAATATTCAAATAATATTCATAGATAAGATTATCATAAATCCATAATTCATTGGATCTCGACAAACACACCGCAAAAGAAGATTACATCGGATAGATCTCCAAGAACATCGAGGAGAACATGGTAATGAGAATCAAAGAGAGAGAAGAAACCATCTAGCTACTAGATATGGACCCGTAGGTCTGTGGTAAACTACTCACGCTTCATCGGAAGGGCAATGGTGTTGATGTAGAAGCCCTCCATGGTCGAATCCCCCTGCGGTAGAGTACCGGAAAAGGCCTCCAGATGGGATCTCTCGAGGTCAGAGACCTGGGGCGGTGGAAAAGTGGTTTCGATGCATCCTCTAGGGTTTCTAGAATAGTTGAGAATTGATGGCTTCTCGCCCCTCGTTGGTTACCCCAAGTGGAAGGTTTGAGATGCAGTGTAGCGGTAGTTTTCCCTTGGCAAAGATACCAAGGATTGAATTCCCCTGAGACTCCAAGGTTCAACAAGAAGGTGTCAACTGCTAATGGCGCCAGATATTTAGCAATTAACCGGACCTGCACACAGATACAAATAACTTTGCTCCCAACGAGTACAGAGAGGTTGTCAATCCCTCCGGCCTTGTCGTTTACAAAGGATCAAACGCAAGAGATAATAGTGATAGGTATTGCTGCAACTAGTAAGTAAAAGCAGAAAGTAAATAGCGGATGTGATCAGTGATGGTAATATGGACCGGGGTCCCATGATGTTCACTAGTGAGGTCTCTCTCCCAAAAGACGATAAAACAGCTATGTGAGGTAAACGAATTACAGCTGGGCAATTGACAGAATTGTGTGCGCAAACCAATGCTAACTATGTTGCAAGAAAGGTAGAGGTTGAAAGCATGGGCGGTACGCCAAGGCAAGTAGACCGAAATCCATCTGCATCTACTACTAATCATCCACCTTGAGATATCTATATAGAACATCTCGCTGGTATTAAGTTGCGAGTCCCACCCATAGTGTAAACTCAAAGCAACAGACAACTGCATTAAAAGAACTTTGCGTAAAGTAAACAATCCTTGCACCCGCGAGTACAAGCACCGTTGTTTTCCCCCTTGTGGCAACAGCACATCCCCTAGACTCATGTTTCTGTCACTCAAACTAGTCATCGAGGGGCATGAACCCACAATCAAGCATAACGTTCCCTCTTGGAGTTACTACCTACTACTTGGCCAAAGCAATAAATAGCAACGGAGAACATGCAAGAATTACTCAAGAACATAAATATAAAAGAGGTAAATCAAATATATTACTCACACACAATCTGAACATAATCTCACAATCCATCGGATCCCAGCAAACTCAACATAGCAACAGCATAAGGATTACATATGTGCCTCGATCATGTAGGGCAGCTCACGAGGTCTAATTAGTGAAGCACAAAGAGGGGAGGAGAACATCACATAGCTACTGGTCATGCACCCATGGTCCAAGGGAGACTACTCACAACTCATCCAGGAGGCGTCCATGGTGGTGGAGAGGCTCCCGGTGGTGATCCTCCCCTCCGGCAGGGTGCCGGGAAGAGTTCTCCTGGTACTCCCGATCTTGGAAGCGCAGCGGCGGTGGAACAGAGATGAGATCGCGAAAAAGGGTTCCGTCCTCGAGGGTTTCGGGACGCGGTGTAAATATATGCCAAAGGGGGGCATCAGCGAAGACCTGGGGGGCCCAGGCGCCCCCCAATGCGGCCAGGAGGGTGGCCGCGCCACCAGGGCGCCTGGAGCCCTGGTGGCCCCCCTCCGGCCCTACTTTGGCCGCAAGGAAGCTTCCGGAACGCTGATTTTTTATATAATTTTTCCGGGATTTTTCGGGCAGTTTACGTGATGGGAAAACCTGAAATACAAAAACAGCAGAAAACAGAAACTGGCACTGGGGTGCACTGAGTTAATAGGTTAGTCCAAATATGATCAAAAGTGTATGGAAGTGTATAAATATCATAGCAATATCACACAAAAGAGGCATGGAGCAAGCAGAAATTATAGATACGTTTTGGACGTATCAACATCCCCAAGCTTAATTCCTGCTCGTCCTCGAGTAGGTAAATGATAACAAGCATAATTTCTGTGGTGACATGCTATTAACCATATAAGGACTTTTCATAGTCATATGACAAAAGCTTACTGAGACAATGGATCTGTAGTAATTAAGTTGCCTCATGAGAAAATCACAAAGAACTGAAAGTTTTACAATATGATACTGAAACATCGAATAGATTTGTAATGAGCATGGTGTGCAAATATGATAAAGTGGTATCTCGCTTGCCCCCTTTAGTGAAGCAAAACATAAATGCAGGGGCATCTCCAAGGTTTAAGTGACGACTAGATACAATGATTTCAAAATAAACGATATCATAATCATGCAAAAGACAATGGTACTTTGGGACAATGCACATTACACTCAGAATGACAATCATGCTCTCAGTAGTTGGTGCTTTAAAGAAGGTGGAGACTCTCGAACCGTGGCTTTTGTTGGCAAGGTTGAAAACCCTTGGTCGGAAACAAAGACAAAACATGTACCAGAGCTCTTGGTTTTGAAAACAGAGGTAATAATTATTTTTTTGGATATGCATGTTTCGTCAACGAATGCTAGCAGATAACTCAATTACTTCTTGAGCTGGACAAGTTTCGAGGAACGGCTCCCGAATGAGGACGATCACATCCTCTTAATCTCCTTTGTTTATCACTGCCAAAGTTTTCTGATTTCTCATGAACAAAGCGTGAAGGAGGGTTTGTTTGTTTGTATTATTTGTTAATGAGCCGGGCGCACTCAATGCCAGTTCCTTCTCGTATTATGGGTTTGCACATTAGACATGCAATCCCGGGGTGAAGCTTGTCCAACTTAAAAAGATCATGAATTAACTACTACTTTCTCATGAACTAAAACAGAGGCACAAAATAGGAATGCTTTTTTGAATAATTTCGAGATGGTACATGAAAGTCTTCGTTAGGAATGGTAGGTAAATACCATGTATAGGAAGGTATGGTGGACTCATATGGCATAACTGGTTTAAAGGATTTTGGATGCACAAGTAGTCAGTCCGCTTAGTACAGGCGAAGGTTAGCAAAAGACTGGGAGCGACCAACTAAGAGAGCAATGACGGTCATAATCATGCAGAGCGACAAAGCTACATTGAATCAGGCATGGAAGTTATATCGCTACTCAGAAATAAAAGATCATCAAGGCTTGACAGACATTCTTTACAGTCTTAAATATGCGTGAGCATACACCAAGTCAATCAAAATAAATTCTTGAAGAAAGATATCACTAAACCATACCACATCATAGGCAAACAAATCATGTTGGTACTCCAATAACACATTGGGAACCCCCCAGCTATTTGAGACTAACCATAAGAAAACATGAACTACTAAGCACCATTATGCACGTAGCATTTTTATCATAGACATATCGACCAGTGCAACAGAAGCCAACTCTCTTAACAAGATAAGCACGATAAATAGAGAGAGTTCCAGCGACCAACTAAACAAAAAGCTCTTTAAAAAGATAAGCATGAAAACTAAGAGCTAAGCATGATAGTAGCTATTGAAAGACAAAGAACACACACAGAAGGATAGACATGAAAATTCTATGTTATGTTCTAGGTTGAAGCTTGAGCATTTGACACTCCTGAATCTTTTTATCATCTTCCCTCGCACACTTGAAAACTCCCTTCATACATAACTCATCATAATCTGATTAGCGAGGTTAGTACCCATAATAAAATAATTGTTCCTTGCTGGAAATAAGGATATTCTTGAAGGTCTACTGTTTCTCAAGATTGCCAAAAGGTTTTTGCAAAGAAAAAGCAAGCTCAAGGTTTGCAAAATGAAGAAAAGGCAAAACAGGACAGAATCTGTGAAAAACAGAGCAGCAGGTAGTAAATGATTTTTTTTGGGGCACTTCTGCAACTCTAATCAAAAAACTCAGAACAGATGCTCGAAAGACAATTGTATAGAGCACGCTGTCGAAAAAATTCAGACCAAAAATATGATCTGGTGATTTTATACGATTGTTTCTGTCCAAGGATAGAATCTGTTTCCTGGACAGCACGTCACAACTTTCGAACTTTCTTGCAATCAGAGGCTACACTTGGCACAAAGCTGAAAAGTAAAGATACAATGATGATGCTACTGTAGTAATAACATCAAGACACAACAAAAGCAAAATAAAATTTTATTCATTGTGGGCTGCCTCCCAAAAGCGCTTTCTTTTATGCCTTTAAGCTAGGCATAATGCAAAGAGATCAAGTTTTATCAAGAGTAAAAGAATAGCTAGCCCGTATAACGGACTCAAAAGGTAACTTAATCTTCTTTCTAGGGAAGTGTTCCATCCCTTTCTTGAGAGGAAATTGGAATTTTATATTCCCCTCTTTCATGTCAATGATAGCACCAATGGTGCGTAGAAAAGGACGTCCCAAAATAATTGGACAAGAAGGTTCACATTCAATATCCATAATAGTAAAATCAACGGGAACGTAATTGTCATTGACAATGATAAGAACATCGTCGATCCTCCCCAAAGGTTTCTTTATGGAAGAATCAACCAGACGAACACCAAAAGAACAAGAATCAAAAGGTTTCAATTTAAGCATATCATATATTCTTTTGGGCATAACGGAGGTACTAGCTCCAACATCACATAAAGCATAGCAAGAGAAGTTATTCAACTTAATTTTAATCATAGGATCCCAACCATCTTCTAGCTTTCTAGGTATGGAGGCTTCTACTCTAAGTTTCTCCTCCCTAGCTTTGATGAGAGCATTAGTGATATGCTCTGTGAAGGCAAGATTAAGCGTGCTAGTGCGGGGGTCTCTAGACATCTTGTGAAGGAAATCAATAACTTCGGTAAGAGTGCAATTATCAAAATCAAGGTCACTACTATCAAGTAAAGTGGTAGTGGTGTCCTTTAGGTTCACTTGTTTGGTAGTTTCTATGGTCATAGCATCACCATTAATATGTCCAATGGGACCAGGAGTGCGTTGGGTGCTAAGAGTTTGGATATCCTCAACAACATGGATAGTAGCAACAGTGTGGTGGGTAGGAAGGTTCTTAATTCTATCTTCTTCCTCCCTTTCTCTAGCCCATCTCTCTTTTAGTTTAGCCAACATCCTAATGTTTTCATTAATTTGCACTTGAATAGCATTCATAGGAGTGACCTTCCTCTCCTCAAGAGGAGAAGTTCTAATTTTAAGCAATTCTACCTCATGGGCTAAATTGTCTACCTTCGAAGAGAGATCATCTAGTTTGTTTAGTTTTTCTTCTACACTCTTATTAAAGGCTTTTTGGGTAGTGATGAAATCTTTAAGCATAATCTCTAGTTCAGTAGTGGAGTTCTTGGTGCTAGGATAAGCATTGTTGTTCCCATAAGAATTAGAGGGGAACGGTCTAGGATTGCTACCAAAGTTACTCCTATAAGCATTGTTATTAAAATTGTTTCTAGAGATAAAGTTCACATCTACATGTACTTGAGCAATCAAAGAATTTAAAGGAACATCACGAGGATCAATAGAAGATTGCTTTGAAAGTAGAGACATGATCAAGTCAACTTTTTCATTTAGTGAGGAAATCTCCTCGACAGAGTTTACCTTCCTACCTGTTGGAGCGCGTTCGGTGTGCCATTGGGAATAATTGGTCATCATATCATCGAGAAGCTTCGTGGCAGCACCAAGTGTAGTTGACATAAAGGTTCCTCCCGCGGCTGAATCTAACAAGTTTCGCGAGGTAAAGTTCAAGCCTGCATAAAAAGTTTGGATAACCATCCAAGTAGTCAAACCATGAGTAGGGCAGTTCTTGACAAGAGATTTCATGCGTTCCCAAGCTTGGGCAACGTGTTCATTATCCAATTGTTTAAAATTCATTATGTTACTCCTTAGTTGGATAATTTTAGCAGGTGGATAGTATTTTCCAATAAAAGCATCTTTGCACTTGTCCCAAGAATCTATGCTATTTCGAGGCAAGGATTGAAACCAAACTTTAGCTCCTCCTCTCAAGGAGAAAGGAAAAAGCTTAAGCTTAACAATATTACCATCTATTTCTTGGTACTTTTGCATATCACAGAGTTCAACAAAATTGTTTAAGTGTAAAGCAGTATCATCTCCAGCACCGGAGAATTGATCTTTCATAACTAGGTTCAGTAAAGCAGGTTTAATTTCATAAGAAGGTGTTGAAGTGGCAGGTGTAGTGATAGGCGTGCAAATAAAGTCATCGTTGTTATGACTAGTGAAGTCACACAACTGGGTGTTCTCGGTGGAACCCATAGCAGCAAGCGAGCAAGATAACTATTTTTGTGATTTTCGATAAAAGATACTAAAGCAAAACTGAAAGGTAAACTAACAAGACTAAAAAGAAAACTTTGCTTGATGGCTTCTCGCCCCTCGTTGGTTACCCCAAGTGGAAGGTTTGAGATGCAGTGTAGCGGTAGTTTTCCCTTGGCAAAGATACCAAGGATCGAATTCCCCTGAGACTCCAAGGTTCAACAAGAAGGTGTCAACTACTAATGGCGCCAGATACTTAGCAATTAACCGGACCTGCACACAGATACAAATAACTTTGCTCCCAACGAGTACAGAGAGGTTGTCAATCCCTCTGGCCTTGTCGTTTACAAAGGATCAAACGCAAGAGATAATAGTGATAGGTATTGCTGCAACTAGTAAGTAAAAGCAGAAAGTAAATAGCGGATGTGATCAGTGATGGTAATATGGATCGGGGTCCCATGATGTTCACTAGTGAGGTCTCTCTCCCAAAAGACGATAAAACAGCTATGTGAGGTAAACGAATTACAGCTGGGCAATTGACAGAATTATGTGCGCAAACCAATGCTAACTATGTTGCAAGAAAGGTAGAGGTTCAAAGCATGGGCGGTACACCAAGGCAAGTAGACTGAAATCCATCTGCATCTACTACTAATCATCCACCTTGAGTTATCTATCCAGAACATCTCGCTGGTATTAAGTTGCGAGTCCCACCCATAGTGTAAACTCAAAGCAACAGACGACTGCATTAAAAGAACTTTGCGTAAAGTAAACAATCCTTGCACCCGCGAGTACAAGCACCGTTCTTTTCCCCCTTGTGGCAACAGCACATCCCCTAGACTCATGTTTCTGTCACTCAAACTAGTCATCGAGGGGCATGAACCCACAATCAAGCATAGCGTTCCCTCTTGGAGTTACTACCTACTACTTGGCCAAAGCAATAAATAGCAACGGAGAACATGCAAGAATTACTCAAGAACATAAATATAAAAGAGGTAAATCAAATATATTACTCACACACAATCTGAACATTATCTCACAATCCATCGGATCCCAGCAAACTCAACATAGCAACAGCATAAGGATTACATATGTGCCTCGATCATGTAGGGCAGCTCACGAGGTCTAATTAGTGAAGCACAAAGAGGGGAGGAGAACATCACATAGCTACTGGTCATGGACCCATGGTCCAAGGGAGACTACTCACAACTCATCCGGGAGGCGTCCATGGTGGTGGAGAGGCTCCCGGTGGTGATCCTCCCCTCCGGCAGGGTGCCTGGAAGAGTTCTCCTGGTGCTCTCGATCTTGGAAGCGTGGCGGCGGCGGAACAGAGATGAGATCGTGAAAAAGGGTTCCGTCCTCGAGGGTTTCGGGACGCGGTGTAAATATATGCCAAAGGGGGGCATCAGCGGAGACCTGGGGGGCCCAGGCGCCCCCCCCCCCCCCGGCGCGGCCAGGAGGGGGGCCGCGCCACCAGGGCGCCTGGAGCCCGGGTGGCCCCCCTCCGGCCCTACTTTGGCCATAAGGAAGCTTCCGGAACGCTGATTTTTTATATAATTTTTCCGGGATTTTTCTGGCAGTTTACGTGATGGGAAAACCTGAAATACAAAAACAGCAGAAAACAGAAACTGGCACTGGGGTGCACTGAGTTAATAGGTTAGTCCAAATATGATCAAAAGTGTATGGAAGTGTATAAATATCATAGAAATATCACACAAAAGAGGCATGGAGCAAGCAGAAATTATAGATACGTTTTGGACGTATCAAGAATATATACGCGGAAGAAGTAGGTCAGGGGGCTGCGAGGGGCCCACAAGGTAGGGGCACATCCTACCCCCTGGGCACGACCTTCATCCTTGTGTCCCCCTCGCGGCTCCTCTGACTTGAACTCCAAGTCCCCTGGGTGTCTCCTGGTCCAAGAAAAATCATCGCGAAGGTTTCATTTCGTTTGGACTCCGTTTGGTATTCCTTTTTTGCGAAACTCAAAAACAAGAAAAAAAACAGAAAATGGCACTAGGCTCTAGGTTAATAGGTTAGTCCCAAAGATAATATAAAATAGCATATGCATATAAAACATACAAAACAAGTAATATAATAGCATGGAACAATAAAAATTATAGATACATTGGAGACGTATCAAGGGGTCGCGGCGGAGACGCCGCCTACGCCCTCCCACCGGACGCGGCGACCTAGACGCCAGAAAATCATCGTCCTGGCGTCGAAGTCCCAAAGGATGGGACCCAGAGTCTGTAAGAAGTCGACGTCAACGATGAAGTCGAAGTAGCCCAAGTCGATGCCGACGCATGTGATGGAGAAGTGCTCGTCGCTGATGATGATGGGGACATGTCGAGCAATACCCTGGTAGAGGAGTCGGTCCCCGTTGGCCACGGTAACGCGTAACTGCTCCCGGTGCATGGTGGCCCCTGGCAGAAAGTTGTGGGTGGAGCCCGTATCTAGGAGTGCGAGGAACCGCTCGCCGTTCATCGTCACTGGCAGAAACATAGACTTCTCCGTCTGAATGCCCACGAGTGCATGGAGAGAAATGATAAGGGCGTTCGCCTGGGCCGGCCCGGGAGGAACCTCATCGGCCCCTGGGGGGTGGTTCACCAAGCCCGGCTGCGGCGGCATCCTCCTTAGTGTAGTTCGCGGCCTCCAAGTAGAACAGGAGCGGGCCAACATGGCCCGGGACGTAGGGCTCATCACAGTTTAGCACAGCCCCTGACGATGGCGCTCGAGCTGCTCAGCCGTGGTGAGTCGACAGAATGGGCGCGTCGCGCCAAAGCGTTGGGCGCTGCGGGGGCCTGGGTCGGACGCCCCGGCGCTGGACCGAGAGGGCTGTCAGACGCCCCTGGACGGTGGGGTCTGCTGCATGGCCAGCGCACGCCGCTCGAAGGTGCGGGCATAGTACATGGCCGTATGGAGGTCATGTGGTCCCCGCATCTCCACATCCATGCAGATGTGATCCGGCACACTGCGAACGAAGAACTCGGCCCGCTGTCGAGCCGTGACATCTGACGCGTGGCACGCCAAGGCCTGGAAGCGATTGGCGAATTTCTACACCGTAGAGGTGAATGGGAGGCGCCCAAGCTCCGCTAGTCAGCTCCCGCATATCGGCGGCCCGACGCGTAAGAGGCAAAGCTCGCGGAAGCGCTCCCATGGGGGCATATGTTGGGGATCATTGCATAAATTCAAAAAAATTCTACGCATCACCAAGATCAATCTATGTAGTGACTAGCAACGAGAGAGGGGAGTGCATCTTCATACCTTTGAAGATCGCGATGCGGAAGCGTTGCAAGAACGCGGTTGGTGGAGTCATACAAGAAGCGATTCAGATCGCGGCCGAATCCGATCTAAGCGCCGAACAACGGCGCCTCTGTGTTCAACACACGTGCAGCCCGGTGACATCTCCCACGCCTTGATCCAGCAAGGAGAGGGGGAGAGGTTGGGGAAGACTCCGTCCAGCAGCAGCACGACGGCGTGGTGGTGGTGGAGGAGTGTGGTACTCCGGCAGGGCTTCGCCAAGCGCTACGAAAGGAGGAGGAGGAGTTGGAGAGGGGGAGGGCCGCACCAGGGATCAGGTGAGGCTGCCCTCCCACCCCTTCACTTTATATAGGGTAAGGAGAGAGGGGGCCGACCCATCTAGATGAGATCTAGAGGGGGCGGCGGCCAGGTGGGGGAGGGAGGAACTTGCCCCCCAAGCAGGTGGGGCGCCTTGGGCCCTTGGGGGCGCACCAGCCCACTAGGTCTGGTCCCCTCCCATATTCACCCTATTAAGCCCCCGGGGCAGGTGGCCCCACCCGGTGGACCTCCGGACATCTTTCGGTGGTCCCGGTACAATACTGATAACCCCCAAAACCATTCCGGTGAATGAAACTGGACTTCCCATATATAAATCTTTACCTCCAAAACTCCTCGTGACGTCTGGGATCTTATCCGGGACTCCGAACAACATTTGGTAACCACGTACATACATTCCCTATAACCCTAGCGTCATCGAACCTTAAGTGTGTAGACCCTACGGGTTAGGGAACCATGCAGACATGACCGAGACATGTCTCCGGCCAATAACCAACAGCGGGATCTGAATACCCATGTTGGCTCCCACATGTTCCACGATGATCTTATCGGATGAACCACGATGTCAAGGATTCAACCAATCCCGTATACAATTCCCTTTATCTACCGGTATAGTACTGGCTCGATATTCGATCGTCGCTATCCCTATACCTTGTTTTATCTCGTTACCGGCAACTTTCTTTACTCGTTCCATAACACATCATCCCGTGACCAACTCCTTAGTCACATTGAGCTTATTACAATGATGTCTTATCGAGTGGGCCCAAAGATACTTCTTCGTCATACGGAGTGACAAATCCCAGTATCGATTCGTACCAAACCAACAGATACTTTCGGTGATACCCGTAGTGCACCTTTATAGCCACCCAGTTACATTGCGATGTCTAGCACACCCAAAGCATTCCTACGGTATCCGGGAGTTGCACAATCTCATGGTCTAAGGAAAAGATACTTGACATTGGAAAAGCTTTAGCAGACAAACTACATGATCTTGTGCTATGCTTAGGATTGGGTCTTGTCCATCACATCATTCTCCTAATGATGTGATCCCATTATCAATGACATCCAATGTCCATGGTCAGGAAACCGTAACCATCTATTGATCAGCGAGCTAGTCAACTAGAGGCTCATTAGGGACATGTTGTGGTCTATGTATTCACACATGTATTACAATTTCCGGATAATACAATTATAGCATGAACAATTGACAATTATCATGAACAAGGAAATATAATAATAACCGTTTTATTATTGCCTCTAGGGCATATTTCCAAGAGTCTCCCACTTGCACTAGAGTCAATAATCTAGTTACATTGTGTTGAATCGAACACCCATAGAGTTCTGGTGTTGATCATGTTTTGCTCGTGGAAGAGGTTTAGTCAACGGATCTGCGACATTCAGATCCATATGCACTTTACAAATATCTATGTCTCCATCTTGAATATAACCACGGATGGAGTTGAAACGACGATTGATGTGCTTGGTCTTCTTGTAAAACCTGGGCTCCTTAGCAACGGCAATAGCTAAAGTGTTGTCACAGAAGAGATTCATCGGGCCCGACACGCTTGGAATAACTCCTAGGTCGGTGATGAACTCCTTCATCCAGACTCCTTCCTGTGCTGCTTCGGAAGCAGCTATGTACTCCGCTTCACATGTAGATGCTGCCATGACGCTTTGCTTGCAACTGCACCAGCTGACTGCCCCACCATTCAAAATATGTTGGGGGTCGTTGCAGAAAATCAAAAAAATTCCTATGCATCACCAAGATCTATCTATGGAGATTACTAACAACGAGAGAGGAGTGCATCTTCATACCTTTGAAGATCACGATGCGGAAGCGTTGCAAGAACGGGGTTGGTGGAGTCGTACACGAAGCGATTCAGATCACGGTCAAATCCGATCTAAGCGCCGAACAACGGCGCCTCCGCGTTCAACACACGTGCAGCCCGGTGACGTATCCCGCGCCTTGATCCAGCAAGGGGAGAGGGAGAGGTTGGGGAAGACTCCAGCAGTAGCAGCACGATGGTGTGGTGGTGGTGGAGGAGCGTGGCACTCCAGCAGGGCTTCGCCAAGCACCGCAAGTGACGAGGAGGGAGAGGGGTAGGGCTGCGCCAAGAGAGAGACGAACTCGTGCATTTGGCAGCCCCGAAACCCCACATATATATAGGGGAGGGGAGGGGCTGCGCCCCCATCTAGGGTTCCCCCCCAGGGGTGGCGACTGCCCCTAGATCCCATCTAGGGGGTGGCCAGAAGGGGGAGAGAGAGGGGGGCCGCCCTAGGGTGGGCCTTAAGGCCCATCTGGACCTAGGGTTTGCCCCCTCTCCCATCCCATGCGCCCTAGGCCTTAGTGGGGGGGCGCACCAGCCCACCTAGGGCTGGTCACTTCCCACACTTGGCCCACGCAAGCCTCTGGGGCTGGTGGCCCTTCCCGGTGGACCCCCGGAACCCTTCCGATGGTCCTGGTACGTTACAGATAACACCCAGAACAATTCCGGTGACCAAAACGGGACTTCCCATATATAAATCTTTACCTCTGGACCATTCCGGAACTCCTCATGATGTCCGGGATCTCATTCAGGACTCCGGACAACATTCGGTAACCACATACTACATTCCCTATAACCCTAGCATCATCGAACCTTAAGTGTGTAGACCCTACGGGTTCGGGAACCATGTACTCATGACCGAGACATATCTCCGGCCAATAACCAACAACGGGATATAGATACCCATGTTGGCTCCCACATGATCCACGATGATCTCATCAGATGAACCACGATGTCAAGGATTCAATTAATCCCGTATACGATTCCCTTTGTCTAGCGGTATAGAACTTGCCCGAGATTCGATCGTCGGTATACCGATACCTTGTTCAATCTCGTTATGGCAAGTCTCTTTACTCGTTCCGTAACACATCGTCCCGTGACCAACTCCTTAGTCACATTGAGCTCATTACGATGATGTCTTACCGAGTGGGCCCAGAGATACCTCTCCGTCATACGGAGTGACAAATCCCAGTCTTGATTCGTGCCAACCCTACTGATACTTTCGGGGATACCCGCAGTGTACCTTTATAGCCACCTAGTTACGTTGTGACGTTTGGCACACCCAAAGTACTCCTACGGTATCCGGGAGTTGCACAATCTCATGGTCTGAGGAAAGGATACTTACCTTTGGAAAAGCTTTAGCATACGAACTACACGATATTGTGCTAGGCTTAGGATTGGGTCTTGTCCATCACATCATTCTTCCGAAGATGTGATCCCGTTATCAACGACATCCAATGTCCATGGTCAGGAAACCGTAACCATCTATTGATCAACGAGCTAGTCAACTAGAGGCTCACTAGGGACATGTTGTGGTCTATGTATTCACACATGCATTACTGTTTCCGGATAATACAATTAAAACATGAACAATAGACAATTATCATGAACAAGGAAATATGATAATAACCATTTTATTATTGCCTCTAGGGCATATTTCCAATAGTCTCCCACTTGCACTAGAGTCAATAATCTAGTTACATTGTGATGAATCGAACACCCATAGAGTTCTGGTGTTGATCATGTTTTGCTCGTGGAAGAGGTTTAGTCAACGGATCTGCGACAATCTGATCCGTATGCACTTTACAAATATCTATGTCTCCATTTTGAATATAATTTCGGATGGAGTTGAAACGTCGCTTGATGTGCTTGGTCTTCTTGTGAAACCTGGGCTCCTTGGCAATGCCAATAGCTCCAGTGTTGTCACAGAAGAGAGTCATTGGTCCCGACGCGCTTGGAATAACTCCTAGGTCGGTGATGAACTCCTTCATCCAGACTCCTTCCTGCACTGCTTCGGAAGCAGCTATGTACTCCGCTTCACATGTAGATGCCGCCACAACACTTTGCTTGCAACTGCACCAGCTTACTGCCCCTCCATTCAAAATATACACGTATCCGGTTTGAGACTTGGAGTCATCCAGATCTGTGTCGAAGCTAGCATCGACGTAACCTGATGACCCACAAGTGTAGGGGATCTATCATAGTCCTTTCTATAAGTAAGAGTGTCGAACCCAACGAGGAGCAGAAGGAAATGATAGGCAGTTTTCAGTAAGGTATTTTCTGCAAGCACTGAAATTATAGGTAACATATAGTTTTGTGACAAGGTAATTGGTAGCAAGTGACAAAAGGTAAAAGTAAGTAAGGTGCAGCAAGGTGCTCCAATCCTTTTTGTAGCAAAGGACAAGCCTGGACAAACTCTTATATAAAGGAAAGCGCTCCCGAGGATGCATGGGAATTATCGTCAAGCTAGTTTTCATCACGATCGTCTTATTCGCGTTCGGTACTTTAATAATTTGGTATGTGGGTGGACCGGTGCTTGGGTTCTACCCTTACTTGGACAAACCTCTCACTTATGATTAACCTCTAATGCAAGCATCCGCAACTACAAAAGAAGTATTAAGGTAAACCTAACCATAGCCTGAAACATATGGATCCAAATCAGCCCCTTACGAAGCAACGCATAAACTAGGGTTTAAGCTTCTATCACTCTAGCAACCCATCATCTACTTATTACTTCCCAATGCTTTCCTCTAGGCCCAAATAATGGTGAAGTGTCATGTAGTCGATGTTCACATGACACCACTAGAGGAGAGACAACATACATCTCATCAAAATATCGAACGAAGACCAAACTCACATGACTACTAAGAGCAAGACTTCTCCCATGTCCTCGGGAACAAAAGTAACTACTCACAAGACATAATATTGTTCATTATTAGAGGGGTATTAATATGCATAATGGATCTGAACATATGATCATCCACCAAATAAACCAACTAGTATCAAATACAAGGAGTAATCAACACTACTAGCAACCCACATGTACCAATCTGAGGTTTGGGTACAAAGATTGGATATAAGAGATGAACTAGGGTTTGAGAGGAGATGGTGCTGGTGAAGATGTTGATGAAGATAGCCCTCCCCAAGATGGGAGAGTTGTTGGTGATGACGGCAGTGACGATTTCCCCCTCCCAGAGGGAAGTATCCCCGGCAGAACAGCTCTGCCGGAGCCCTAGATTGGTTTCCGCCTCGGTTCCGCCTCGAGACGGCGGCGTCTGGTCCCGAAAGCCTCCTTATGATTTTTTCCAGGTCAAAACACCTCATATAGGAGAATATGGGCATCGGGGGCTTTCCGGCTGGCCCACGAGGCAGGGGGCGCGCCCTGGGAAGGGGGGCGCGCCCCCCACCCTCGTGGGCAGCCGGTGGCCCCCCTCGTGGACTTCTTTCGCCAGATATTTTTTTATATTTTCTGAAACGATGTTCTATTGAGTTTCAGGGCTTTTGGAGTTGTGCAGAATAGGTTTCCAGAGTTTGCTCCTTTTCCAGCCCAGAATTCCAGCTGCCGGCATTCTCCCTCTTCATGTAAACCTTGTAAAATAAGAGAGAAAAGGCATAAGTATTGTGACATAACAAGTAATAACAGCCCATAATGCAGTAAATATCAACATATAAGCATGATGCAAAATGGACGTATCAACTCCCCAAGCCTAGACCTCGCTTGTCCTCAAGCAAAAGCCGATATCGAAAAATATGTCCACATGTTTAGAGATAGATGTGTCGGTAAAAACAAAATACGGACATGAGGGCATCATGATCATTCTCATAACGGCAACTTATATAAATATAGTCATATGATCCTTATGCTAAAGTAACAATTCATCCACAATATCAAGTATGTATCATAAACTTCATTGGAAACTAACAAACTTTCATCTCGGTCATTGAAGCAATTGCAATTTATCGTAATATCAGAAAGAGTCAATATAAGAGCTTTTCAGCAAGCCTACATACTTAACTATCATATAGTCTTTCACAATTGCTCACACTCACGCAATACTTATGTTTATGGAGTTTTAATCGGACACAGAGAAAGATAAGGGCTTATGGTGTTGCCTCCCAACCTTTTACCTCAAGGGTAATGTCAACAGTAATATATCATGAAAACTTACATCCAAGTGGGTATATATGTCAAGATCTTTCCAACACAATGTGCTTGCCAAAGGATAAAGTGTAAAAAGGAAAGGTGGATTTCACCTTGACACTTATAAGACAAGAATAATTGATAGGCCCTTCGCAGAGGCAAGCAGAGGTTGTCATGTGTTTTTATGGTTGGATGCACAAAGTCTTAGCATAGAAGAAATTCGCTTTATATTGCCACTTGTGATAAGGACCTTCATTATGAAGTCCGTCGCTTTTATTACTTCCATATCACAAGATCGTATAGAGCTAATTTCTCTCACACTAATAAATCATACATATTTTAGTGGATTTGCAACATGACAACTTACTTGGAAGGATCTTTCTCAATCCATAGGCAGGTATGGTGGACGCTCATGGCAAAACTGGGTTTAAGGATGTATGGAAGCACAAGTAGTATCTCTACTTAGTGCGAGGAGTTTTGGCTAGCATGAGGGGGAAAGGCAAGCTCAACATGTTGGATGATCCATGAAAATATACTTTATTTCGGATATAAGAAGACATAACCCATTATGTTGTCTTCCTTGTCCAACATCTACTCTTTAGCATGTCATACTTTAATGAGTGCTCACAATCATAAAAGATGTCCAAGATAGTATATTTGTATGTGAAGCCTCTCTTCTTTTATTACTTCCTATTAATTGCAATGATGACCAAAACTATGTTTGTCACCTCCCAACAACTTTTATTCATCATACTCTTGTATGTGTAGTCATTACTTCCCACAAGATCGATATGATCTCTTTGATACTCTTTATGTTTTCTTTCTTTTATCATGACCCATGTGAGGAAATCAAGCCCTTGACTCAACACTAATCTTTATTATATAGCTCAGGGACTCGATTACAAAGTATAAAGCTCACAAAGCAAAAGCTCACAACTAGATCATGCTAACTTTATTCTACTAGATCAAGATACTACCAAAAGGATCGAACTAAGTAAAACGGTAAAGATAGGAGTGATGGTGATACGATACCGGGGTCAATCCCCCATGCTTGGCAGTTGCCAAGGGGAGTGCCCATACCCATGTGATTATGTCTCCTTCTTCAGGGGTGGTGTTGATGATGGAGTTGTTAATGATGTAGGCTTGTTGTCCACCTTCCAAGGCATGGGTTCACCATCATAGAAGGATGATTGAGTCTCCGGGATAGTCAAATCTGCAGCCAAACTCATCTTCTTGAATCTATATTCATACTCACAGTTTTGGTTTTGCAAGTCATAGATCTGGGCTTGGAGGTGTTCGATCTTCTCTTGAAGACTGGAGATAGCTTCCCCAAAGATCCTTGAGTCCAACTTGAGGTTGTTGGCGAGCTCCGAGATCATCATGTGGTTAGCGTTGAGTCCTCATTCCACCATGCCTTGGCACTTGAAAACTTGCTGCTCCATTGCTTCGAGTCTTATCTCCACACTTCCGGTCCTCCTCGGCCCCTCAACATCACGGATGTGCAGCACCCCCTCATGCAACTCCATGGTTTTAGGGTGGTGCAGCACCTCCGCAAGGTAGGGGTTGATGACCTACTCGAAGAACTTGTCCTTGGGGGTGTTGGAGGACGCCATGATGATCTAGATCTGTCAAAAATAGCAGCTCGAAATGAAAACAGAGGATTTTTGTGTGATACAGAGGTCAAAACCTTCGGGAGTATGTATAATGAATTTTTACCGACCAAAAGGAGTAACCCACAAGAAAACGGAGTCCGGGGGACACACGGGGTGCCCACGAGGCAGGGGGCGCGCCCTGGGAAGGGGGGCGCACCCTCCACCCTCGTGGACACCTCGTGTCTCTTCCGGACTGCGGTTTATTTTTCTATTTTTCTAAATATTCCAAAACGGAGAAAATTTACCTTTAGAACTGTTTTGGAGTCGGTTTACTTACCATATCACGTACCTCTTCCTTTTCGGAGGCTGAATCATTCTGGAAAGTGTCGCTTATGTATTCCTCCGGGGTTATGGTTTCAATAACATTAGTTTCAACATTTATAGGATTACCTGAGATATAATGTTTGATCCTTTGACCATTCACCACCTTCGGATTTGTGCCTTTGAAGTTGTTGATTTTTATGGCACCGGAACGATAGACCTCCTCGATAACGTAAGGTCCTTCCCACTTGGAGAGAAGTTTTCCTGCAAAAAATCTTAAACGAGAGTTGTATAGCAAGACATAATCACCTACGTTAAACTCACGCTTTTGTATTCTTTTGTCATGCCATCTTTTAATTTTTTTCTTTAAATAACTTGGCATTCTCGTAGGCCTGGGTTCTCCACTCATCAAGGCAGCTAATGTCAAATAACCTCTTCTCACCGGCAAGTTTGAAATCGTAGTTGAGCTCTTTAATAGCCCAATATGCCTTATGTTCTAGCTCAAGAGGTAAGTGACATGCTTTTCCATATACCATCTTATATGGAGACATACCCATAGGATTTTTGTATGCAGTTCTGTAGGCCCATAATGCATCATCTAGTTTCTTGGACCAATTCTATCTAGACCTATTAACTATCTTTTGCAAGATTAATTTCAACTCCCTATTACTTAGTTTAACTTGACCACTAGTCTGTGGGTGATAAGGTGATGCAATTCTATGGTTGACATCATATTTAGCAAGCATCTTACGGAAAGCACCATGAATAAAGTGTGAACCACCATCAGTCATTAGATACCTAGGGACTACAAAACTTGGAAATATAACTTCTTTAAGCATCTTAATAGAGGTGTTATGATCAGCACTACTAGTTGGAATAGCTTCTACCCACTTAGTAACGTAATCAACAGCAACTAGAATATGTGTGTACCCATTAGAGGCAGGAAAAGGTCCCATATAATCAAAGCCCCAAACATCAAATGGTTCAATAACAAGTGAATAATTCATAGGCATTTCTTGACGTCTACTAATTGTTGGGGAACGTAGTATTTTCAAATTTTCCTACGATCACGCAAGATCTATCTACCAGATTCATAGCAACGAGAGGGAAGAGTGTGTCTACGTACCCTCGTAGACCGGAAGCGGAAGCATCAAGTGACGCGGTTGATGTAGTCGAACTTCTTCGCGATTCAACCGATCAAGCACCGAACGTACGGCACCTCCGCGTTCAGCACACGTTCAACTTGATGACGTCCCACGAGCTCTTGATCCAGTTCAGCTTCACGGGAGAGTTTCGTCAGCACGACGGCGTGGTGACGGATATGATTATCTACCGGCGCAGGGCTTCGCCTAAGCACTGCGACGGTATGACCGAGGTGTGTTTCTGTGGAGGGGGCCACCGCACACGGCTGGAACAATTCAACTTGCGTGTCTTTGGGTGCCCCCCTGCCCCCGTATATAAAGGAGCAAGGGGGAGGCCGGCCGGCCCTCCTATGGTGTGGCTATGGCTGCAATCCTACTAGGAATAAGATCGCAATCCTATTCCTAGTAGGAACCTACCAAAGAAGGAAGAAGGGGGAAGGAAAGAGAGGGAGAGGGAGAGGGAAAGAGGGGCCGCGCCCCCCTCCCCTAGTCCTATTCGGACTCATCCTAGGGAGGGGGCGCGCCACCTCCTGGCTGCTGCCCTCGGATCGCAATCCTATTCCTAGTAGGAACCTACCAAAGAAGGAAGAAGGGGGAAGGAAAGAGAGGGAGAGGGAGAGGGAAAGAGGGGCCGCGCCCCCCTCCCCTAGTCCTATTCGGACTCATCCTAGGGAGGGGGCACGCCACCTCCTGGCTGCTGCCCTCTCTCTCCCCTATGGCCCACAAGGGCCCATCATTCCCCCGGGGGGTTCCGGTAACCCCCCCGGCACTCCGGTAAATTCCGAAACTTTCCAGAACACTTCCGGTGTCCGAATATAGTCGTCCAATATATCAATCTTTACTTCTCGGACATTCTGAGACTCCTCGTCATGTCCGTAATCTCATCCGGGACTCTGAACTACCTTCGGTACATCAAAACTCATAAACTCATAATACCGATCGTCATCAAACGTTAAGTGTGCGGACCCAACGGGTTCGAGAACTATGTAGACATGACCGAGACTCATCTCCGGTCAATAACCAATAGCGGAACCTGGATGCTCATATTGTCTCCTACATATTCTACGAAGATCTTTATCGGTCAAACCGCATAACAACATACGTTGTTCCTTTTGTCATCGGTATGTTACTTGCCCGAGATTCGATCGTCGGTATCTTTATACCTAGTTCAATCTCGTTACCGGCAAGTCTCTTTACTCGTTCCGTAATACATCATCTCGTGACTAACTCATTAGTCATTTGCTTGCAAGGCTTATTATGATGTGCATTTCTGAGAGGGCCCAGAGATACCTCTCCGACACTCGGAGTGACAAATCATAATCTTGATCTATGCCAACACCACGAATACTTTCGGAGACACCTGTAGATCATCTTTATGATCACCCAGTTACGTTGTGACGTTTGATAGCACACAAGGTGATCCTACGGTATTCGGGAGTTGCATAATCTCATAGTTATAGGAACATGTATAACTCATGAAGAAAGCAATAGCAGTAAAACTAAACGATCATAGTGCTAAGCTAACGGATGGGTCTTGTCCATCACATCATTCTCCTAATGATGTGATCCCGTTGATCAAATGACAACTCATGTCTATGGTTAGGAAACATAACCATCTTTGATCAATGAGCTAGTCTAGTAGAGGCATACTAGGGACACTCTGTTTTGTCTATGTATTCACACATGTACTAAGTTTCCGGTTAATACAATTCTAGCATGAATAATAAACATTTATCATGATATAAGGAAATATAAATAACAACTTTATTATTGCCTCTAGGGCATATTTCCTTCAGTCTCCCACTTGCACTAAAGTCAATAATCTAGCTCACATCGCCATGTGATTTAATACCGATAGTTCACATCGTTATGTGAATAACACCCATAGTTCACATCGCCATGTGACCAACACCCAAAGGGTTTACTAGAGTCAATAATCTAGTTCACATCGCTATGTGATTAATACCCAAGAATAATAAGGTGTGATCATGTTTTGCTTGTGAGAGAAGTTTAGTCAATGGGTCTGTCACATTCAGATCCGTATGTATTTCGCAAATTTCTATGTCTACAATGCTTTGCATAGGGCTACTCTAGCTAATTGCTCCCACTTTCAATACGCATCCAGATTGATACTTAGAGTCATCTGTATTTAGTGTCAAAGCTTGCATCGGCGTAACCCTTTACGACGAACTCTTTATCACCTCCATAATCGAAAAGCATTTCCTTAGTCATCCAGTTACTAAGGATAATTTTGACCGCTGTACAGTGATTTACTCCTGGATCACTATTGTACCCCCTTGACAAACTCATGGCAAGGTACACAACATGTTTGGTATACAGCATGGCATACTTTATAGAACCTATGGCTGAGGCATAGGGAATGACTTTCATTCTCTCTATATTTTTCTACCGTGGTCTGGCTTTGAGTCTTACGCAACTTCACACCTTACAAGTGAGGCAAGAACTCCTTCTTTGACTGATCCATTTTGAACTACTTCAAAATCTTATCAAGGTATGTACTCATCGAAAGTCTTATCAAGCGTCTCGATCTATCTCTATAGATCTTGATGCCCAATATGTAAGCAGCTTCACCAAGGTCTTTCGTTGAAAAACTCCTTTCAAACACTCCTTTATGATTTCCAGAAAATTCTACATCATTTCCGATCGACAATATGTCATTCACATATACTTATCAGAAAGGTTATAGTGCTCCCACTCACTTCTTGTAAATACAGGCTTCACCGCAAGTCTGTATAAATCTATATGCTTTGATCAACTTATCAAAGCGTATATTCCAACTCCGAGATGCTTGCACCAGTCCATAGATGGATTGTTGGAGCTTGCATACTTTGTTAGCACCTTTTGGATCGACAAAACCTTCTGGTTGCATCATATACAACTCTTCTTTTAGATATCCATTCAGGAATGCAGTTTTGACATCCATTTGCCAGATTTCATAATCATAAAATGCGGCAATTGCTAACATGATTCGGACAGACTTAAGCATCGTTACAGGTGAGATAGTCTCATCGTAGTCAACTCCTTGAACTTGTCGAAACCCTTTCGCAACAAGTCGAGCTTTGTAAACAGTAACATTACCGTCTGCGTCGGTCTTCCTCTTGAAGATCCATTTATTTTCGATGGCCTGCCGATCATCGGGCAAGTCAACCAAAGTCCACACTTTGTTCTCATACATGGATCCCATCTCAGATTTCATGGCCTCAAGCCATTTTGCGGAATCTAGGCTCATCATCGCTTCCTCATAGTTCGTAGGTTCATCATGGTCTAGTAACATGACTTCCAGAACTGGGTTGCCGTACCACTCTGGTGCGGAATGTACTCTGGTTGATCTATGACGTTCAACAGAAACTTGATCCGAAGTTTCATGATCATCATCATTAACTTCCTCACTGATTGGTGTAGGAATCACTGGAACAATTTTCTGTGATGTATTACTTTCCAATTCGGGAGAAGGTACAATTACCTCATCAAGTTCTACTTTCCTCCCACGCACTTCTTTCGAGAGAAAACTCCTTCTCTAGAAAGGATCCACTCTTAGCAACAAAGACCTTGCCTTCGGATCTGTGATAGAAGGTGTACCCAACAGTTTCTTTTGGGTATCCTATGAAGATTTACTTCTCCGATTTGGGTTCGAGCTTATCATGTTGAAACTTTTTCACATAAGCATCGCAGTCCCAAACTTAAAGAAATGACAGCTTAGGTTTCTCGTCAAACCACAGTTCATATGGTGTCATCTCCACAGATTTAGATGGTGCCCTATTTAACATGAATGTAGCTGTCTCTAATGCATAACCCCAAAAGCGATAGTGGTAGATCGGTAAGAGACATCATTGATCGCACCATATCTAATAAAGTACGGTTATGACGTTCAGACACACCATTACACTATGGTGTTCCGGGTGGCGTGAGTAGTGAAACTATTTCACATTGTTTTTACTGAAGGCCAAACTCGCTAACTCAAATATTTTTCCTCTATGATCATATCGTAGAAACTCTTATTTTCTTGTTATGATGATTCTCCACTTCACTCTGAAATTCTTTGAACTTTTCAAATGTTTCAGACTTGTGCTTCATTAAGTAGATATACCCATATCTGCTCAAATCATCAGTGAAGGTCAGAAAATAACGATACCCGCCGCGAGCTTCAACACTCATTGGTCCACATACATCTGTATGTATGATCTCCAACAAATCTGTTGCTCGCTCCATTGTTCCGGAGAACGGAGTTTTAGTCATCTTGCCTATGAGGCATGGTTCGCAAGTACCAAGTGATTCATAATCAAGTGATTCCAAAAGTCCATCACTATGGAGTTTCTTCATGCGCTTTACACCATTATAACCTAAACGGCGGTGCCACAAATAAGTTGCACTATCATTATTAACCTTGCATCTTTTGGCTTCAATATTATGAATATGTGTATCACCACGATCGAGATCCAACAAACTATTTTCATTGGGTGTATAACCATCGAAGATTTTATTCATGTAAACAGAATAACAATTATTCTATGACTTTAAATGAATAACCGTATTGCAACAAATATGATCAAATCATATTCATGCTCAACGCAAATGCCAAATAACATTTATCTAGGTTTTACACTAATCCCGAAAGTATAGGGAGTGTGCGATGATGATCATATCAATCTTGGAACCACTTCCAACACGTATCGTCACTTCACCTTTAACTAGTCTCTGTTCATTCTGCAATTCTCGTTTCGAGTTACTAATTTTAGCAACTGAACCGGTATCAAATACCCAGGGGTTGCTATGAACACTAGTAAAGTACACATCAATAATCTGTATATCAAAATATACCTTTGTTCACTTTGCCATCCTTCTATCCGCCAAGTATCTAGGGCAGTTCCACTTCCAGTGACCATTTCCTTTGCAGTAGAAGCACTTAGTTTCAGGCTTGAGTTTTAGCTTTGGGTTTCTTCACGGGAGTGAAAACTTGCTTGTCATTCTTCTTGAAGTTCCCCTTCTCTCCCTTTGCCCTTTACTTGAAACAAGTGGTCCTGTTAACCATCAACACTTGATGCTTTTTCATGATTTCTACCTTCGCCGACTTCAGCATCGCGAAGAGCTCGGGAATTCCTTTCGTCATCCCTTGCATACTACAGGAAGACATAGCTTTTGTAACACACACTTGTGTTACAACATGTCCAAAAACATGTTACTATGTCGTATAGTAACACATTTTGAGATATGTTACATTAGGCCGTGTTACTAGATCTATCCATTGTCACACATGATATTTGTTCCAATATGCCAAAAATTGTGTTACAGTTATGTTTTAGTAACATGTATCATATGTGTTACGAAAGGCACCAGTAACACGTTTGTATAACTACAGAAGCACAACTTGTAACATATTTTCATAGATATAGTAACACTGGTAGTAACACATTTTTCTAACTACCGTAACATTATCAGTAACATATTATTTAGTTCTAGCAACACAATTGGTAACATAATTTTTCAACAACTGTAACGCAATAATAGATGATGGTCAACCACCCTGGTAAACCATTTGATTGTACAATAATAGTGGGCCTCATGTGCCATGCTAAAGCACATAGTCATCATTTTGCATTCGCTAAGTATAGATTCAAATTTTCCCAAGTAAGAAAGTGAGGAAGAGACATGTCTCAAATTAGGTTTTTCAATTCATTAGGATATTCCAGGGATCATATCGAGATACATAGACACATTGTGCTTTAAAATAAGATTAATGTCTAAAGCCAAAACAACAGAAGCGCATTATTGACAAAGAATCAGATTTGAATGCACATTTACATAAACAAGGTTTCCATCTTAGTAATAGTATCAGGCAGAGTACAATAGATACATCATCTTGCATATCAATTCTACTTCGTAGACATCGGTATCTTCCACAGTTTGAAATGAATATTAGTTCTCTCCCTCGAAGCTGTCTAGTCTGCATAATTGATTTCATTATTACAACTATTATAAATGTCTACCACCTCTTGAAAGTTTCCATCGAACCAACAGCCCTTCACGTCATTATAATATGTCCTGTCAAAGCAACACAAATACACAACTCAAACTTTGAAATCGCAATGAAAAGGAGAAATGTCATAAACTAGAAGGATGAACCATGCTTTTCTTGGAATACTCATGACAATAACAAGTTCAATGGAGAACAATACATACACAATTTACTAAAATAAAACCACCAAGTTTATGTTATTGATTAAGAATTTAAGATGCACAAAATTAACACCTTTAATTTGGAGCACTAGTCGTCAACCCATGCAAGAGTTAGTGATCGTTCAGTTGTTTACCCTTGAAATTCAAGATGTCATATAACCATGCTTATATACTTTTTTGATAGAATGTTCTATAGAATATTGACATATATCTAGTTGTTTTGAATACTATGCAAGTAGGTGAATTTCAGAAAATGTATACACTCATTGAATAATATAATCCAAAGGCCACCTAAGATAAAGTTATAGGTTTCGAACTTGATTATTTTTTATTTCCTAAGTTGAACTTAAAAATGAGCTTAGATATAGGGAAGGACAACATGAGCAAATTACCTTGTTCATTGGTTGTCTTAGATCCCATAGTGGAAGCATCTTTAGCTTCTCCTAATTCTACATAACAATATGAGAACAAGTATTTCCCTTCTTCATCTTGTCCGAGAACAGAGCAATGTAAGTAGATTTATTCAGGAAAGCAGTTTTCTATTGCCCCAATCAATCTAGTGATCACAACAATAGTAGCGGAAGTGATGGTATGACAGGTAGATGGGCATCTTGATTTTAAAAACTATTCCATATGTTGGTTCTATTTTGTCTCCAATGATACTCACCATTAGACTCACATCTGACAGACGCAAGTAAGCAAACATGTTGGCAGGATAGAAACTAAGAATTCAAACTATATACAAAATGCATGGATTTGTGCAAAATGAACAAAACAAATGCAATATAGAGCAGGCGGGTTGACATACTTGCTACTTCCTCTTGCTGCTCATTCTGATTAGATACAGCAGCTTGGATAACTTTGTAATCCAATATGCTTTGTCCAACATTTAGACCTTTCCCTTTCAAAGACACATTGTCTCAGAAAGTTAGAAGATTCTAAATTTTATATCCTTGATCTGCAGAAAATATATGTGAGTGGATCTGAATGTAGATGTATAATTGAAGTATGAAACCACAGAAAATGCGATGATGCATACTTACACACAATACAACCATTATCTTTCTAACTTCTAAAAGATCATATATAATACAACCATGTCTGATGTCAACTTTCTAGAAATCATTTGATAGCAAGCTTGTTAGTACAGAAACAGATCATTAGTTTTTTAGGACAAATTGCTGGATTGATTACAGACTTTAGTACTAGTGTAATACTCAGACATAGCATATACAATGTACGTCATCCAACTCCGGCCAGTATAGACTATACATATATTAACATGCATACATGACGTGCCTAATGTTTATTCTATGGACATGAATCTGAGCGCGGCATCTGCGATAAAAACTGCTTCTAGGCTGACTCCTGTCATGCCAGCGATGGGGCTACTCCTGCTAGAACATGCAGCAGCAGCTAGGCGTGGGCGCACCTGAACGCACCGCCCCCACAGACAAGCCCAGCAGCACTAACATTGGAGGAAAACAGAGATTGAAAGCCTGCAGCTATGAGGTAATATGCACACAGCCGCAGATGGAAAACTAAAAAAACGACTTTGGAGTTTGGACTCACCGTATTCCATTACAGATAGGTCTAATGGAGATCTGAACCCCCATGAGTCTTGGCCCCGATGAAGGCCACCAATGCCCCCTTCCTCGCCGAGATCTGCATCACCAGTGCACCGTCTTTAGAGATCCATGTCGCGTCTATTGGGAAGAGGAATAAGAGATTGGCGGCTCTGCACGACGCTACTATGAGAGAAGGGCGACTGACCGTCTTTGACGGATCCGGATGGCAAACTGCGAGTATGATGCAGGAGGCTCAAGGAGGAGTAGGAGAATGAGGATGCCGGGCGGTGACGACGGGAGGGGCGGCGCACGGAGTGGAAGACGAGAGGGGCGGCGCACGGAGTGGAAGACGGGAGGGGCGGCGGATGGAGTGGGACTGTGGGAGACGGGACGGGGTTAGGTCTTGGAGTTCGATGCAGGGATAAATCGATCGAAATTTGACACCCCGCGTACACGACTGAAAAAGTTTCCTTCCCGCGGGTTCCGCCCTGCTAATTTTTTCACATTGGTATTTTGTCCTTCATTGGCGGCTGATGGGACCTGCTTTATGTTGGCCCCACGTGACATAATATGTGCAACATGTAGAGCAAATATAACTATATAGTTTTATTTATATCATGGAGAGTCCGAATTTTTGCCCTCACAAACAATTGGATTTTCCAACTATCTTGTGTATAGGCCCTAAAATATAATTAATTAATGTATTTTAAAAAAAAAATTGAGATACATATTGTTATGGTTGTAGAAACCATACACACGTCGTGGCAATGTAATATGAGTAGAGGGTGTGTACAATGACCTTTGCTTGACTTTATAGATGAGGTCCTACATAGGGCTCGACACGAGCCGTGCCGAGCTTGATCCGAGCCTGCCTTTGACTCACCATGAACGCGCTAAGCTCAGCTCGGCTCGCTGGTTGAACGAGCATACTTTTGAGACTCGGCTCGTCTTGCCTCTAGCTCGGTTCAACCGAGCGGCTCGTCTGTGCTCAGTTGGATGGGTGCGCGCCGATGAAGTGTGCCAGTGTTGTAGTGCATGCACGCGTGAGTCATCTAGTGCTAGTGCATGCGTGAAGTGTGCGTACTAGCCGTCGGTGTGAGTGCGTGCGCGCCACCGGAGTAAGCCATGGAAAGTTTCAGCCAAATGTATGATACATGATGCGAGTTATCACTTATTTTGTGTGAGCGATTCGGCGCTCAAGATGGCCTCGAGTAAAAAAATCAATATGAAAGTTGTTCGTCTCGTCGAAATAGATAATTTTTCTTTTGGGCACGTATCCATTCGAGGTTGTTTCTTGCCTGTAGGACTCATAAACACAATTGTTGTCTCACTCCTACCAAAATTCAAATTCGGTTAATTTTGGAAAGGTTTGAATGGGCTTTAGAGTCCTTTCCCTGCACGGGGAAGTCCAGTCGCCTCATATATAGATGAGAGGTGATGGCCGGTTGAACTACACACAATTGCAATGGTCCTCAAGGCTCTCGGGGCGGTAGGACCGACCTAGGGCAGCCCATAGCCGTTGTGCGTCCATACGGGGTTCCCCCCGGGCATGTGGGGGGTTTTTGGTCTACAAAAATGTTCTCAGGATTGCTTGTGCACCATGCCTTCAGCCGGGTTTTCTTCGATGTGTACTGCAGAGCACCACACCTAGAGTTGAGGGTACACTGTGTCATATTGGTATGCGAACAGCAGGCAACACTTTGCTCTATATCCTCTCGCGTATGGAATGTTGTATATGACGCTAAGTGCGTCAAATTACAAAGGAAACACATATGCATCTTGTGAACTGGCCAACCCATTTCCAGTTGTACGTAAAGCTTTCTTGTTTCTCTTTTGGCAACCTTCTAGAAACTTCCTGACAGACTTTACGTAATTTGGAACCTTCAAAAAGGAATCCTTCTAAATATTAATAAGCCGACCTTCTAAATATTCTTTCTTTTATAGGTTTTTCTGGATTTCTTGGGTTCTATATCTTTGTACATTTTACGTTTTTTTTTCTTTTTCCTTCCTTTTTTGCTTCTTTTTATTTATTTTTCAAAAATTCCAAAATACTCAAATCTACGAAAATGTGACAAATTTCAAAAGTTATTCCATTTTGTGAAAATATTTGGAGTTAAAAATTTTGTTCGGGTTTTTAGAAAATGTTGTTCTCATTTTTAAAAATTTAAATATTCTAAAAATACAGATAAAGTTTATAATTCCAAATACATGTTCATGCGTTTAGAAATGTTCGGGATTTCAACTTTTGTTCACTTTTTCGATAAAGATTCATATTTTTGTAGAAAAATATATTTTCTTTTCGAATAAACATCATGCTTACAGTTTTTCTTCTTTTCGAAAAAACATCATGTTTACAATTTTTTCTCGTGTTTTCCAGTATTAAAAAAAAAGAGAATTTAGAAATATTGTTCGTCATTTCCAAAATCTGTTTTGGGACCGTTGCAGTTAGTTCAATAACACTCGCGCTGCCCTTTTGTCATCAACATCCATTAGCTCTGTTGGCTATGGTTTCCGGTTAAAATGGTTGGAGGTTGCATGTTCAAAACCTCACAATGGCGTTTATTTTTGTTTGTTTTTACATTGTTGTGGTACATATGCAGTGAAGGATTGGGCCAGGCCCATGAAGCAAGCCTCTTGTGACGCTCTCTTACTGCCCAAACTGGTCGGTGCGCTTATCTTTGGGCCACTGGACCATTAGTCGGTGAAAGAAAAACGAGATCGGTACTGTAGCTGAACTACCAACTTGAATTGTAAAGAAAGTAATAATGTGGCATCTTAACATAAATTGTTGTTTGGCCGGATGGTTAGGCTTGTTTGCTATTTGTGAGTCATTTACTCATTTATATATATATATATATATATATATATATATATATATATATATATATATATATATATATATATATATATATATATATATATATATTATACTAGGTTCGATAACAACATTTTTCCCTGTTGTTTTTTTCCTGTCGTTTGATTTATGTGTCATGTTGATCATGTTCACGTCCTAGTTAATGAATAAATCAAAATCTAAATATATAATTTCATGCAGACAAGAAGGTCCTATGTGTTTTGATAATTATGACTGCATTTAATTAATAAATTATTTGCTTTTCCCCAAGAATGTGTAACACTCGGTACTAACATACAATTATGTGCTACTACAATAATATCTCGTAACACAACTGCAGTAACAAAAATTTATATGTTACAGTTGTAATGTCATTGTAACACTACTCGGCTCTTACCCAATATGTGTTACCGTCCACTGTTGTAACACAAATGATATGTTACTCCAAAATTACTTGTAACATGTTTTGTTATTTGTTACATCATTGTGTTACTTAATGTATGTTTTCTTGTAGTTCATCACGAAGTTCTGCTAACTTGGTGATAATGACTAGAGAACTTTGTCAATTACTATCTTATGTGGAAGATAAACTCCCACTTGATTCAAGTAATTGTAGTACCCAGACAATCTGAGCACATGCTCACTGGTTGAGCTATTCTCCTCCATCTTGTAGGCAAAGTACTGTCAGAGGTCTTATACCTGTCGACACGGGCATGAGTATGAAATACTAATTTCAACTCCTGGAACATCTCATATGCTCCGTGGCGTTCCAAACATTTTTGAAGTCACGGTTCTAAGCCGTAAAGCATGGTGCACTAAACTATCAAGTAGTCATCATACCGAGCTTTTGTCAAAACGTTCATAACGTCTACATCTGCTCCTGCAATAGGTCTGTCACCTAGTGGTGCATCAAGGACATAATTCTCTGTGCAGCAGGATAATCCTTAGATCACGGAACAATTCCGCATCATTGCTACTAACATCTTTCAACTTAGTTTTCTCTAGGAACATATAAAAAATAAACGGGGAGCAACATCGCGAGCTATTAATCTACAACATAGATATGCTAATACTACCAGGACTAAGTTCATGATAAATTAAAGTTCAATTTAATCATATTAATTAAAGAACTCCCACTTAGATAGACATCCCTCCGGTCATCTAAATGATCACGTGATCCAAATCAACTAAACCATGTCCGATCATCACGTGAGATGGAGTAGTTTCAATGGTGAACATCTTATGTCGATCATATCTACTATATGATTCACGCTCGACCTTTCGGTCTCCAGTGTTCCGAGGCCATATCTGCATATGCTAGGCTCGTCAAGTTTAACCCGAGTATTCTACGTGTGCAAAACTGGCTTACACCCGTTGTATTTGAACGTAGAGCTTATCACACCCGATCATCACCTGGTGTCTCGGCACGACGAACTTTTGCAACGGTGCATACTCAGGGAGAACACTTATACCTTGAAATTTAGTAAGGGATCATCTTATAATGCTACCGTCGTTCTAAGCAAAATAAGAAGCATAATAAGATAAACATCACATGCAATCAAAATATGTGACATGATATGGCCATCATCATCTTGTGCTTTTGATCTCCATCTCCAAAGCACCGTCATGATCACCTTCGTCACCGGCGCGACACCTTGATCTCCATCGTAGCATCATTGTCGTCTCGCCAACTATTGCTTCTACGACTATCGCTACCGCTTAGTGATAAAGTAAAGCAATTACATGGCGATTGCATTTCATACAATAAAGCGACAACCATATGGCTCCTGCCAGTTGCCGATAACATTACAAAACATGATCATCTCATACAAAACCGTATAACTCATCATGTCTTGACCATATCACATCACAACATGCCCTGCAAAAACAAGTTAGACGTCCTCTACTTTGTTGTTGAAAGTTTTACGTGGCTGCTACGGGCTTAGCAAGAACCGTTCTTACCTACGCATACAAAAACCACAACGATGTTTCGTCAAGTATGTGTTGTTTTAACCTTCACAAGGACCGGGCGTAGCCACACTTGATTCAGCTAAAGTGAGAGAGACAGACACCCGCCAGTCACCTTTAAGCAATGAGTGCTCATAACGGTGAGCAGTATGACTAGTATCGCCCACAACTCATTGTGTTCTACTCGTGCATATCATCTACGCATAGACCTGGCTTATGATGCCACTGTTGGGGAACGTAGTATTTTAAAATTTTCCTACGATCACGCAAGATCTATCTACCAGATGCATAGCAACGAGAGGGAAGAGTGTGTCTACGTACCCTCGTAGACCGGAAGTGGAAGCGTCAAGTGCGGCGGTTGATGTAGTCGAACTTCTTCGCGATTCAACCGATCAAGCACCGAACGTACGGCACCTCCGCGTTCAGCACACGTTCAGCTTGATGACGTCACACGAGCTCTTGATCCAGTTGAGCTTCACGGGAGAGTTTCGTCAGCACGACGGCGTGGTGACGGATATAATGTATCTACCGGCGCAGGGCTTCGCCTAAGCACTGTGACGGTATGACCGAGGTGTGTTTCTGTGGAGGGGGGCACCGCACACGGCTGGAACAATTCAACTTGTGTGTCTTTGGGTGCCCCCCTGCCCCCGTATATAAAGGAGCAAGGGGGGAGGCCGGCCGGCCCTCCTATGGTGCGGCTAGGGCTGCAATCCTACTAGGAATAGGATTGCAATCCTATTCCTAGTAGGAACCTACCAAAGAAGGAAGAAGGGGGAAGGAAAGAGAGGGAGAGGGAGAGGGAGAGGGAAAGAGGGGCCGCGCCCCCCTCCCCTAGTCCTATTCGGACTCATCCTAGGGAGGGGGCGCGCCACCTCCTGGCTGCTGCCCTCTCTCTCCCCTATGGCCCACAAGGGCCCATCATTCCCCCGGGGGGTTCCAGTAACCCCCCCGGCACTCTGGTAAATTCCGAAACTTTCCAGACCACTTCCGGTGTCCGAATATAGTCGTCCAATATATCAATCTTTACGTCTCGGACATTCCGAGACTCCTCGTCATGTCCGTAATCTCATCCGGGACTCCGAACTACCTTCGGTACATCAAAACTCATAAACTCATAATACCGATCGTCATCAAACGTTAAGCGTGCGGACCCTACGGGTTCGAGAACTATGTAGACATGACCGAGACTCATCTCCGGTCAATAACCAATAGCGGAACCTGGATGCTCATATTGGCTCTTACATATTCTACGAAGATCTTTATCGGTCAAACCGCATAACAACATAGGTTGTTCCTTTTGTCATCGGTATGTTACTTGCCCGAGATTCGATCGTCGGTATCTTTATACCTAGTTAAATCTCGTTACCGGCAAGTCTCTTTACTCGTTCCGTAATACATCATCTCGTGACTAACTCATTAGTCATTTGCTTGCAAGGCTTATTATGATGTGCATTACCGAGAGGGCCCAGAGATACCTCTCTGACACTCGGAGTGACAAATCCTAATATTGATCTATGCCAACACCACGAATACTTTCGGAGACACCTATAGAGCATCTTTATGATCACCCAGTTACGTTGTGATGTTTGATAGCACACAAGGTGATCCTACGGTATTCGGGAGTTGCATAATCTCATAGTTATAGGAACATGTATAAGTCATGAAGAAAGCAATAGCAGTAAAACTAAACGATCATAGTGCTAAGCTAACGGATGGGTCTTGTCCATCACATCATTCTCCTAATGATGTGATCCCGTTGATCAAATGACAACTCATGTCTATGGTTAGGAAACATAACCATCTTTGATCAATGATCTAGTCTAGTAGAGGCATACTAGGGACACTCTGTTTTGTCTATGTATTCACACATGTACTAAGTTTCCGGTTAATACAATTCTATCATGAATAATAAACATTTATCATGATATAAGGAAATATAAATAACAACTTTATTATTGCCTCTAGGGCATATTTCCTTCACTAATATTACCAATTCTTTGACATTCATCACATGATAAGACAAACTTACGGGCATCCTTGAAGAGAGTAGGCCAATAAAAACCGGATTGCAATACCTTGTGTGGAGTTCTATCTCCCGCATGGTGTCCTCCATAAGCCTCGGAGTGGCACTTGCGTAGGATCTGTTCCTGTTCATGCTCAGGTACACAACGTCTAATAATACCATCTACTCCTTCTTTGTAAAGATGTGGGTCATCCCAGAAGTAATGCCTCAAATCATAGAAGAACTTTTTCTTTTACTGGTATGTGAAGCTAGGAGGTATAAACTTAGCAACAATATAATTAGCATAATCAGCATACCATGGAGCAGTACGAGAAGTTTTTATGACAGCTAATTGTTCATCAGGGAAGCTATCATCAATAGGTTGTGGGTCATCAAGTATATTTTCTAACCTAGACAAGTTATCTGCAACAGGGTTCTCGGCTCCCTTTCTATCAATGATATGCAAGTCAAATTCTTGCAGCAAGAGAACCCATCTAATAAGTCTAGGCTTAGCATCCTTCTTTTCCATGAGGTATTTGATAGTAGCATGATTGGTGTGAATAGTTACTTTAGAATCAACGATATATGGCCTAAATTTATCACAAGCAAACACAACTGCTAAAAACTCTTTCTCAGTGGTAGCATAATTTCTTTGGGCACTATCTAGAGTTTTACTAGCATACTGGATAACATTCAATTTCTTATCAACCCTTTGCCCTAGAACAGCACCTACAGCATAATCACTAGCATCGCACATAATCTCAAAGGGTAAATTCCAGTCAGGAGGCTGGACAATAGGTGCAGAGATCAATGCTTTCTTAAGTGTTTCAAATGCTTCTAGACAATCATCATCAAAGACAAAAGGAATATCTTTTTGTAAGAGATTAGTCAGAGGCCTAGAGATTTTGGAGAAGTCCTTTATGAATCTCCTATAAAACCCGGCATGACCAAGGAAACTTCGTATACCTTTGATGTCCTTTGGGCATGGCATCTTTTCTGTAGCATCAACTTTAGCTTTGTCAACTTCAATACCTCTTTCAGAAATTGTATGTCCCAAGATAATGCCTTCATTAACCATAAGGTGGCACTTCTCCCAATTCAAGACACGGTTAGTGTCTTCACATCTCTGCAAAACTCAATCAAGGTTGCTTAAGCAATCATCAAAAGAAGTTCCATAAACGGAGAAATCATCCATGAAAACCTCAACAATCTTTTCACAAAAATCAGAGAATATAGCCATCATGCATCTTTGAAAGGTAGCAGGTGCATTACATAAACCAAAATGCATACGTCTATAAGCAAAGGTACCGAAAGGGCAAGTAAAAGTGATCTTCTCTTGATCCCCTTTTGACACAGGTATTTGACAGAAACCAGAATAACCATCTAGAAAGCAGAAATGAGTATGTTTGGATAACCTTTCTAGCATTTGATCAATAAATGGCAAGGGGTAATGATCTTTCTTAGTAGCTTTATTTAACTTACGAAAATCAATTACCATCCTATATCCTGTAACTATTCTTTGCGGGGTCAATTCATCTTTATCATTAGGGACAATAGTCATGCCTCCTTTCTTAGGAACACAATGGACGGGACTTACCCACTGGCTATCAGCAACTGGATAGATAATACCTGCCTCTAGAAGCTTTAGTATTTCCTTTCTTACCACTTCTTTCATCTTAGGATTTAATCGTCGCTGATGATCAATAACGGGTTTAGCATTGTCTTCCAATTTTATCTTGTGTTGGCATATAGTGGGACTAATGCCCTTAAGATCATCCAGAGTATATCCAATAGCAGCACGGTGCTTCTTCAGAGTTTTCAATAATTTTTCTTCTTCCTCCTCTGAAAGGTTAGCACTAATAATAATAGGATATATCTTCTTTTCATCAAGATAAACATACTTAAGATTATCTGGCAAAGGTTTAAGTTCAAACACGGGGTCACCCTTGGGTGGAGGAGGATCCCCTAGGATTTCAACAGGCAAGTTGTTTTTCAATACAGGTCCCTGTGTAAGGAATATTTCATCTATTTCCCTTCTCTCGTTCATATGCATATCATTTTCGTGGTCTAGTAGGTAATGTTCTAAAGGATCATTAGGTGGCACGATAATAGAAGCAAGACCAATAATTTCATCTTTACTGGGTGGTGCCTTTTCAAGGGGTTGTCTACGGAATTTAGCAAAGTTAAAATCATGAGACGTATCCCCTAACCCAACAGTAACAATATCTTTCACGCAATCTATCTTGGCATTAACAGTATTCAAGAAGGGTCTACCAAATATAATGGGACAGAATGCATCTTGTGGACAACTAAGAATAAGGAAATCAGCAGGGTATTTAACCTTCCCACACAAGACATCAACATCTCTAACAATCCCAACTGGTGAAATAGTGTCTCTATTAGCAAGCGTAATAGTAACATCAATCCCTTCTAGCTCAACAGGTGCAATATCATGCATAATTTCGTTATACAGATCAAAAGGGATAATACTCGCACTAGCACATACATCGCATAAACCATGATAGCAATTATCTCCTATCTTAACAGAGATGACAGGCAAGCCTACAACAGGTTTATGTTTATTCCTAGCATTGGGTTTGGCTATTCTAGCAGACTCTTCTTGGAGATAAATAACATGTCCATCTAAATCTTCTACCAAGATATCTTTAACCATAGCAACACTAGGTTCAATTTTAATTTGCTCAGAGGGTGTAGGTGTTCTAGTATAACTCTTATGAACTACAGTTGAAGCTTGAGCATGATCCTTTATCCTAACAGGGAAAGGTGGTTTCTCAATATAAGTGGTAGGAATAACAGGATCAACATTATAAGTGATAGTCTTTTCTTCAACTTTAATAGGTTCAACTAGTTTTACTTCAATAGGGGGTGGTATTCAAACCATTTCTCCTTGGGGAGATCAACATGGGTAGCAAAAGATTCACAGAAAGAAGCTACTATCTCAGAGTCAAGTCCATATTTAGTGCTAAACTCACGAAAAACATTGGTATCCATAAAAGCTTTAACACAATCAAACTTAGGGGTCATACCTGACTCCTTACCTTCGTCAAGATCCCAATCTTCAGAGTTGCGTTTACTTCTTTCCAATAAATCCCATTTGAAGTCAATAGTCTTCATCATATAAGAGCCAGAGCAAGAAGTATCGAGCATGGAGCGATTATTATGAGAAAGCCGAGCATAAAATTTTTGAATGATCATTTCTCTTGAGAGCTCATGATTGGGGCATGAATATAACATTGACTTAAGCCTCCCCCAAGCTTGAGCGATGCTTTCTCCTTCGCGAGGCCAGAAATTATAAATATAATTACGATCACGATGAACCTGGTGCATAGGGTAGAACTTCTGATGAAATTTCAACTTCAGACGATTATAGTTCCATGATCCCATATCATCGCATAGCCTAAACCATGTCAATGCATCTCCCTTCAAATATAAAGGGAAGACCTTCTTCTTGATAACATCCTCGGGCATACCTGCAAGCTTAAACAATCCACAAACTTCATCCACATAGATTAGGTGTAAGTCGGGACGCAGTGTTCCGTCTCCTGTAAAGGGATTTTCAAGCAGTTTCTCTATCATACCCGAAGGAATCTCAAAGAAAACATTCTCAATGGGTGCAGTAGGCTGAGGAGCAACTCTTTGCTCTTCTGTTCGGGGTGAAGATACCCCGAACAAGCCCCCCAAAGGATTTTGAGCCATAGTAACAAGTGACAATAAATTTCTGCACACTATATAAATTTTTCCTTACCAAATTCCACTTACCAAAGGCGCTTCACTCCCCGGCAACGGCGCCAGAAAAGAGTCTTGATGACCCACAAGTATAGGGGATCTATCTAGTCCTTTCGATAAGTAAGAGTGTCGAACCCAACAAGGAGCAGAAGGAAATGATAGGCAGTTTTCAGTAAGGTATTTTCTGCAAGCACTGAAATTATAGGTAACAGATAGTTTTGTGACAAGGTAATTGGTAGCAAGTGACAAAAGGTAAAAGTAAATAAGGTGCAGCAAGGTGGCCCAATCCTTTTTGCAACAAAGGACAAGCCTAGACAAACTCTTATATAAAGGAAAGCGCCCCCGAGGACACATGGGAATTATTGTCAAGCTAGTTTTCATCACGATCGTCTGATTCGCGTTCGGTACTTTGATAATTTGGTATGTGGGTGGACCGGTGCTTGGGTGCTGCCCTTACTTGGACAAACCTCCCACTTATGATTAACCTCTAAAGCAAGCATCTGCAACTACAAAGGAAGTATTAAGGTAAACCTAACCATAGCCTGAAACATATGGATCCAAATCAGCCCCTTACGAAGCAACACATAAACTAGGGTTTAAGCTTCTATCACTCTAGCAACCCATCATCTAATTATTACTTCCCAATTCCTTCCTCTAGGCCCAAATAATGGTGAAGTGTCATGTAGTCGACGTTCACATGACACCACTAGAGGAGAGACAACATACATCTCATCAAAATATCAAACGAAGACCAAACTCACATGACTACTAATAGCAAGACTTCTCCCATGTCCTCGGGAACAAAAGTAACTACTCACAAGACATAATATTGTTCATGATAATAGGGGTATTAATATGCATAATGGATCTGAACATATGATCTTCCACCAAATAACCCAACTAGCATCAACTACAAGGAGTAATCAACACTACTAGCAACCCACAGGTACCAATCTGAGGTTTGGGTACAAAGATTGGATACAAGAGATGAACTAGGGTTTGAGAGGAGATGGTGCTGGTGAAGATGTTGATGAAGATAGCCCTCCACAAGATGGGAGAGTTGTTGGTGATGACGGCGGTGACGATTTCGCCCTCCCGGAGGGAAGTATCCCCGACAGAACAGCTCTGCCGGAGCCCTAGATTGGTTTCCGCCTCAGTTCCACCTCGAGACGGCAGTGTCTGGTCCCGAAAGCCTCCTTATGTTTTTTTTTCCACATCAAAACACCTCATATAGATGAAGATGGGCATCGGGGGCCTTCCGACTGGCCCACGAGGCAGGGGGCGCACCCCCACCCTCGTGGGCAGCCGGTGGCCCCCCTCGTGGACTTCTTTTGCCATATATTTTTTATATTTTCTGAAACGATGTTCTGTTCAGTTTCAGGACTTTTGGAGTTGTGCAGAATAGGTTTCGAGAGTTTGCTCCTTTTCCAGCCCAGAATTCCAGCTGCCGGCATTCCCCCTCTTCATGTAAACCTTGTAAAATAAGAGAGAAAAGGCATCAGTATTGTGACATAACAAGTAATAACAGTCCATAATGCAGTAAATATCAACGTATAAGCTGTTGGGGAACGTAGCATAATTCAAAAAAATTCTACGTCTTCACCAAGATCCAACTATGGATACATCTAGCAACGAGCAAGTAAGAGTGCATCTACATACCGTTATGTAGAGCTTTCAACGAAGTGGGGATGAAGTAGTCGTACTCTTCACGTTCTTCGTCACCGATGATCTAGCGTCGAACGGACGGCACCTCCGGGTTCAACACACGTACGGTGCAGCAACGTCACCTCCTTCTTGATCCAGCAAGGGGGAGGAGAAGTCGTCAGAGATCCGGCAGCACGACGGCGTGATGACGGATGCAGTGGAGATCGCAGCAGGGCTTCGCCGGGCGCCCTGCGTTGGGAGTATGGAGGTGTGACGGGAGGGGGAGAGGCGCCAGGGCTTGGGTGCGGCTGCCCTCTCCCCCCCCCCACATATATATATAGGGGGCCAGGGGGGCGCCAGCCCCCTGGAGATCCAATCTGCAAGGGGGGCGGCGGCCAGGGAGGAGTCCCCCTCCCCCAAGGCAAGTGGTGGCCCCCTCCCCTTAGGGTTTTAACCCTAGGCGCATGGGGAGGTGGGCCACCTTGTAGTGCGCCAGCCCAGAGGGATGCACACATCCCCTCGCGGCCTAGGGGCCCCACCGGGATGGGTGGCCCCACCCGGTGGACCCCCGGGGCCCCTCTGATGGTCCCGGGACGCTCCCGGTGACCCCCGGAGATCACCCGTTGGCCGAAACTGGACTTCCTATATATCAATCTTTACCTCCAGACCATTCCGGAACTCCTCGTGACGTCCGGGATCTCATCCGGGACTCCGAACAACCTTCGGGTTTCCACGTGCATTTATCTCTAAGACCCTAGCGTTACCGAACCTTAAGTGTGTAGACCCTACGGGTTCGGGAGACACGTAGACATGACCGAGACCACTCTCCGGTCAATAACCAACAGCGGGATATGGATACCCATGTTGGTTCCTACGTGTTCCTCGATGATCTTCATCGGATGAACCACCGTGTCAAGGATTCACTCAATCCCGTATGTTATTCCCTTTGTCCATCGGTACGGTACTTGCCCGAGATTCGATCGTCGGTATTCCCGATACCTTGTTCAATCTCGTTATGGCAAGTCTCTTTACTCGATCCGTAATTCATCATCCCGTGACTAACTACTTAGTCACATTGAGCTCATTATGATGATGACTTACCGAGTGGGCCCAGAGGTACCTCTCCGTCATACGGAGTGACAACATCCCAGTCTCAGTTCGTACCAACTCAACAGACACTTTCGGAGATACCCGATGCGTACCTTTATAGCCACCCAGTTACGTTGTGACGGTTGGCACACCCAAAGTATTCCTACGGTATCTGGGAGTTGTACAACCTCATGGTCTAAGGAATAAATACTTGACACCGAAAAGCTTATGCATTACGAACTATACGATCTTGTGTTATGCTCAAGTTTGGGTCTTGTCCATCACATCATTCTCCTAATGATGTGATCCCGTTATCACTGACATATCATGTCCATGGTCAGGAAACCGTGACCATCTGTTGATCAACGAGCTGGTAACTAGAGGCCTACCAGGGACTCATTGTGGTCTGTGTATTCACACATGTATCGCTGTTTCCGTACAATACAATTCAAGCATGAATAACAGACAATTATCATGAACAAGGAGATATAATAATAATGCTTTTATTATTGCCTCTAGGGCATATCTCCAACATAAGCATGATGCAAAATGGACGTATCATAACCCTTTACGACGAGCTCTTCGTCATCTCCATAAACGAGAAACATATCCTTAGTCCTTTTCAGGTACTTCAGGATGTTCTTAACCGCTGTCCAGTGCTCCATACCGGGATCACTTCGGTACCTCCCCACCAAACTTATGGCAAGGTTCACATTAGGTCTGGTACACAGCATGGCATACATAATAGAACCTATGGCCAAGGCATAGGGTATGACACTCATCTTTTCTCTATCTTCTACCGAGGTCGGGCATTGAGTTGTGCTCAATCCCATACGTTGCAATACACGCAAGAACCCTTTCTTGGACTGATCCATATTGAATTCTTCAATATCTTGTCAAGGTATGTGCTTTGTGAAAGACCAATGAGGCGTCTTGATCTATCTCTATAGATCTTGATGCCTAATATGTAAGCAGCTTCTCCAAGGTCCTTCATTGAAAAACACTTATTCAAGTAGGCATTTATGTTTTCCAAGAGTTCTACATCATTTCCCACTAGCAATATGTCATCCACATATAATATGAGAAATGCTATAGAGCTCCCACTCACTTTCTTGTAAATACAGGCTTCTCCCCAAGTTTGTATAAACCCAAACGCTTTGATCACCTCATCAAAACGAATGTTCCAACTCCGAGATGCTTGCACCAGCCCATAGATGGAGCGCTGGAGCTTGCATACCTTGTTAGCATTCTTAGGATCGACAAAACCTTCTGGCTGCATCATATACAGTTCTTCCTGAAGGAAGCCATTAAGGAATGCCATTTTGACGTCCATTTGCCATATCTCATAATCATAGAATGCGGCAATTGCTAACATGATTCGGACGGACTTCGGCATCTCTACGGGAGAAAAAGTCTCATCGTAGTCAATCCCTTGAACTTGTCGATAACCTTTAGCGACAAGCCGAGCCTTATAGATGGTCACATTACCATCCGCGTCAGTCTTCTTCTTAAAGATCCATTTATTTTCTATGGCTTGCCGATCATCGGCAAGTCGACCAAAGTCCATACTTTGTTATCATACATGGATCCTATCTCAGATTTCATGGCTTCAAGCCATTTGTTGGAATCCGGGCCCGCCATCGCTTCTTCATAGTTCGAAGGTTCACCATTGTCTAACAACATGATTTCTAGGATAGGGTTCCCGTACCACTCTGGTGCGGAACATGTCCTTGTGGACCTACGAAGTTCAGCAGTAACTTGATCGGAAGCTTCATGATCATTATCATTAACTTCCTCTCTTGTCGGTGCAGGCACCACAGAAACATCTTCCTGCGCTGCGCTACTTTCCGGTTCGGAAGGGGTGACTATCACCTCATCAAGTTCTACTTTCCTCCCACTTACTTCTTTCAAGAGAAACTCTTTCTCCATAAAGGATCCATTCTTGGCAACAAAGGCCTTGCCTTCAGATCTGAGGTAGAAGGTATACCCAATAGTTTCCTTAGGGTATCCTATGAAGACGCATTTTTTCGATTTGGGTTCGAGCTTTTCGGGTTGAAGTTTCTTGACATAAGCATCGCAACCCCAAACTTTTAGAAACGACAACTTAGGTTTTTTCCCAAACCATAGTTCATACGGTGTCGTCTCAACGGATTTAGACGGTGCCCTATTTAAAGTGAACTAGGGGCTGGGACGCGCCACCTGAGGCCTTCTTTTGTGGTGCCAGGTAGGTATCCAGCTCTTTTGGCGGTATTGTGCGCGTTTGTAATCAGTATAATACGTACATGTCCTTGCTTAATGCCTTGATTAGCATCTGCATTAGGGCCCTTTAAGAAAAAACCATTCAACACAGAGGCATGTGTAGCACGATCTGGATATTTGATGGGCACGTTTTTAACTAGTATTTTAAGTCACCTAAGGAGCCCAAGGAACACAAAGGCATATTGTGAAGGGCACCAAGAAGTATTGAGAAGAAAAATACACAGGCGATTACTAAGCAATCACAAAAGGGATAGAGCAATTACTAAGAAAAACACATGAGCAATTACTATGAATATGAACATAATTATCTATAGAGAGGACCGACATTAGAGAGGACCAAGGCTCGTGATCTGCTTCTATTCAGTCAAAACACCTTAATGAAGGATAACTAATACACAAATTGCAGATGTGACAATCCACGGATTCAACTAAAGATACTGAACAATTGTATAACCATAATCACAATGGTATTATCATAACATGTGATTCTGTGCTAGATCTGATTCACCACTAATCAGCCAGGCATCACATTAATTTTTCCAACGAGGACATGAAGCATAATAGGGCTGCAGAAACCTCCTCTCCAGGACCTGAAACAAAAAAAGAATCACAAAAGGAATAGATATGCTTCAAAGAGGGGTTGAAGCAAGGAAATTTTGAAATGAGAAATTATTCTATCAGCTAACTATTAAATGGTCAAACATAGTGACTAATCAAAACCGATGCTCACTTTCAAAATGAATGAGAGAAACAAACACAATCCTCATATACTAATACAGTAAAAAAATGTGATTCTCCAAGCACCGGCCATTTATAAAATTCAGAAGAAGAAAATGTGAGAAACCTAATGGGTGGATAAATTAACCAACCACTGAACATCCATAAAAGTAAGAAATTTGATAGTGCCTCATGAAACAGAGTACTACATCAAGCAGGAAAGATTTTCAGATGATCAGGAGATGAAGGTGTTCCCAGCTTCACCTCATGCAAAAGCCTGCCTCATAGCGCCTCCTCCCAATATGTTCACAACATCGACCCCTCTACTTAGGACACCCATCCATCTCCCTATAAAGCATGAAGCAGATGTACTCGCACATTGTTGATTGCTCTGGTTGCTCTTTTCCCCGGATCATGATCAACTTGTTAGCTATTAGAAAGGATGAATTAGACTAATCTAGCAGCCAACTGAAAATAATTGGTAAGACTATTATGTATTTATCAAAAATCATCTCAATTAGCAAATTAATTAGACTTCTCTAACAGCCAGCTGCAGATTAAATGAAGCATGAGCTTACCAAATGGGGTATTGTCCTCCCACTGAAAGGAGCACATGCTCATGTAATTGTTGAACTCATCTCATTTACCCGTTCCTCCCGGATGATAGAAAATCTACGACCTAGATATAAGCATTGAGAGAGACGACGGCCCTAGAAGAGGGGAGGGGAGGGGTACCTGAAGTGGCAGGTGCGGGAGGTGGTGGTTGTTCACAGCGACAGCAGCAACGCTCAGAGATAAGGGAGAAGACGACGAAGATCAGGAGCATGCACACGGCCCCACGCACCGCTCGTCAAAAAGACCGTTGTCTTCAATGGTTCATGGACATCACTGTGTCGTCACTGCCTAACGTTGACTGTCTCTTGCCTGAGGTTGTCGATGGACCTCCTCCCCTAGGTTGTTCTCCATCATGTCTGCCATAAATTTTAAAGAAAGCACACAAGAAATCAGGGTCAGGTACACCTAATAAGATCAGTAAACACAAATGAGGGCAGCAAAGCGGTAGATGTGGTGGTGCACACGAAGAAACATTGCACATGTGATACTGTACAATAGAACCAAAGACATCGATATCCATATGATTTGCATGAATAACTGAAGGAGCACAGAGATTACATTTCGGCCAAATAAAGGACGAAGGCACCGGTGCAGAGATCAATCACATATTTCAGCACGGTCTGCCCTAAAAAACAAAATTGAATAAAACTCTATGGGAAAAACATCTATCAACGAACAAAACTAACATCTACATATGCAGCTCACCTATAACTGGAAATATCATTTCTTTCATAGCGTTAACAATGTCTTGTGAACACAATTTTGTAAGTTTAATATAGCCAATAGGTAGCCATAACAGATTTCAAGTATCTCAATTAGAAATCATGAATGTCAAAAAACAAACTCCAGACATATAATAGATAAATTATGAAAAAAATAACAAACAATCGAAGATATATGTGTATTAACCATGAGTAATCGAAAAGATGCATCAGTAGCTGAACCATGGCCATATTTTATGGTGTCGATCCATCCCAGAGCATGTACATGTACATGTCTGAACCAAACTACATATATGATCCAGCATAGATACATGACTCTCCAAGAATATGAACATCAGAGAAAATGTGAAGCACAAGAGGGTTGAAGTTGTACCATTGAGACAAGACCAGTCCATCTTCCTTTAGATTTTCTGAAGGTTTCAGATTTTAAGGGAAGGACACACATTTTATTAGGTAAAAATTAGGTAACCAGGACCAGTATAATAAATAAAAATCACAATCAGTACATTAGCAATTTGCTGTTACTTAAAGGCTAATGAGTATGGCATATGACATACATATAGGGAAGTAACATGATGTCATAAGGAGAGGAGGTAGTGTGGCCATACCATGTCAGAAAAATGGTTGGAAGAGATATAATTAGGAAGCCTTGTCCAAGCAACAATGACAAATGACCATCTTGTGCAGAAGGCGATCATGAAGCAGAAGACACCAAGACCTTAATCATATTATTTCACTCCATACTGCAAGTAGCATCAAGTAGATAAGTCGATTTTTTTTCTCTCCAGACTGCAAGTAGTATCAAGTAAGTCAGAATGATAAATTATCATAAAAAACTTGCTGCCAGGTGGCACAGATAGCGACAATGAATCGCCTCACACAAAACAAAAGAATTGAGGGATAAGTTTCAATCGCTTTGACACCGAGCACCAAAATTAAAATCCAATTAAGTAACCTAAACATGTAGTTCCAAATCAATTACCATTTCATCCGAAAAGGAGTTCAGGATAGAGATACTACATAGAAAACATCACACCAGAGATAAACTCGGAATCAGACCAGAATCTTCGTCATCAGATTCAGAATCGGACCAGTTTTTTTCTAATTTTACTCTTGAAGAAGTCCATACCTGTCATGTTGTTTTCTCATTTTCTTTCAGTTTGTAGCTTCTCTTAAGCATCCTATGATGGCAAATCATTTGCTATTTTCTCCTCAAAATCATTGTCAGAAGATGAATCATTTTCAGACAATGAATCATTTTCACTCTTCTGTCATTTCTTGAATCCAGTAACTATCATGCTATCTTTGACAGCGTCATCAAGGGTACCCATTGTATCATTTGCCCACATCTTTGCTTTAGACCAGGGTCGCATGACTTCAAGAAACTCTTGGAACTTAGGATCATTAGCGACAGTACCTATATAGAACCTCCAATATCAGCAGACCTTGGTTGGAACTCTTCAGCAGTGCATTAACATCCCCGCTGTTAGTTTTGTTTTCTAGCATTAGATTATGGCCTTTTTTACAGAATAGCGACTCCAAGGGCGAGGACCAGCACGGTCACCAATATTCCGAGCAACCAGTCACACACCATATTATTTAAAATACATGTTTATTCACCTCATTTCAACCCACTAGAGTATCATTCAATTGCTTACAAGCTACAACACTGCATTCAATAAATATAAAAAAGAGAAAAAAAACTGAAACCCATTTACAAAGTAAACTACCTCCCGTGTGATCTTAGAAGTGTCAATGTATGTACTGTCTGAAATACTTGAGGGCGTCCGCTGCCTCTTCATTGGTTCTAAAATCAATAAATGCAAGATGCCTGTTCTTTCCATCCTATAAACACGCAAAACCAATCAATTTACATATAGTCTTCATGCTACAAATGCAATTTCATTACTCAAAATAGACAGCTACATATGGTGTGGTTCAAGTCAGGTTCACTGTGTTTACATTACAGAGTGAAGTGCAACGAAAGCCAGGCCATGCAAGAAACAAGTAACACTATCGACATACCTGCTACTCCCTTGTGAGAAAGACAGAGAAGGAGAGATGGTGGCTTACCAGCGAGCAGGAGGAGATGACCTGCATCTCCAACCCCACCTCGTCCCTGTCCTCCTCGAGCTTCAGATCGATGCAGATGGCGTCGTGGGGCATGTCTAGTGCGACCATGATCTGGGACTGGAGGCGTGGCGCGACCTGATCAGGGAGTGGAGGCGCATCACGACCCGATCCTCCTCGTTGCGGGCGAGGGCGGGGAGCAGGGAGAGGTTACGCCCGCCGCGCGGCCTCGACACCAAACTACCGCCGCCGGCAGGCGTCGGCGTCATCGCGACATCGCGAGGGAGAGGATAGGAGGTCGCCGGTGGTGTGGAGAAAGTGAGGAGATGCGAAGAGTGGTGGTGTTGGTGGCGGTGTGGAGGGCGCGGGTGGCGACGGCGGCTGTGGGAGAGGAATCGGGGAGATAGGGCTGGGGAACGGGCGCTGGGGCTGCGCGAGCGGTTGTGTTTACTGCGACGCTTGTCTTTTTCTCCCTTCGACTATTTTTTTTTGTCGCCTAGCTAGCCCTACGTGGACGTCGCGAGCATGCGCCCCTTGCGCGACCGTTAAAGGGTTGTATGCGGCAGTCTCTAAAGCATAACCCCAGAATGATAGCGGTAAGTCGGTAAGAGACATCATAGATCGCACCATGTCCAACAGAGTACGATTACGACATTCGGATACACCATTACGTTGAGGTGTTCCAGGCGGTCAATTGTGAAACAATTCCACATTTCCTTAGGTGCGTGCCAAATTCGTGACTTAAATATTCTCCTCCACGACCTGATCGTAAGAACTTTATTTTTCTGTCACGTTCATTCTCAACCTCATTCTGAAATTTCTTGAACTTTTCAAAGGTTTCAGACTTGTGTTTCATTAAGTAGACATACCCATATCTACTTAAGTCATCAGTGAGGGTGAGAACATAACGATAGCCACCGCGAGCTTCAACACTCATTAGACCCCACACATCGGTATGTATGATTTCCAACAAGTCAGTTGCTCGCTCCATTGTTCCGGAGAACGGAGTCTTCGTCATCTTGCCCAAAAGGCATGGTTCACACGTGTCAAATGATTCATAATCAAGAGACTCCAAAAGTCCATCTGCATGGAGCTTCTTCATACGTTTGACACCAATATGACCAAGGCGGCAGTGCCACAAGTATGTGGGACTATCATTATCAACCTTACATCTTTTGGCATCCACACTATGAATATGTGTTATATCACATTCGAGATTCATTAAGAATAAACCATTGACCAGCGGGGCATGACCATAAAACATTTCTCTCATATAAATAGAACAACCATTATTCTCAGATTTAAATGAGTAGCCATCTCGCATTAAACGAGATCTAGATACAATGTTCATGCTCAAAGCTGGTACCAAATAACAATTACTGAGGTTTAACACTAATCCCGAAGGTAGATGCAGAGGGAGCGTGCCAACGGCGATCACATCGACCTTGGAACCATTCCCGACGCGCATCATCACCTCGTCCTTCGCCAGTCTCCGCTTATTCCGCAGCTCCTGCTTTGAGTTACAAATGTGAGCAACTGCACCGGTATCAAATACCCAGGAGCTACTACGAGCGCTGGTAAGGTACACATCAATAACATGTATATCACATATACCTTTGACGTTGCCGGCCTTTTTATCTGCTAAGTATTTGGGGCAGTTCTGCTTCCAGTGACCCGTTCCCTTGCAATAAAAGCACTCAGTCTCAGGCTTGGGTCCATTCTTTGGCTTCTTCCCGGCAACTAGCTTACCGGGCGCGGCAACTTCTTTGCCTTCCTTGTTGAAGTTCTTCTTACCCTTGCCTTTCTTGAACTTAGTGGTTTTATTCACCATCAACACTTGATGTTCTTTCTTGATCTCCACCTCCGCTGATTTCAGCATTCAATACACCTCGGGAATGGACTTCTCCATCCCTTGCATATTGAAGTTCATCATGAAGCTCTTGTAGCTAGGTGGGAGCGACTGGAGGATTCTGTCAACGACCGCGTCATCTGGGAGATTAATTCCCAACTGAGACAAGCGATTGTGCAACCCAGACATTTTGAGTATATGCTCGCTGACAGAACCGTTCTCCTCCATCTTACAATTGTAGAACTTGTCAGAGACTTCATATCTCTAGATTCGAGCATGAGCTTGGAAAACCATTTTCAGCTCTTGGAACATCTCATATGCTCTGTGTTGCTCAAAACGCTTTTGGAGCCCCGGTTCTAAGCTGTAAAGCATGCCACACTGAACCAGGGAGTAATCATCACAACGCGACTGGCAGGCATTCATAACGTCTTGAGTTGCTGGGAAAACAAGTGCATTACCTAGCGGTGCTTCAAGGACATCTGCTTTCTTGGCAGCTATGAGGATGATACTCAGGTTACGGACCCAATCCGTATAGTTTCTACCATCGTCTTTCAGCTTGGTTTTCTCTAGGAACGCGTTGAAGTTGAGGGCAACATTAGCGTGGGCCATTGGATCTACAAGACATATTGTAAAGATTTTAGACTATGTTCATGAAAATTAAGTTCATCTAAACAAATTTAATGAACTCCCACTCAGATAGACATCTCTCTAGTCATCTAAGTGATACATGATCCGAATCGACTAGGCCGTGTCCGATCATCACGTGAGACGGACTAGTCATCAACGGTGAACATCTTCATGTTGATCGTATCTTCTATACGACTCATGTTCGACCTTTCGGTCTTCCGCGTTCCGAGGCCATGTTTGTACATGCTAGGCTCGTCAAGTCAACCCTAAGTGTATTGCGTGTGTAAATCTGGCTTACACCCGTTGTATACGAACGTTAGAGCCTATCACACCCGATCATCACGTGGTGCTTCGGAACAACGAACCTTAGCAACGGCGCACAGTCAGGGGGGACACAATTCTTGAAACTTTAATGGGAGATCATCTTATTTATGCTATGGTCGTTCTAAGCAAATAAGATGTAAAACATGATAAACATCACATGCAATCAAATAGTGACATGATATGGCCAATATCATTTTGCTCCTTTTGATCTTCATCTTTGGGGCTCCATGATCATCATTGTCACCAGCATGACACCATGATCTCCATCATCACGATCTCCATCATCGTGTCTTCATGAAGTTGTCTCGCCAAACATTACTTCTACTACTATGGCTAACGGTTAGCAATAAAGTAAAGTAATTACATGGCGTTTTCAATGACACGCGGGTCCTACAATAAAATAAGACAACTCCTATGGCTCGTGTCGGTTGTCATACTCATCGACATGCAAGTCGTGATTCCTATTACAAGAACATGATCAATCTCATACATCACATCCTTTTGGCCATATCACATCACACGGCACATGCTGCAAGAACAAGTTAGACGTCCTCTATAGGTTTCTAGCAAGAACGTTTCTTACCTACGCCAAAACCACAACGTGATATGCCAATTTCTATTTACCCTTCATAAGGACCCTTTTCATCGAATCCGATCCGACTAAAGTGGGAGAGACAGACACCCGCTAGCCACCTTATGCAACTAGTGCATGTGAGTCGGTGGAACCTGTCTCACATAAGCGTACGTGTAAGGTCGATCCGGGCCTCTTCATCCCACGATGTCGTCAAATCAAGATAAGACTAGTAGAGGCAAGTAAATTGACATGATCTACGCCCACAACAATCTTGTGTTCTAGTCGTGCATAGTAACTACGCATAAACCTGCCTCTGATACCACCGTTGGGGATCGTTGCACAAAATCAAAAAAAATCCTACGCATCACCAAGATATATCTACGGAGATTACTAGCAACGAGAGGGGAGTGCATCTTCATACCTTTGAAGATCGCGATGCGGAAGCATTGCAAGAACGCGGTTGGTGGAGTCGTACACGAAGCGATTCAGATCGCAGTCGAATCCGATCTAAGCGCCGAACAACGGCGCCTCCGCGTTCAACACACGTGCAGCCCGGTGACGTCTCCCGCGCCTTGATCCAGCAAGGGGAGAGGGAGAGGTTGGGGAAGACTCCGTCCAGCAGCAGCACGACGGCATGGTGGTGGTGGAGGAGCGTGGCACTCCTGCAGGGCTTCACCAAGCACCGCAAGAGACGAGGAGGGAGAGGGGGTAGGGCTGCGCCAAGAGAGAGACGAACTCGTGCATCTGGCAGCCCCGAAACCCCACATATATATAGGGGGGGGGACTGCGCCCCCATCTAGGGTTCCCCCTAGGGGTGGCGGCAGCCCCTAGATCCCATCTAGGGGGCGGCCAGAAGGGTGGAGAGAGGGGGGCGCCCTAGGGTGGGCCTTAAGGTCCATCTGGACCTAGGGTTTGCCCCCTCTCACATCCCATGCGCCCTGGGCCTTGGTGGGGGGCGCACCAGCCCACATAGGGCTGGTTACTTCCCACACTTGGCCCACGCAAGCCTCTGGGGCTGGTGGCCCCTCCCGGTGGACCCCCGGAACCCTTCTGGTGGTCCCGGTACGTTACCGATAACGCCCTAAACAATTCCGGTGACCAAAATGGGACTTCCCATATATAAATCTTTTCCTCCGGACCATTCCGGAACTCCTCATGACATACGGGATCTCATCCGGGACTCCAAACAATATTCGGTAACCACATACTACATTCCCTATAACCCTAGCGTCATCGAACCTTAAGTGTGTAGACCCTACGGGTTCGGGAACCATGCAGTCATGACCGAGACATATCTCCGGCCAATAACCAACAGCGGGATCTGGATAACCATGTTGGCTCCCACATGTTCCACGATGATCTCATCGGATGAACCACGATGTCAAGGATTCAATTAATCCTGTATACGATTCCCTTTGTCTAGCGGTATAGAACTTGCCCGAGATTCGATCGTCGGTATACCGATACCTGGTTCAATCTTGTTATGGCAAGTCTCTTTACTCGTTCCATAACACATCATCCCGTGACCAACTCCTTAGTCACATTGAGCTCATTACGATGATGTCTTATCGAGTGGGCCTAGAGATACCTCTCCGTCATATGGAGTGACAAATCCCAGTCTCGATTCGTGCCAACCCAACAGATACTTTCGGGGATACCTGTAGTGTACCTTTATAGCCACCCAGTTATGTTGTGACGTTTGGCACACCCAAAGTACTCCTATGGTATCCGGGAGTTGCACAATCTCATGGTCTATGGAAAGGATACTTGACATTGGAAAAGCTTTAGCATACGAACTACACGATCTTGTGCTAGGCTTAGGATTGGGTCTTGTCCATCACATCATTCTCCCAATGATGTGATCCCGTTATCAATGACATCCAATGTCCATGGTCAGGAAACTGTAACCATCTATTGATCAACGAGCTAGTCAACTAGAGGCTCACTAGGGACATGTTGTGGTCTATGTATTCACACATGCATTACTGTTTCCGGATAATACAATTAAAACATGAACAAAAGACAATTGTCATGAATGAGGAAATATGATAATAACCATTTTATTATTGCCTCTAGGGCACATTTCCAACAAAATATACATGTATCCGGTTTGTGACTTGGAGTCATTCGGATCTGTGTCGAAGCTAGCATCGATGTAACCCTTTACGACGAGCTCTTCGTCACCTCCATAAATGAGAAACATATCCTTATTCCTTTTCACGTACTTCAGGATGTTCTTAATCGTTGTCCAGTATTCCATTCCGGGATCACTTTGGTACCTCCCCACCAAACTTATAGCATGGTTCACATCAGTTCTGGTACACAGCATGGCATACATAATAGAACCTATGGCTGAGGCATAGGGGATGACACTCATCTTTTCTCTATCTTCTGTCGAGGTCGGGCATTGAGCTGTGCTCAATCTCACACCTTGCAATACAGGCAAGAACCCTTTCTTGGACTGATACATATTGAACTTCTTCAATATCTTGTCAATGTATGTGCTTTGTGAAAGACCAATGAGCCGTCTCGATCTATCTCTATAAATCTTGATGCCTAATAGGTAAGCAGCTTCTCCAAGGTCCTTCATTGAAAAGCACTTATTCAAGTAGGCCTTTATGCTTTCCAAAAGTTCTATATCATTACCCATCAACAATATGTCCTCCACATATAATATGAGAAATGCTATAGAGCTCCCACTCACTTTCTTGTAAATACAGGCTTCTCCATAAGTCTATATGAACCCAAACGCTTTGATCACTTCATCAAAGTGAATGTTCCAACTCCGAGATGCTGGCACCATCCCATAGATGGAGCGCTGGAGCTTGCATACCTTGTTAGCATTCTTAGGATCGACAAAAGCTTCCGGCTGCATCATATACAATTCTTCCTCAAGGAAGCCGTTAAGGAATGCCGTTTTGACGTCCATTTGCCATATCTCATAATCATATAATGTGGCAATTGCTAACATGATTCGGACGGACTTCAGCATCGCTACGGGAGAGAAAGTCTCATCATAGTCAATTCCTTGAACTTGTCGACAACCCTTAGCGACAAGCTGGGCCTTAAAGATGGTCACATTTCCATCCGCGTCAGTGTTCTTCTTAAAGATCCATTTATTTTCTATGGCTTGCCGATCATCGGGCAAGTCAACCAAAGTCCATACTTTGTTATCATACATGGATCCTATCTTGGATTTCATGGCTTCGAGCCATTTGTTGGAATCCGAGCCCACCATCGCTTCTTCAAAGTTCGAAGGTTCACCATTGTCTAACAACATGATTTTCAGGACAGGGTTGCCGTACCACTCTGGTGCGGAACGTGTCCTCGTGGACCTACGAAGTTCAGTAGTAACTTGATCCAAAGTGTCATGATCATCATCATTAACTTCCTCTCTAGTTGGTGCAGGCACCACAGAAACATCTTCCCGTGCTGCGCTACTTTCCGGTTCAAGAGGGGTTACAATCACCTCAGCAAGTTCTACTTTCCTCCCACTTACTTCTTTCGAGAGAAACTCTTTCTCCAGAAAGGATCCACTCTTGGCAACAAAGACCTTGCCTTCGGATCTGAGGTAGACGGTATACCCAATGGTTTCCTTAGGGTATCCTATGAAGACGCGTTTTTCCGATTTGGGTTCGAGCTTTTCAGGTTGAAGTTTCTTAACATAAGCATCGCATCCCCAAACTTTTAGGAACGACAACTTAGGTTTCTTACCAAACCATAGTTCATACAGTGTCATCTCAACAGATTTAGACGGTGCCCTATTTAAAGTGAATGCGGCAGTCTCTAAAGCATAACCCCAAAAAGATAGCGGTAAATCAGTAAGAGACTTCATAGATCGCACCATGTCCAACAGAGTATGATTACGATGTTCAGACACACCGTTACGCTGAGGTGTTCCAGGCGGCGTCAGTTGTGAAACAATTCCACATTTCCTTAGGTGTGTGCCAAATCTGTGACTTAAATATTCTCCTCCACAATCTGATCGTAAAAACTTTATGTTTCTGTCACGTTGATTCTCAACCTCATTCTGAAATTCCTTGAACTTTTCAAAGGTCTCTGACTTGTGTTTCATCAAGTAGACATACCCATATCTACTTAAGTCATCAGTGAGGGTGAGAACATAACGATAACCACCGCGAGCCTCAACGTTCATCGGACCGCACACATCAGTATGTATGATTTCCAACAAGTTGGTTGCTCGCTCCATTGTTCCGGAGAACAGATTCTTGGTCATCTTGCCCAAGAGGCATGGTTCGCACATGTCAAATGATTCATAATCAAGAGACTCCAACAGTCCATCTGCATGGAGTTGCTTCATGTGTTTGACACCAATATGACCAAGGCGGCAGTGCCACAAGTATGTGGGACTATCATTATCAACCTTACATCTTTTGGCATTCACACTATGAATATGTGTAACATCACATTCGAGATTTATTAAAAATAAACCATTGACCAGCGGGGTATGACTGCTACCTCTTGAGCTAGCGTTGTATTCCCTCGAAGAGGAAAGGGAGATGCAGCACAGTAGCGTAAGTATTTCCCTCAGTTTTTGAGAACCAAGGTATCAATCCAGTAGGAGACCACGCACGAGTCCCTCGCACCTGCACAAACAAATAAGAACTTTGCAACCAACGCGATAAGGGGTTGTCAATCCCTTTACGGTCACTTACGAGAGTGAGATCTGATAGAGATGATAGTTTATATTTTTGGTATTTTTGGTTTAATAAAACAGCAAATAAAAGCGGTAAAAGTAAAGTAGATGTAGATTGATATGTTGAGAATAGACCCGGGGGGCATAGTTTTTTCTAGTGGCTTCTCTCATGATAGCGATATTCTACGGCGGGTAAACAAATTACTGTCGAGCAATTGATAGAAAAGCGAATAATTATGAGACTATATAGGCATGATCATTGTATATAGGCATCACGTCCGAGACAAGTAGACCGAATCCTGCCTGCATCTACTACTATTACTCCACACATCGACTGCTATCCAGCATGCATCTAGTGTATTGAGTTCATACGAACAGAGTAACGCCTTAAGCAAGATGACATGATGTAGAGGGATAAACTCAAGCAATATGATGTAAACCCCATCTTTTTATCCTCGATGGCAACAATACAATACGTGCCTTGCTTCCCCAACTGTCACTGGGAAAGGACACTGCAAGATTGAACCCAAAGCCAAGCACTTCTCCCATTGCAAGAACTATAGATCTAGTAGGCCAAACCAAACCAATAATTCGAAGAGACTTGCAAGGATATTATGAGCACACATAAAAAGTTCAGAGAAGAACCAAATATCTTTCATAGATAACCTTGATCATAAACTCACAATTCATCCGATCTCGACAAACACACCGCAAAAAGAGATTACATCGAATAGATCTCCTCGAAGACCAAGGAGAACCTTGTATTGATATCCAGACAGAGAGAAGAAGCCATCTAGATACTAGCTATGGACCCGAAGGTCTGAGGTAAACTACTCACAACTCATGGTGAGGGCAATGATGATGATGATGAAGGCCTCCGTGATGGATCCCCCTCCGATGGAGCTCCGAAACAGGCTCCAAGATGGGATCTCCACGGGAACAGAAGCTGCGACGGTGGAATTAGGGTTTTCTCTCTGCGTATGGAGTTTCTGGGGTACGTGGACTTATATAGGAAGAAGGAGGGCACCAGGGGCCACTTTAGGGGGCCTTGAGGCAGGGGGCGCGCCCTGGCAAGGGGGGCGCGCCCCCACCCTCGAGGGCCACATCTCTGTCCCCTGACTTGGTCCTCAAGCTTCGCGTGCGTGATTTTCTCCAAAAATATCTCTCGGGAAGGTTTCATTCCGTTTGGACTCCGTTTGATATTCCTTTTCTGCAAAACCCTGAAATAGGCAGAAACAGCGATCTGGACTGGGCCTTTGGGTTAGTAGGTTAGTCCCAAAAATGATATAAAAGTGAATGATAAAGCCCATTAAACATCCAAGACTTCATAAATAATAGCATGGAACAATAAAAAATTATAGATACGTTGGAGACGTATCAAGCATCCCCAAGCTTAATTCCTGCTCGGCCTCGAGTAGGTAAATGATAAAGAAAGAATTTTTTATGTGGAATGCTAACCAATATAGTTTTTCAATGTAATTCTCTTAATTGTGGCATGAATGTTCAGATCTGAAAGATTCAAGATAAAAGTCTATATTGACATAAGAAATAACAATACTTCAAGTAGTACTAACAAAGCAATCATGTCTTCTCAAAATACCATGGCTAAAGAAAGTTATCCCTACAAAATCATATAGTCTGGCTATGCTCCCTCTTCATCACACAAAATATTCATATCATGCACAACCCCGATTTCAGTCAAGCATTTGTTTTCATACTCTATCTTTTCAAACCTTTCAACTTTCACGCAATACATGAGCGTGAGCCATGGATATAGCACTATGGGTGGAATAGAGGTGGTTGTGGAGAAGACAAAAAGGAAGGGAGATAGTCTCACATCGACTAGGCGTATCAACGGGCTATGGAGATGCCCATCAATAGATATCAATGTGAGTGAGTAGGGATTGCCATGCAACGGATGCACTAGAGCTAAATATGTATGAAAGCTCAACAAAAGAAACTAGTGGGCGTGCATCCAACTTGCTTGCTCACGAAGACCTAGGGCATTTGAGGAAGCCCGTCCTTGGAATATACAAGCCAAGTTCTATAATGATAATTCCCACTAGTATATGAAAGTGACTAAACATGAGACTCTCTACAATGAAGAACATGGTGCTACTTTGAAGCACAAGTGTGGAAAAAGATAGTAGCAATTGTCCCTTTTTCTTTTCTTTTCTTTTCTTTTTTTTCCCTTTTTTTCTTTTTTTGGGCCTTCTTTTTTTCTTTGGCCTTTCTCTTTTTTTATATTTTTTTTGCAGATGGGCTTTATAGATTTAGCCTTTCCTCCCATGGGACAATGCTCTAATAATGATGATCATCACACTTTCATTACAACTTGATACTACAACAACAAAGTATGACTCTATATGAATGCCTCCGGCGGTGTACCGGTATGTGCAATGAAACAAGAGTGACATGTATAAAAATCATGCATGACGGCCTTGCCACAAATACGATGTCAACTATAAGATCATGCATGGCAATATGACAATATGATGCGTGTCATATGAACGGAACGGTGGAAATTTGCATGGTAATATATCTCGGAATGGCTATGGAAATGCCATGATAGGTAGGTATGGTGGCTGTTTTGAGGAACAATATGGTGGCTGTTTTGAGGAAGGATATATAGTGGGTTTATGGCACCGGCGAAAGTTGCGCGGTACAAGAGAGGCTAGCAATGGTGGAAGGGTGAGAGTGCGTATAATCCATGGACTCAACATTAGTCATAAGAACTCATATACTTATTGCAAAAATATACGAGTCATCAAAACAAAGCAATCAACGCATACTCCTAGGGGGGAGGTTGGTAGGAGTTAACCATCACGCGCCCCCGACCTCCACACAAAGGTTGGCACTCTACAAATACCTCATGCTCTAACTTCGTCACATAGTGGTTCACCATACGTGCATGATACGGGAATCACTAACCTTAACACAAGTATTTCTCAATTTCATAATAACTCCACTAGCATGACTCTAATATCACTATCCTCATGTCTCAAAACAATTATCAAGCATCCAACATCTCATTCTATTCAATGCACTTGGTGTGATTTTTTTTACTACATTGACATTGGATGTTTATCATGTGAAGACTAGTTTCTTTAGCCTAAACACATTACCATGCTGTTTTAATAGACTCTCAAATAGATATAAGTGAAGCATGAGAGTTCAACAATTTCTACAAAATATTACCACCACCGTGCTCTCAAAGATATAAGTGAAGCGCTAGAGCAAAATCTATTCAACTCAAAAGATATAAGTGAAGCACATAGAGTGTTCTAACAATTTCTAGGCCATATTTAACTCTATCAAATAGGTGTGTCCAGCAAGGATGATTGTGGCAAACTAACAAGCAAAGACTCAAATTTTACAAGACGCTCCAAGCAAAACACATATCATGTTGCGAATAAAAATATAACTCCAAGTATAGTTACCGATGGATGAAGACGAAAGAAGGGATGCCTTCCCGGGGCATCCCCAAGCTTAGGCTTTTGATTATCTTGAATTTACTTGGGGTTCCATGGGCATCCCCAAACTTAGGCATTTTCTACTCCTTGTTCCATAGTCCATCAAGCAATACTCAAAACTTGAAAACTTCACAACACAAAACTTAGACAAAAATTCTCGTGAGCTCCGTTAGTATGAGAAAGCAAACCACTACTCAAAGGTACAGCAATGAATTCATTCTTCGTTTATATTGGTGTTAAACCTACTGTACTCCAACTTCTCTATGGTTCATATCCTCCAATATTACCCATAGATGCATCGGAATAAGCACACAACACACGAAAAACAGAATCTGTCAAAGACAGAACAGTCTGTAGTAATCTGCAGGGTTCGCCTACTTCTGGAACACCAAAAAATTCAAACTAAATTGGTAAATTTGTGCAATTTGTCTACCAATCATCAGCAAAAATAATCAACTAAAAAGCACGCTCCAGTGAAATCCCACGACTAATTTAGCAAGCGCTAACGGTTCTGTTTTTCACAGCAAGATCATATAAACTTCACACAAGTTTTCCCAAAGGTTCTCCTTGGCACAAACACTAATCAAAACATGAAACCACATCTAATCAGAGGCTAGATGCAATATTTATTCCCTAACAGCAACAAAAACAAAAAACAAAAAATTGGGTTGCCTCCCAACAAGCGCTATCGTTTTACGCCCCTAGCTAGGCACGATACAAGATAGATCTAGGGATAGCCATAGTGGTACGATATGTCGCGGAAGCTCATCTCATATTCCCTACGTTCAGCAGCAAGCTTCCTTTGTGGCAAGCAAAAGTAATCAAAAGGGCTAAATTTAATGGGACAAAACTCCCCTACATCAATCTCGGGAGGAACAGGTTCCTTCTTTGGCCCTTTGTAGTGGATGACCAATTCATCATTATAGGCATTCTTTTGGCAGAAGGCCATAAGCCTTCGTTCAAGGGAGAAGCCTAAACCATTATTTTGAACAGCAAAGTCATTGTTTATCTCAGAAATTCTATCAATCAAGATCTCAACAGGAACCTTTTTTCTAAGGTTTTCATTAAAAGCAACATGATCAGGAGATCGCAAACGCATAAGGTCTTCTTGATTGAACAAGATAGCCTATATAGGATGTCGACCAGCATCTACTCCATAATGAGCAAAGATTCTCTGGCCTCTTTCATGATATATCTAAATTCATGAGCAAAAAATATAGTAGTTGCACGCTTAACGGAAGAATGCTCAATATTGGAGAACTCCAAAAATACTCTCTGAATACAGGGATGCATATGGATAAATTGCCTTTCAATTTCTACTATGAGCATAGATACAACATCCGAAAGGCTACTAGTTCTGTGAAGAATAGAGCCACCCATAGTGGGCAAAGCACCGGCACAAGTAAAGAAGTCTTGAAGAACCCCTTTTCCAATAATATTACCACTACCAACCCGGAACTTCTTAATATGTAAAGTGGTAGCTTCATTCCGGGGGGGTCAACATGAACGTTGCCCTCGGCATTGCTACCCTTCTCGATAAAATCGTCCCCCATCTCAGACATGAGGGCACGCAAGCACGCAACACACACAAGCAAACAAGAAGAGAGAGAACGATAAACACACGGCAGAAGAAGGGCAAATAAAACGGCAAGGGTGAAGTGGGGGAGAGGAAACGAGAGGCAAATAAATGTAATGCAAAGTATAAGGGTTTGTGATAGGTACTTGGTATATGACTTTTGCGTAAGCCTCCCCGGCAACGGCGCCAGAAATTCTTCTTGCTACCTCTTGAGCTTGCGTTGTATTCCCTCGAAGAGGAAAGGGAGATGCAGCACAGTAGCGTAAGTATTTCCTTCAGTTTTTGAGAACCAAGGTATCAATCCAGTAGGAGACCACGTGCGAGTCCCTCGCACCTGCACAAACAAATAAGAACTTCGCAGCCAACGCGATAAGGGGTTGTCAATCCCTTTACGGTCACTTACGAGAGTGAGATCTGATAGAGATGATAGTTTATATTTTTGGTGTTTTTGGTTTAATAAAACAGCAAATAAAAGCGGTAAAAGTAAAGTAGATGTAGATTGATATGTTAAGAATAGACCCGGGGGCCATAGTTTTCTCTAATGGCTTCTCTCATGATAGCGATATTCTACGGCGGGTAAACAAATTACTGTCGAGCAATTGATAGAAAAGCGAATAATTATGAGACTATCTAGGCATGATCATTGTATATAGGCTTCACGTTCGAGACAAGTAGACCGACTCTTGCCTGCATCTACTACTATTACTCCACACATCAACCGCTATCCAGCATGCATCTAGTGTATTGAGTTCATACGAACAGAGTAACGCCTTAAGCAAGATGACATGATGTAGAGGGATAAACTCAAGCAATATGATGTAAACCCCATCTTTTTATCCTCGATGGCAACAATACAATACGTGCCTTGCTGCCCCTACTGTCACTGGGAAAGGACACCGCAAGATTGAACCCAAAGCCAAGCACTTCTCCCATTGCAAGAACTATAAATCTAGTAGGCCAAACCAAACCAATAATTTGAAGAGACTTGCAAGGATATTATGAGCACACATAAAAAGTTCAGAGAAGAACCAAATATCTTTCATAGATAACCTTGATCATAAACTCACAATTCATCGGATCTCGACAAACACACCGCAAAAAGAGATTACATCGAATAGATCTCCTCGAAGACCGAGGAGAACCTTGTATTGAGATCCAGAGAGAGAGAAGAAGCCATCTAGATACTAGCTATGGACCCAAAGGTATGAGGTAAACTACTCACAACTCATGGTGAGGGCGATGATGATGATGATGATGAAGGCCTCCGTGATGGATCCCCCTCCGGTGGAGCTCCAGAACAGGCTCCAAGATGGGATCTCCACGGGAACAGAAGCTACGGCGGTGTAATTAGGGTTTTCTCTCTGCGTATGGAGTTTCTGGGGTACGTGGACTTATATAGGAAGAAGGAGGGCGCCGGGGTCCACTTGAGGGGGGCTCGAGGTGGGGGTGCGCCATGGGAAGGGGGGCGCGCCCCCCACCCTCGAGGGCCACCTCTCTGTCCCCTGACTTGGTCCTCAAGCTCCGCGTGCGTGATTTTCTCCAAAAATATCTCTCGCGAAGGTTTCATTCCGTTTGGACTCCGTTTGATATTCCTTTTCTGCAAAACCCTGAAATAGGCAAAAAACAGCAATCTGGACTGGGCCTTTGGGTTAGTAGGTTAGTCCCAAAAATGATATAAAAGTGAATGATAAAGCCCATTAAACATCCAGGACTTCATAAATAATAGCATGGAACAATAAAAAATTATAGATACGTTGGAGATGTATCAATGACCATAAAACATTTCTCTCATATAATTAGAACAACCATTATTCTCAGATTTAAATGAGTAGCCATCTCGCATTAAACGAGATCCAGATACAATGTTCATGCTCAAATCTGGTACTAAATAACAATTATTGAGGTTTAAAACTAATCCCGAAGGTAGATGTAGAGGTAGCGTGCCGACGGCGATCACATCGACCTTGGAACCATTCCCGATGCGCATCGTCACCTCGTCCTTCGCCAGTCTCCGCTTATTCAACAGCTTCTCTTTGAGTTACAAATGTGAGCAAATGCACCGGTATCAAATACACAGGAGCTACTACGAGCGCTGGTAAGGTACACATCAATACCATGTATATCACATATACCTTTGACGTTGCCGGCCTTCTTATCCGCTAAGTATTTGGGGCAATCCCGCTTCCAGTGACCCGTTCCCTCGCAATAAAAGCACTCAGTCTCAGGCTTGGGTCCATTCTTTGGTTTCTTCCCGGCAACTGGCTTACCGGGCGCGGCAACTCCCTTGCCGTCCTTTTTGAAGTTCTTCTTACCCTTGCCTTTCTTGAACTTAGTGGTTTCATTCACCATCAACACTTGATGTTCCTTTTTGATCTCCACCTCCGCTGATTTCAGCATTGAATACAACTCGGGAATGGCCTTCTCCATCCCTTGCATATTGTAGTTCATCACAAAGCTCTTGTAGCTAGGTGGAAGCGACTGGCAGATTCTGTCCACGACCGCGTCATCTTGTAGATTAACTCCCAGCTGAGACAAGCGGTTGTGCAACCCAGACATTCTGAGTATATGCTCGCTTACAGAACTATTTTCCTCCATCTTACAACTGTAGAACTCGTCAGAGACTTCATATCTCTCGACCTGGGCATGAACTTGGAAAACCGTTTTTAGCTATTGGAACATCTCATATGCTCCGTGTTGCTCAATATGCTTTTGGAGCCCCGATTCTAAGCTGTAAAGCATGCCGCACTGAACCAGGGAGTAATCATCACTACGCGACTGCCAGGCGTTCATAACGTCTTGAGTTGCTGGTAAAATGGGTGCGTCACCTAGTGGTGCTTCAAGGACATATGCTTTCTTGGCAGCTATGAGGATGATCCTCATGTTGCGGACCCAATCCGTATAGTTGCTACCATCGTCTTTCTGCTTGGTTTTCTCTAGGAACGCGTTGAAGTTGAGGGCAACATTAGCGTGGGCCATTTGATCACAAGACATATTGTAAAGATTTTAGACTATGTTCATGATAGTTAAGTTCATCTAATCAAATTTAATGAACTCCCACTCAGATTGACATCTCTCTAGTCATCTAAGTGATACATGATCCGAATCGACTAGGCCGTGTCCGATCATCACGTGAGATGGACTAGTCATCAACGGTGAACATCTCCATGTTGATCGTATCATCTATACGACTCATGTTCGACCTTTCGGTCTTCCGTGTTCCGAGGCCATGTCTGTACATGCTAGGCTCGTCAAGTCAACCTAAGTGTATTGCTTGTGTAAATTTGGCTTACACCCGTTGTATGCGAACGTTAGAGCCTATCACACCCGATCATCACGTGGTGCTTCGGAACAACGAACCTTAGCAACGGTGCACTGTTAAGGGGAACACAATTCTTGAAATTTTAGTGAGAGATCATCTTATTTAAGCTACTATCGTTCTAAGCAAATAAGATGTAAAACATGATAAACATCACATGCAATCAAATAGTGACATGATATGACCAATATCATTTTGCTCCTTTTGATCTCCATCTTCGCCGCTCCATGATCATCATCGTTACCGCATGACACCATGATCTCCATCATCATGACCTCCATCATCGTGTCTTCATGAAGTTGTCTCGCCAACTGTTACTTCTACTACTATGGCTAACGGTTAGCAATAAAGTAAAGTAATTACATGGCGTTTTGATTGACACGCGGGTCATACAATAAAATAAGACAACTCCTATGGCTCCTGCCGGTTGTCATACTCATCTACATGCAAGTCAGGATTCCTATTACAAGAACATGATCAATCTCATATATCACATATATCATTCATCACATCCTTTTGGCCATATCACATCACACGGCATATGTTGCAAGAACAAGTTAGACGTCCTCTAATTGTTGTTGCAAGTTTTTACGTGGCTGCTATAGGTTTTTAGCAAGAACGTTTCTTACCTACGCCAAAACCACAACGTGATATGCCAATTACTATTTACCCTTCATAAGGACCCTTTTCATCGAATCCGATCCGACTAAAGTGGGAGAGACAGACACCCGCTAGCCACCTTATGCAACTAGTGCATGTCAGTCGGTGGAACCTGTCTCACGTAAGCGTACGTGTAAGGTCGGTCCGGGCCGCTTCATCCCACGATGCCGCCGAATCAAGATAAGACTAGTAACGGCAAGTAAATTGACAAAATCGACGCCCACAACAACTTGTGTTCTTCTCGTGAATAGGAACTACACATAGACCTAGCTCATGATGCCACTGTTGGGGATCGTTGCAGAAATTCAAAAAAATTCTACGCATCACCAAGATCAATCTATGTAGTGACTAGCAACGAGAGAGGGGAGTGCATCTTCATACCTTTGAAGATCGTGATGCGGAAGCGTTGCAAGAACGCGGTTGGTGGAGTCGTACACGAAGCGATTCAGATCGCGGTCGAATTCGATCTAAGCGCCGAACAATGGCGCCTCCGCGTTCAACACACATGCAGCCCGGTGACGTCTCCCATGCCTTGATATAGCAAGGATAGGGGGAGAGGTTGGGGAAGACTCCGTCCAGCAGCAGCACAGCGGCGTGGTGGTGGTGGAGAAGCGTGGTACTCCAGCAGGGCTTCGCCAAGCGCTACGGAAGGAGGGGGGAGTTGGAGAGGGGGAGGGCTGTGCCAGGGATCAGGTGCGGCTGCCCTCCCAGCCCCTCACTTTATATATGGGAAGGGGAGAGGAGGCCGGCCCCTCTAGATGAGATCTAGAGGGGAGGGCGGCGGCCGGGGGGGGGGGGGGGGGCTTGCCCCCCAAGCAGGTGGGGTGCCCCCACCCCCTAGGGTTTCCAAACCCTAGGCGCCTTGGGCCCTTGGGGGCGCACCAGCCCACTAGGGGCTGGTCCCCTCCCATATTCAGCCTATTAAGCCCCCCCAGGGCAGGTGGCCCCACCCGGTGGACCTTCGGACATCTATCGGTGGTCCCGGTACAATACCGATAACCCCCGAAACCATTCCGGCGATTGAAACTGGAGTTCCCATATATAAATTTTTACCTCCGGACCATTCCGGGACTCCTCATGACGTCCGGGATCTCATTCGGTACTCCGAACAACATTCGGTAACCACGTACATACATTCCCTATAACCCTAGCGTCATCGAACCTTAAGTGTGTAGACCCTACGGGTTCGGGAACCATGCAGACATGACCGAGACATCTCTCCGGCCAATAACCAACAGCGGGATCTAGATACCCATGTTGGCTCCCACATGTTCGACGATGATCTTGTCGGATGAACCACGATGTCAAGGATTCAATCAATCCCGTATACAATTCCCTTTGTCTACCGGTATAGTACTTGCCCGAGATTCAATCGTCGGTATCCCTCTACCTTGTTCAATCTCGTTACCGACAAGTCTCTTTACCCATTCTGTAACACATCATCCCGTGACCAACTCGTTAGTCACATTGAGCTCATTACGATGATGTCTTATCGAGTGGGCCCAGAGATACCTCTTCGTCATACGGAGTGACAAATCCCATTCTTGATTCGTACCAACCCAACAGATACTTTCGGTGATACCCGTAGTGCACCTTTATAGCCACCCAGTTATGTTGTGACATTTGGCACACTCAAAGCATTCCTACGGTATCCGGGAGTTGCACAATCTCATGGTCTAAGGAAAAGATACTTGACATTGGAAAAGCTTTAGCAGACGAACTACACGATCTTGTGCTATGCTTAGGATTGGGTCTTGTCCATCACATCATTCTCCTAATGATGTGATCCCGTTATCAATGACATCCAATGTCCATGGTCAGGAAACCGTAACCATCTATTGATCAACGAGCTTGTCAACTAGAGGCTCACTAGGGACATGTTGTGGTCTATGTATTCACACATGTATTACGATTTCGGGATAATACAATTATAGCATGAACAATAGACAATTATCATGAACAAGGAAATATAATAATAACCATTTTATTATTGTCTCTAGGGCATATTTCCAACAGCATGCCGCCCTCGTCCTGCTCGAGGGCGCAATATCACGTCTGTGCGGCGCCTTTGAGGTGGTAGGAGGCGATCCAGGTGCAGTCGAACGCGAGCATGCATTGCTCCCGGAAAAACTGGATGCACTGATTCAGCCAGTTCAAGGGGTCCACGGTGCCGTCGTAGGTGGCGAACTCAAGTTTGGAGAAGTGCGGCGGCGTCTGGCCGTGGACAACGGCGGGGTGCACCTCATTAGTGCGGAGCAGCGAGGACGACGGGGCCAAGTAGGTGGGCATCCGAGGTCCATTTTGGAACAGCGGCCCGTCGACGTCGGCGGAGGGGTCGGCGGAGCCTGAGGGCCCGCCGAACTGGATGGCCGAGGACGGCGCAGGCGGGGGCAGCACGTGTGGCTGTCCCGAGGCCGTCGTGTAGACCAACACGAGGGACTTGGCGAGCCAGGCCGGAAGCGGTGATGGCGATGGGGGGAACCGGACCTGGTGGATGGGCTCCCCCTGAGCCGTCGTTGGGGCGCCCTGGGTCGAGGTTGTCGGAGGTGGTTGTAGCTGCTGATGCTGCAGCGCCACGACGGGGGCGACGGATGGTTGGTGCTGCTGCTACATGGTGGCAGTACCGATGTGCGCCGCGGGTGGCGGCTGCCATGGCTGTGCGGCGGGGACGAAGGGGGTCGCTGAGGGTGGCGGCTTTCACGGCGGCTGCTGCGGCGACGGGGCGGTGGCGAAGGGCCCATATGGCTGTGGCCCATAGGGGCTCGCGAGGAACGTGCGTATGCCCGTGACAGCCTGGTTGATGTCGCGGAGGGCAGCCATCATCTCCTCCGGGGTGAAGATGATAGGGGTGTCGATCGACGGCATCCAGGCGGTGGAGGACATTGGTCCGAACAAAGACGGCGCGCCAGCCGCGGAGGTCACCGGCGGCATGGTAGTGGTTGGCGGCGGGAGGGTGGCATTGGAAAGTGTTCAAAAGCCTCGCCATCACAAATGGCAATCATCGTGACTCCGCGCAGCTTCTATTCTGTAGGTTGATTCAACGATCATCTATAGTAAAGCTAGAGTTGCTTGCTTGGAATTAGAGAAGGCATGTTTGGAGAGGAGCGGTGACGACAGCGTGTGTGTGCTAGTGCTATATCGATGACGCTCTCTTGGAAGAGGTGTATGTGGGGTTACAAGGGGCGGAGGTACAGGGTGGCTAGGGTGGGCCGCGGCCCACCCTGGGATTTTGGTCCGGCCTATATACCTATGTGTGTAGAGATGGGCCAGACAAAAAAAAAACGGCCCGCAAAACAACCAGCGCCTCTGGCTCGCAGCCAAACACCACGCACGCACGACTGCGGGAGATCCTCTTCCCGACACACAGCCGCCGGCTGCCCCGTCCCCATCCCCAGATCCCCGCCTCCACCTGCCTCGCCGGTGGCCGGCAGCCAGCCCCCCACGAGGCTCCTCCGCTCCTGCCTCCTCGCTGCACCCTCGGCCTGCCAATGCTCGGCGCCAGCCGCACAACCGTCCTAGGCCGCACACCTGCCTTGTCCCGGCCACCTGGCTCCCGTGTAAGCCGGCGGCAGCCGCCCATTTCGCATTCCGGCACTCGGCACAGCCTGATTTGAGATACTGTCATCCATTCCCCAATTCTCCAATTTTTGATTTAGGGTTTGCTTGCTGTATTGTGCACCAGACAGTACAACACATGGACTGATGAACATGAACCGATGAACAACACATATAATTAAGCATATTATTTCTGTTCAATTGTGTCATTATGAATTTATGATTGATAGAAAGTAAATTCTTATTGCAGAGTTATTGAAGAATGAAGAGAACCGGAGATATTGCAAAACTTTTTCACCACCATGATTTAGTCAAGAGCAAGTTGAGAAATAACTCCGGTATATGGATGATAGTCTTTTGCATGATTGTCTAGTCACATATATTGAGCTGGATGTTTTTTCTGTGGTGAATGAAGATCATATAATTGATACTTTCATATTTAACTTCTCAAGGTATGTATTGTACTATGTCGGCATCTTTTATGCAAAACGGAAACTTCAATGAGAATTTTAGTGTGTTTTTAAGACCGTATTTATCTATTTTTGTGGTATCTGCAACTGGTTAAAATGTCTACATGTTGTTGTCAAAAAGAAATTTTTTGGAGGCGGACCACCCTGGTGTCAAATGCTAGCTCCGCTGCGGCTTAGCAATTTTGACAGTTTTTGATTAAATAACTGGACAATTCTCTTCCGTTTAATTAATGGATTAGACAACAGTTTTACTAAGTCTCAGTCAGCCGAGATTTCCTAATGTCTCAGTCGATGTTGTATTCCTTTGTCTCGCACAGAGTCATACAAAAAAGTTTTTTTTTTCAGGTTTTCATTTTTCTTCTTACACACTACTTCCTTCGTCTCAAAAGAAGTCAAAATAAGTATATAAAGTTGAGATGTCGCTTTTGAGTCACTTATTCTGGGACAGAGGAAGTATATCGCATGATTGAGATTTGGTTAAGTCTCAGTCGGCTAGGTTTCAAATAAGAGCAATCATGCCTTGTCTGACTCAATTTCAGACTCAATTTCAGTGGAAACAAATCTGCTTTATTTACTGAAGATTAACGCCAGGATCGAACAGTTGCTGACAGGCGATCACACTGTCACAGACACACACACTACACCAGTTTCTCACGACACGTTCCCGTACGTGGCGAACGCTCTTTATTCGTACTCATCAGCTGCGAACGCCGGACGCCGCCTTGCCGTGGTTGGCGCCGGAGCAGTATGTGGGCATGATGCTCAAATGGAGATGCTGTTGGGGATGCCCTTGGCGGTGAGCCCGGCGGCGGCGCCCTTGTGGTCCGAGGTGTTGGGGTACAGCAGCATGTAGGGGAGCTTGGCTGGGCCGTTGCGGTTCTTCAGCTCAGGGTCGTGGTTCATGCCCACCACCTTGCTCTCGATCTCCACCAGCCGGTCGCTGAACCGCTTGAACACCGCCAGGGCCTTGGGGTCCGAGGTCCACTCCGGCGTGTCGCGCTGCCCGAGGTAGAGCTCGTCGGAGGAGTGCTTGGACAGCACCTCCAGCAGCGAGATGCCGATGATGGTCTGGATCTGGCTGGTGATGGTGTGGATGAAGGCCCGCTCCGGGTCACGCTCCAGCTCCGCGTACTCCTCCGTCCCGGGCTCCGGCATGCGGCGCCGGCTCACCGTCGGCCGGTTCGGGAGGAACCCTGCGTACGGGTACTGCCCGAAGTTGACCGCCGCGTGCAGCGCCGACCCGATCCAGATGATGGTGGTGCATGCCTTGGCCAGCTCGCCCACCGCCTGCATTTTGGGCCACCACGACGCGTCCTTGAGGTCGCCGTGCCCGACCTCGCGCGCCTCCTTCCACCACGCCTGCAGCTCCACGTCGCCCTGCAGCACGTCGTCGTTCGGGTAGTAGATGGCCAGGTACTCGCTCACGTACTGCTCGATGGCGTGCCAGATCGCCAGCCCGTCCGCCGCGTACGGGTAGTCCGACACCAGCAACCGCACCTTGTAAGGGCTCGACGGGTCCTCCACCGCCATGCCCCTGCGTATATTTTTTACCACATTTGCGTCAGTGGCAATGTATTTACACTTTCACTACATTTACCCTAGGTAATTAAGTACGTACCTCTTGATGAGATCGTCGGGCAGGCCCTGCTCCGTGAACTTCCAGTCCTTGTACACCACAGACGACATCCCCAGCGCAAACTTGCCCGGAAACACGGTCATCTCGAAGATGCCGCCGGCGTTGATGAGCGTCTGCCGCGCCAGTGCGTTGATGGTCATGGTGTCGCGGTAGTGCGGGCTCAGCAGCTTGTGCACCGGGTGCGTCACGCTGAGGTGCCGGTTCGTCGAGATCACGAACGGCTCCATCACCGCATGAGTGTTCAGCCTGCACATACGTGCACATGTGAGTCGTGCATCTACTGACTGAATCAGGCCGAGTTAGCGTTGTCACTACTAGTATTTAGCTAGTCCGTGAAGTATGTACCAGTGGCTGACGAGCTGGTGCCACCCCGAGTCGTTGACAGCGACGTAGGCCTTGGCGAACTCCCACACCCAGCCTTCGACAGAGCCGCTCGGCACTGGCGTGTACACCTTGCTCTTTGCCGTGGTCAGGCCGCCCTGGATGATAGGCTCGCTGAGCTCGATGGCGAGCGGCGTGAGCCGGCCATCGCCGCGCAGGAAGAAGAGGGTCCTGGTGGCGTAGATGAAGTTGCCGGGCAGATTGTTGACGTCGATCAAGAACGGCATGAACCGGTCGTGGTGATCAAGGATGTACAACCTGTTGCTTTCCAGCGCCTGCATGCAACAAGTTGCAACATGCCAAAGTTTGATTACACCTGCTCCAACTCCAATCAAATCACGGTGGATCGCGATGGGTTGGCCGACTCCTGTATGTTATTACCTGTTGGACGTTGAGGCCTTCCAGGTTCTTCTCGACGTGCTCTGCAGTGATGGTGCTGGTGTGGTCACCAAACTTGCTAGGGTCCAGACTACTTTTTGGCGGGAACTCCTGCATGCATGCCGACCCAACACAAATTAAGATTTTCACGCTCTCACCATGGACAACATACTTATTCAACGCACAATATTTGTTGACTCACCGTGAGCCGCGTGATCATGACCGGGTTGACGCCGGCGAGCACCTCGCGGGCGAACTCCTCGTCGGTCCTCCACGCCTGCTTGTCCGCCTGGATGATGTGGGGGACGGGGAGCTTGAGGAGAGAGTCGCCGCCCACGGGGAGGAGGTCCTTGATGAGCTGGAGCGGGAACTGCTTGCGCAGCTCCTCGAGGGCGGGCACGTTGGGCAGCTTGATGCCACCCTCGTAGAGATTGATGATGTCCTGGAAGGAGTCGAACTCGCCGGGGGTGGTGTCGACGTAGGTGCGCACCGCCGGCAGGATGCCCTGCGTGATGGCCTTGATGGAGTAGCCCAGGAAGTCGGACGTCTTGAGGTGGCCGAACTTCTCATCCCGCGGCACGTAGATCTGCTCCAGCAGCGACAGCCGGCTCTCCAGGCTCGGGTCATTGGCGTTGGGCTTGCGGCCGGTGCGGCCGCGGCGCGGGTAAGGGTGGTCGGCGCTGCCGCCGAGGACCGGGCGGCCCTCGCCGAGGTCGTTGTAGACGTCGTAGCGGTAGACGCGGTCGTGCTCCTGGTAGGGGCCCTGCCGGTCGTCGCCCCGCAGGTTCCGGAGCTCGTCGTCGCGGTACGGCTTCAGCGCCGCCGGCATCTGGCTCGGCAGGTACGTCTACACATACCAAAAACATTGTCATTCACATGAACCAGGAAGGAAGCCGATCGATCGCTTGCTCTCATAACAAAACAAGTTGCGCTACTTGCTAGCTGTGGTGTACTTGGATTAGAAGATGATTTTGCTTTGCCTAGTAATCGCCTTTTCTTTACTTTTCTGGTCAGTCAAGTGCAACAGTTTTCTTCACCTACCCGGTGCCACGGTGCAGCTTTCATTCAATCTCTTCTGGACCTAACCGTATCTTTTTCTACCAACACGGAATAAATTCTGCACCTACTCCTAATCTTATCTCAAGGAAGACTTAAATGACCATGAATGACGAAGCCAGTGAGAATGAAAAGGAAAGGAGAGGCGCACTCACGTCGTTGGCGAAGAAGACGCGGCTGTAGGTGTAGCTGCCGGCGGGGTAGATCCAGGAGTTGGCGACGAAAGAGAGGTTGCCGCGGCCGGGGACGTCGTGGAGGGTGACGGTCTTGAGCAGGAACTCGGAGCTGTGGTAGTTGTTGACGATGATGGCGCCCGGCACCCCGAGCTTCCCCACCTCCCAGTCGAAGGTGAGGCCGAACTTGGACTCCCCCGTCGTCAGCGACGGCAGGCTCGTCACCCACTGCTCCAGCTCCGCCTCCGCTCCCACCTTCCCGCGGCCCCCGTTGTCTGCAGGTCGTTCGTTCTCACATGCTTAGTTCATCTCCACTAGTACTACGTACGTGTCACTCTGCCGGCTCCTTGATTATATTTGTTGTTGGGAGTCGAGTTGGTTCAAAGAGAGAGCAACGCAATGCTTTTTTCCATCGATCGCTACGTGTTTGTGCTTTAGTTCAGGTTGTGTTAGTTACTTTTGACGTGTGCTTGCTTGTTGTATTGCTTTGTCTCGAGCATCCGATGCTCTTGTCTCTTCTTTCCATGCCATCATGCCCATGCTCAGCTAAAGACGACCGACCGACCGACCGACCATGGCTTTCTTTCTTTAGCCGATCGAGATACACCCATCCATGCATCCATCCATGGCCGACAACAGAAAAAACATACAGTATCTACTAAGAAGAGGAGGGGATGGGGGAGGAGGAGGAAGACGATGAAGGGTGGTGTGCTTACCGTGGTCGACGAGGGTGGAGCTGATAAGCTGGCAGGTGACGCCCTTGCCGATGAAGTCGCTGATGCCGTCGATGATGGTGGCGCCGAAGTCGTTGAGGTCCAGCACGTTCTTCCTCATGAGCACCACCGTGCCCTTGAGCCGCGCGCTCTTGTTCGCCCCGGTGAGGCTGTCGATGAGCCCGCCCAGTATCATCTTGGCCTCCTCCTCGCCTTCACTGCCTCAGTTGCACTAGCAGCGCTTTTCAGTGGAGAGCTGTGTGGCTTGTGTGAGTGAGTTGTGTGAGGAGGTCGCAGCGCGGGCGGGCCAATTTATAGGGGCGAGAGAGCGCGCTGGGCACGGAGCTTCCTACAGGAGTTTTTTGGGCTGACTGTTACTCCCTCCGTTCGAAATTACTTGTCGCAGAAATGGATGTAGCTACACAAGTAATTCCGAACGGAGGGAGTACATGAATGGCGTGGGTGATCGATCGATCGATCGGTGCATGCCCGCGCGCGCGCCGTTGCGATGGATCCATCCATCGGCCCGTCATTTTCTACAGCGCTAGACGGCGACGCGGCCGGCTCGTGGTCCGCATGGCGCGCTCCAGCTCCAGGGCCGGGGCACCGCGTACGTCGCTGCGACGAGGATATATCTTTGGCGGTCGAACGTACGCGTCGGCGAGCGGCGGGGCGTGCCATACATGTATGCGGACCGAGAGCGAGCGGCGACGCGTCGGCCGTGTGAATAGTTCGCCGAGCGGTGCGTGCACGGGGCTGAACAGTGTTTTGTATGGTTTCTAAGCCATCGGATCGGACACGCTCACATACACGCGCATACTCATCACCATGAACGTACGCACGTATACCCTATTTCTATGGGCACGTCCGAGATACTACGACGACACAACATCTTAAGGTTGACATGTCTGAGGCATCTCGTAGTCGACGAAAACGTCTTTGCGAGAATTGCTACTTCGTGGCAGCGACTACCTGAAAATCTCTGAGTTCAGGAAGGTGGGCCTGTGAGGTTGCATTTTTCAGAAGGGTGTGGTGAGATCGCGGTCGACTGATATTCAACCAAGTCTCAGTCAAATGACATAACATGCGAAAGAGAAAAGGAAATTTTGCACGGATCGTAATATAAGATCTCACGGATAGCACCTACTAAGGCTTAACGAAGTCTCAGTCGATTCAGACTTAGCAACACTGTTTTCACAAAGGTGTGTGACTTTCGGTCAAAGCAATACGTAAAATTTATGTCTTATGTTTACATCTCTCTGGAGAACTTTTGTTTACCCATCTTAACATGCCAGATCTAAAAAATAATATATGCTAGAATTACGCGACAAGCAAAAGTATAGAAGTATAACTAAAATTTTGAGGACCCGCAATAACAAGGAAAATTTTGAAGAATAGTAGGATGAATTGGACCCGGACCGAACATGCACTGAACACGAGCGGCGGAGGAGAGGGACACGCCACAACGCTACACGCACTAGGCCAAGAGCCCCATCTCAACTGTTGTGTAGTACTCCTATTTTTTTTTTTTTTTTTTTTTTTTTGGGG
>LR738712.1:16268346-16285255 GCA_902687465.1 Secale cereale
CCCCACCGCCGCCGCCGCAGCCCCACACCGCCGCCACCTCGGGTTGCCGCCGCCGCCCCAATCTGCCGCCGCCGCCGCCCCTTTTCCACGTCACAGCCGCCGCCCCCTCCCTCTCTCTACGCCGCCGCGCCGCCCTACCCCGCTGCGCGGCCGCCATGTCGTCCGCTTCCTCCAATCCGTTCGCGGTTGACCCCGCTGAGATCCGCGACATCAACATCAACACACGTGTTCCCGTCGTCCTCGACGCCTCCAACTCCACGTACTTCGCGTGGAAGACGTACTTCACGCTGCTCTTCCGCGAGAACAGCCTCATAGATCACGTGGACGGCACCATCGACTCTCGCGACATGATGAACGACGCTGAGTGGATCGCCATCGACGCCACCATCATCCGGTGGTTCTTCACCACCATCTACAAGGACTTGTTCCACACGGTCGTGAGTGCTGGCGACGACGCTCGCGCCCTGTGGGTCAAGTTGAACGGTCTCTTCACCGACAACAAGCTTCAGCGCCGCGTTTTTTTGCAGCAGGAATTTTTTTACTGTCACCAGGATGACCAGTCCATTGATGACTACTATCGCCGCCTGAAGACGTTGGCGGATGAGCTCCGTGACATTGGTGCCAAGATTGATGACGACCTCCTCCTCAGCACTCTCACCGCCGGCCTCAACGAGGACTTCGGCAACGCCGCCTCCAACCTCACCTTGATGCCGGAGCCCTCCTTCCCCAAGTTTGTGGCGTACTTGCGGTTGGAGGAGCGTCGGATGAAGGGAGTCAAGAAGCGCGTGCAGCATCACGCCCTCGCCGCCGGCACCTCACGTGGCGCTCCACCACCCGCCGCCCCACCCACGCCACGCCAGCAGCCGCCGCCTCCCGCGCCTCCGGGGTACTTCCCCCTGCCGCCCGCGCCCCCCGCTCCTCCCGCTGCCCCCCAGCAGCCCGGTGGCGGGCGTCGCGGCAACCGTCGCGGGGGCGGCCGCAAGCAGCAACAGGCGCCCGGGGGGGGGCTCGTCAGCAGCAGCAGGTCAACCCCCCATGGATATACGGCACCAACCCGTGGACTGGTGTGGTACACGCGTACTCCATGCCGATCCCCCGGGCACCCGCGCCGGGCATCCTCGGGCCTCATCCGGCGAGCCACCAGGCTCTCTTCGCCGCGCAGAATGCGGCGCCCTACAGTGGCTATGGTGCCGCACCCGCCTACGGCGCCAGCGCCGCGCCCGCTTATGGAGCTGCACCCGCCTACGGCGTCACCGCCGCGCCGGCCTTTGGCGCCGCTCCGGCGCCGGCCTACGGCGGGTCTTACCCGCCTCAGGTGCCGCCACCATGGGACCCGGCCCTCCTTGCTGCCCTGCACGCCGCCCCGCCACCCAGCTCCTACGATGGCGGTGGTGACTGGTACATGGACTCGGGCGCCACCGCTCACATGACTGCTCATCCCGGTAACCTCACGTCTGCCACCCCCACTCATACTCCTACTCGCATCACCGTTGGTAACGGTTCCTCTCTACCCATTACACATGTCGGTCATATGTCTTTTCCTTCTTCCTCTACTCCTGTTAACATGTCTAATGTTCTTGTGTCTACTAACTTAGTCACCAATCTAGTTTCTGTTCGTCGCCTTACTCGTGATAATCCTATCACTGTTGAATTTGACAAATTCGGTTTTTCTGTGAAGGACACCCGTACACGGATTGTTCTCCACCGATGTGACAGCTCGGACGAGCTTTATCCGGTGCATCCCTCCGGTGCCACCTCCACCCGTCGCCCCGCCGCCTTCGCCGCCAGTGTCGATCTTTGGCACGCCCACCTCGGTCATCCCAACTCCACCGTTATGCGTCAGATTCTCCAGAGTTTTTCTTTCTCATGTAATAAGGTTGACAACCACACTTGTGAGGCTTGCCGTCTTGGCAAGCACGTTCGTCTTCCCTTTAGCGAGTCTACAACTATTTACACCTTTCCGTTTTAGTTATTGCATAGCGATGTTTGGACGTCCCCGGTTGCAAGCAACACGGACTTTTTATACTATCTGGTGATATTGGATGATTTTACTCATTATGTGTGGACCTTCCCTCTCCGTCGCAAGTCCGACGTTCTTGCCACACTCACAGCTTTTTATTCATATGTCACCACACAGTTCGGTCGTCCTATTCTCGCTTTACAAACTGACAACGGCAAGGAGTTTGACAACGTCGCCGTCCGCAATCTACTTGCGTCGCATGGCACCATCTTTCGCCTCACTTGTCCCTACACGTCTCAACAGAACGGTCGTGCCGAGCGCGTCATTCGCACTCTTAACGACTATGTCCGCACGTTGCTCTTCCACTCCCACGTGCCTCCACGGTTCTGGCCGGACGCGCTCGCGACCGCCAGCCTCCTCCTTAACATTCGCCCTTGTCGCTCACGCTGGAACTACACTCCTCACCAACTCCTCTTCGGTGCGGTTCCATCTTACGATGGCCTTCGCACTTTCGGGTGTCTCTGTTATCCCAGCACCGCGTCCACCGCCCCTCACAAACTCGCTCCCCGATCCCTTCCGTGTATCTTCCTTGGTTATCCACCCAACACCAAAGGTTACCGGTGCTATGATCCAGAGTCCCACCGCGTCTTCACGGCGCGGCATGTTTACTTTGATGAGCTGGTGTTCCCGTTTCAGCAGGTACCGTCACCCTCGGCGTCTCCCGCGGCCCGGTTCGCCCCTGCCTCCACCTCTGGCGAACCGTCAGGCCGCGCACCGGGCTCGGCCTTGCCCGCGCTCCCCGCGCCGGCGGCCCCCGTCGCCGCGGCGCCCTCGGCCGTGCCTGCGCTCCCAGCGCCGGCGGCCCCCGCCGTCGTGGCCTCCTCGGCGGCTCCCCCGACGGCCCCCGCTGTGGCCCCCTCGGCGGCCCCCTCGGCTTCCCCAGCCGCCATGGCCCCCTCGGCGCCCCCCTCGACTTCCCCAGCCGCGGCCCCGGCCCCCATCGCGGCCCCCGCCGCGGCCTCCTCGGCGGCCCCCGTTGTAGCGGCTGCACCCCTCACTGGTGTGGTCACTCGGGCTCGGACTGGGACACTGCGTCCTAGCACGTGCTACACTTCTGACAAGTACGCGTGTGCTGCGTCTACCTCGGCACCGTCCCCACTCCCCTCCTCCGCTCGCGCAGCCCTACGGGATACGAACTGGCTTGCTGCGATGCGTGAGGAGTTCGACGCTGCTAGGTGGCTTCTCACCCCTCGTTGGTTACCCCAAGTGGAAGGTTTGAGATGCTGCTGATGGGCCTCTAACCCCTCGTTGGTTACCCCAAGTGGAAGGTGTGAGATGCAGTGTTGTGGAAGTTTTTCCCTTAGCAAAGATGCCAAGGATCGAATCCCCAAAGACTCCTAGGTTCAACAAGTAGGTGTCAACTGCTAACGGCGCCAGATATTAGCAATCAACGTGGACCTACACACAGATACAAATAACTTTGCTCCCAACGAGTACAGAGAGGTTGTCAATCCCTCCGGCCTTGTAGTTCACAAAGGATTAAACGCAAATGATAGTAGTGATAGATAATGTTTGCAATAGTAAGTAATAGCGAAAAGTAAATAGCGGATGTGATCAATGATGGTAATATGGACCGGAGTCTCATGATGTTCACTGGTGATGTCTCTCTCCCAAAAGACGATAAAACAGCTATGTGAGGTAAACGAATTACAGCTGGGCAATTGACAGGACCACGAACGCAAACCAATGCTGACTACATTGCAAGAAAGGTTGAGGTTCAAAGCATGGGCGGTACGCCAAAGTAAGTAGACCGAAATCCATCAATATCTACTACTAATCATCCACCTTGAGATATCTATCCAGAACATCTCGCTGGTATTAAGTTGCGAGTCCCACCCATAGTGTAAACTCAAAGCAACAGACAACTGCATTAAAAGAACTTTGCGTAAAGTAAACAATCCTTGCACCCGCGGGCACAAGCATCGTTGTTTTCCCCCTTGTGGCAACAGCACATCCCCTAGACTCATGTTTCTGTCACTCAAACTAGTCATCGAGGGGCATGAACCCACAATCAAGCATAACGTTCCCTCTTGGAGTCACTACATATTACTTGGCCAAAGCAATAAATAACAACGGAGAACATGCAAGAATTACTTATGAACATAAATATAAAAGAGGTAGATCAAATATATTACTCAATCACAATCTGAACATAATCTCATAATCCATCGGATCCCAGCAAACTCATCATAGCAACAGCATAATGATTACATATGTGCCTCGATCATGTAGGGCAGCTCACGAGGACTAACTAGTGAAGCACAAGAACGGGAGGAGAACATCACATAGCTACTGGTCATGGACTCATGGTCCAAGGGAGACTACTCACAACTCATCCGGGAGGCGTCCATGGTGGTGGAGAGGCTCCCGATGGTGATCCTCACCTCCGACAGGGTGTCGGGAAGAGTTCTCCTGGTGCTCCCGATCTTGGAAGCGGCGGCGGCGGCGGAACAGAGATGAGATCGCGAAAAAGAGTTCCCGTCTCGAGGGTTTCGAAGGACGCTCTATATATATGCCAAAGAGGGGCACCAGACGGGGCTCGGGGGGCCCAGGCGCCCCCCCGGCGCGGCCCAGGGGGGGCGCGCCGCCAGGGTGCCTGGGGCCCTGGTGCCCCCCCCCCCCGGCTGTACTTCGGGCGCAAGGTAGGTTCTGGAACGCTGATTTTTTATATAATTTTTCTGTTTTTCCTGACAGTTCTCGTAATGTGAAAACCTGAAATACAAAAACAGCCAAAAACAGAAACTGGCACTGGGGTGCACTGGATTAGTAGGTTAGTCCAAATATGATCAAAAGTGTATGGAAGTGTATAAATATCATAGCAATATCACCCAGAAGTGGCATGGAGCAAGCAGAAATTATAGATACGTTTTGGACGTATCAGCTGCTAGGCTTCTCGCCCCTCGTTGGTTACCCCAAGTGGAAGGTTAGAGATGCAGTGTAGCAGAAGATTTCCCTTGGCAATACCAAGGATCGATTCCCCAGAGACTCCCAGTTTCAACAAGAAGGTGTCAACTGCTAACGGCGCCAGATATTAGCAATCAACGTGGACCTGCACACAGATACAAATAACTTTGCTCCCAATGAGTACAGAGAGGTTGTCAATCCCTCCGGCCTTGTAGTTTACAAAGGATCAAACGCAAGTGATAGTAGTGATAGATATAATTGCAATATTAAATAAAATGCAGAAAAGTAAATAGCGGATGTGATCAATGATGGTAATATGGACCGGAGTCTCATGATGTTCACTAGTGATGTCTCTCTCCCTAAAGACGATAAAACAGCTATGTGAGGTAAACGAATTACAGCTGGGCAATTGACAGGACCACGAACGCAAACCAATGCTGACTACATTGCAAGAAAGGTTGAGGTTCAAAGCATGGGCAGTACGCCAAAGTAAGTAGACCGAAATCCATCAATATCTACTACTAATCATCCACCTTCAGATATCTATCCAGAACATCTCGCTGGTATTAAGTTGCGAGCCCCACCCATAGTGTAAACTCAAAGCAACAGACAACTACATTAAAAGAACTTTGCGTAAAGTAAACTATCCTTGCACCCGCGGGCACAAGCACCGTTGTTTTTCCCCTTGTGGCAACAGCACATCCCCTAGACTCATGTTTCTGTCACTCAAGCTAGTCATCGAGGGGCATGAACCCACAATCAAGCATAACGTTCCCTCTTGGAGTCACTACCTACTACTTGGCCAAAACAATAAATAACAACGGAGAACATGCAAAAATTACTTATGAACATAAATATAAAAGAGGTAGATCAAATATATTACTCAAGCACAATCTGAACATAATCTCATAATCCGTCGGATCCCAGCAAACTCATCATAGCAACAGCATAAGGATTACATATGTGCCTCGATCATGTAGGGCAGCTCACGAGGACTAATTAGTGAAGCACAAGAACGGGAGGAGAACATCACATAGCTACTGGTCATGGACCCATGGTCCAAAGGAGACTACTCACTACTCATCCGGGAGGCGTCCATGGTGGTGGAGAAGCTCCCGGTGGTGATCCTCCCCTCCGGCAGGGTGCCGGGAAGAGTTCTCCTGGTGCTCCCGATCTTGGAAGCGGCGGCGGCGGCGGAACAGAGATGGGATCGCGAAAAAGAGTTCCTGTTTCAAGGGTTTCGGGAGACGCTTTAAATATATGCCAAAGGGGGGCATCGGAGGAGCCTCGGGGGGCCCAGGCGCCCCCCCGGCGCGGCCTAGGGGGGGCGCCGCCAGGGCGCCTGGAGCCCTGGTGCCCCCCTGGCTGTCCTTCGGGCGCACGGTAGTTTCTGGAGCGCTGATTTTTTATATAATTTTTCTGGATTTTTCCTGGCAGTTCTCGTAATGTGAAAACCTGAAATACAAAAACAGCCGAAAACGGAAACTGGCACTGGGGTGCACTGAGTTAATAGGTTAGTCCAAATATGATCAAAAGTGTATGGAAGTGTATAAATATCATAGCAATATCACCCAAAAGAGGCATGGAGCAAACAGAAATTATAGATACGTTTTGGACGTATCAGATGCAGTGTAGCAGAAGTTTTCCCTTGGCAATACCAAGGATCGTTTTCCCTGAGACTCCCAGTTTCAACAAGAAGGTGTCAACTGCTAACGGCGCTAGATATTAGCAATCAACGTGGACCTGCACACAGATACAAATAATTTTGCTCCCAACGAGTACAGAGAGGTTGTCAATCCCTCCGGCCTTGTAGTTTACAAAGGATCAAACGTAAGTGATAATAGTGATAGATATAATTGCAATAGTAAATAAAAAGCGGGAAATTAAATAGCGGATGTGATCAATGATGGTAATATGGACCGGAGTCTCATGATGTTCACTAGTGATGTCTCTCTCCCAAAAGACGATAAAACAGCTATGTGAGGTAAACGAATTACAGCTGGGTAATTGACAGGACCATGTGCGCAAACCAATGCTGACTATATTCCAAGAAAGGTTGAGGCTCAAAGCATGGGCGGTACGCCGAGGTAAGTAGACCGAAATCCATCTGCATCTACTACTAATCATCCACCTTGAGATATCTATCCAGAACATCTCGCTGGTATTAAGTTGCGAGTCTCACCCATAGTGTAAACTCAAAGCAACAGACAACTGCATTAAAAGAACTTTGCGTAAAGTAAACAATCCTTGCACCTGCGGGCACAAGCACCGTTGTTTTCCCCCTTGTGGCAACAGCACATCCCCTAGACTCATGTTTCTGTCACTCAAACTAGTCATCGAGGGGCATGAACCCACAATCAAGCATAATGTTCCCTCTTGGAGTCACTACCTACTACTTGGCCAAAGCAATAAATAACAACGGAGAACATGCAAGAATTACTTACGAACATAGATATAAAAGAGGTGAATCAAATATATTACTCAAACATAATCTGAACATAATCTCATAATCCATCGGATCCCAGCAAACCCATCATAGCAACAACATAAGGATTACATATGTGCCTCGATCATGTAGGGCAGCTCACGAGGACTAATTAGTGAAGCACAAGAACGGGAGGAGAACATCACATAGCTACTGGTCATGGACTCATGGTCCAAGGGAGACTATCACAACTCATCCGGGAGGCGTCCATGGTGATGGAGAAGCTCCCGGCGGTGATCCTCCCTTCCGGCAGGGTGCCGGGAAGAGTTCTCCTGGTGCTCCCGATCTTGGAAGCGGCGGCGGCGGCGGAACAGAGATGAGATCGCGAAAAAGAGTTCCTGTGTAGGATCGAAAGTATGTCTAGAGGGGGGGTGATTAGACTACTTGACAATATAAAAAATCTGCCTTTTGATCATGCAATGTTTTTGGCAGTTTCACAATTAAGATCAATTCAAGTATCACCCTACACATGCAATTCTAGAGTAATAGCAGCGGAAAGTAAATTGCACATGTAGTAAAGAGAGGTGGAGAAGATCAAACGCAGTTTGGGGACACGAAGATTTTTGTCGTGGTTCCGATAGGTGGTGCTATCGTACATCCACGTTGATGGAGACTTCAACCCACGGAGGGTAACGGCTGCGCGAGTCCACGGAGGGCTCCACCCACGAAGGGTCCACGAAGAAGCAACCTTGTCTATTCCATCATGGCCTACGCCCACGGAGGACTAGCCTTACTCGGGGTAGATCTTCACGAAGTAGGCGATCTCCTTGCCCTTACAAACTTCTTGGTTCAACTCCACATCTCAAAGACGGAGGCTCCCAAGCGACACCTAACCAATCTAGGAGGCACCACCCTCCAAAAGGTAATAGATGGTGTTGATGATGATGAACTCCTTGCTCTTGTGCTTCAAATGATAATCTCCCCAACACTCAACTCTCCTCACTGATATGGCTGTGGTGGAAGAAGGGTTTGAGTGGAAAGCAACTTGGGAAGGCTAGAAATCAAGTTTCATATGGTAGGAATGGAATGGCTTGATCTCAACACAAGGGTAGGTGGTTCTCTTCTCAGAAAGTGTATGGTAGGAGTGGTAGACTTTCTGATGGCTCTCTCCACGAATGAAGAGGGGGTGGAGGGGTATATATAGCCTCCACACAAAATCCAACTGTTACACACATATTTGAGCCATCTCGGTGAGACCGAAGTGAAAACTCGGTCAGACCAAAAGTTCAAATATAGTGAACGTTGGGATTTTCGGTGGGACCGAAAATACCATCTCGGTGTGTCCGAAGTGAGTCAAAGGTAGGAGCTTGCCATCTCGGTGGGACCGAAATTAACAACTCGGATATTCCGAAGTGATGTCAATTGGTTACAGAAGGTTGGCAGTCCAGTTTCGGTGAGACCGAAACTCAAAATCGGATGGACCGAGAAATTAGGGTTTGGAAGAATAACTGTGGTGGTTCATCTCGGTGGGACTGAGTTTGCAGAATTGGTTTGTCCGAGATTACTTATGAGTGTGTTAAGTAGTGAAGAGTGCTGATAGTTGAGGGAGCTAGATCACTAAGCACTTGAGCAACCAGATCATTAACACAACCTCATCCCCTTTTAATAGTATTGGCTTTTCCTATGGACTCAATGTGATCTTTGATCACTAAACCAAAAATAGAGTCTTGAGCCTTTGCCAATGCTTGTCTTAGCATTTTGAGGGGTCCACTTCTTCAGACATTTCCATACCCATATCATCGAACTTCTCTGAAATGATTCTCAAGTAAATATTAGTTCAATGATATATATGTTGTTATTAATTACCAAAACCACCCGGGGATTAGTTGCACTTTCAATCTCCCCCTTTTTGGTAATTGATGACAACATATAGATCAAAGCTTCGACAAAAGATATAATCAAAGAATAATATCGTCGCTTTGAGAAGTATGTGATAAACAAGAGCTCCCCCTAAATTTGTGCATTATTTAAAATTTGCGTTTGAATGCAAATGCACAATCGATTAGGATTATGGGTCACTCTTCCATGTCACATACATCTTGGTGGAGCGCACAAAATGATAAGAATGAATAACATGCACTCAATCACCAAGACAAGAGTAAATAGCCATACAATAGGAATAGCATATGATAAGCATTAAGCAGACATTAAAGCATAGTATGACCAAGCACTCATTAAGGTAGCATCAAACGTAGTAGCAAGCACACTGAAAGTTTCGAAAGACCAAAAGAAACCAATGTATCTCAAAGAAACCGGCAAAAGAATGAAAGAGCACTCTCTCTCGAAGCCCTATGATCTATACAATTTCTCCCCCTTTGGCAACAAGTTACCAAAAAGTTCGAAAAGGTATAGAGCTAAGCGTCACTGCGGGCTCTGCTGGCGGCTCCCGTCTGGGTAGATGTCGGAGTAGAAATGACTGCATCGGCGAAGACTTCTGCTGATGTCTGCGCTGGAGGAGTGGATGCTGGAGCTGGAGTAACTGCTGGAGCTGAAGTGGTAGCCCTGGAGTCAGTCACTGGGATAGCTGCAGATCTAGATCCTCTGGGAACCGGAGCAGTCTGGCGATGAGAGTCCTGGACTAGATCATCCTGCATGAGTTCTGCTCTCTCCTGCCTTGTTTCCTCCATGTCTGCCTCAAGCTTGTTGACAGACACCTGAATCTCAGTCAGCTTCACGTCCAGAGCGTGGATCTTGTCCTCAACAATCCTCTCTAGGCTTTCCTGAGATTGCTCAATGCTGGCCAGGCGTTGTTCAATCCTCTGGGTAGCTTCAAGAATTTGTTCTCCAAAGCTCTTTGGCTTAGCTGCTGCTGCTGCTGCCTCTTTGTCAGCTTTAGCTTTCTTCGCAGCTTCGATTTTGGCTTGTCCTTCAACTGAGGTTGGATCCTCCTCATCCATCACAACTACGTTGTCCTCATGCTCTGGCTGCAGTGGCAAGTGCTTCCTATCCAACATGAATTTGCCCGTGCCAAACTTGGCATTGATGAGCATCTGAATCTGCGGGGCAAACCCACACGACCTCTTCTGGTCAGCTGTAGTCCTCTTAATGGTCTCTACCATTAAGTCCATCACCTTGAAAGGTGCCTTCTCATCGAGAATGTGCAGCATGTTGATAGAATAGCCTCGAATCATGCGGTGGTCTCCAGACTTGGGCATCAAGGTATGCCTCAAAATAGTGTTAGTGGTGGTCAGACCTGCCTGGAGATAGTACACTGAGCCAAGCTTCCACCCTTCCAAATCAGCAACGGGGATCTCCTTGTACATGTTCTTCATGGAATCATGACTCTTCTTAGGAATCCCATAGACATCAATGTCGTCCTCTCTCTGCACTGGAGCGTTCAGAAGTTCTGCCCATTCTTCAACAGACGAAGAAAACCTTTGACCTTCAGTCATCCAGGTGATCTTGCCATCAGGATAGAAGTGGGATGTGGCATAGAACTGCATGATCATCTCGTCATTCCAAGCTGTCAGCTCTTGACCCACAAAATCAGCAACTCCACATGCAGTAAAGCTCTCATGCACATGGGGAAAGAAGTCTCGATGCTCTTCACTGTCAATGTACTTCCAGTCAACATACCTAGTGTCAGCAACAATGGGCTTCTTATCCATCAGCACGGTCTCATAGAAGTCCTGCTGCTCTCTGGTGTGGAATCTGGGGTCCACAGCAGTCCTTCTCCTCACGGCATATGGATCAGACTGTCTCCATAGCCTGAGACCTTTATCCTTCCTTGCCTTCATGTCCTCAGCTTGAGGATGAGCATCATTGTGGAGTGGCAACTTAGGACGGAGCTTAAGCAACACATGCTCTTCATCTGATTCAGACGGTGGCATCTCACCTTTGTTCTTCTCAGAAGCTGGAATGCTCCTGGTTGTTCTCTTGGGCTTGGCTGGAGCTGCTTTTGCTTGAGCAGGCTTCTTGGGCTTAGAGGAGGCTTGAGCCCGAATAGCATCACCCATGAACTTAGCTTTCTGAGGAGGAGGCTGGGGTGCATCTTCTTCTTCTTCTCCTTCAGCAGCTGCATCAACTTGAGGTTCAGCATATACTACCCTCTTCCTCTTGGAAGTTTTCTTCACCTTACTTGGAGCTGGCTCTTCCAAGTTGAGCTTCTTTGCAACAGCTGACTGCTTTACTTTGCTTGTGCCTTTCCTTGACTGCTGCCCTTGGTGCTCTTTGGCAACCACATTCCTCTTGGGCTTGGAGGTAACTTCCTCAGCAACGAAGTCGGAGTCCTCATCATCAGAATTTCTCTTCTTCCTGGTTCTGGTGGCTGCAGGAGGCAAACCACTAGGGGTGCTCCTCTCACCATCATCACTGGAACTGCTAGCCTCAGGACTTGTATCTGCCTTTGGAATCTCAGCAAAAGGTGACTCAGACCTGTTCTGGCTGTCACTGACATCTGACATGGCTGAAAAACCCTAACTTGGTGGAGTCCCTCTACGGCGGCAACGGTGCGGAGAGGATTACCGTTGACGGCGGCGGAGACCTGCGGCGAGGGCGCACAGGCGACGACGGCGACGATCCGTAGACCAGGGCGAGGGCAGCAGGGGACTTGAGGGCGAACGGTTTGAAGAGTTAAATCGCGCGCAGTCCTCAGGTATATATAACCCCATGCTGTCGGTGGGACCGAGTTGAAAAACTCGGTGTCACCGAGATGTATAACTGCTGTGCAGTTACGCATATCGGTCAGACCGAGATTTTGAACTCGGTTTCACCGAGATGAAACCTAGATCAGTCTAAGCGTTTCGGTTGGACCGAGATTGAGAAGCCGGTCAGACCGAAATGGACTTAGAAGGTTTTGGAAGTCAGCCTTAGACGAATCGGTGGCTCCGAGTGCTCCTCACTCGGAGAGTCCGAAAAAGACTTGTTCAAAGTTGTGATATGAGCATGAATAGAATTTGAGACAAGAAAGCATAGATAGCTAGGGAAGGTGCTTAGGCATTCTTGTCCATCCATTTGGCCAGAAAAATCAAAACAATCAAAACAACAAATGGATGTCCTTGAATGGATAAAATCATGCATTCAACATGCTCACACAATAAGATAGCAACTGAAATATGTGTCAAACATGCACAACCAACACTCTAGCTACTAGCACACAATTTGTCGATGACTAGGTCATCTATATATGAGTATATTGACTTAGGAGTCAAATGAGAACATTTGATCATAGGTCATACTCATCGTTTAAGCACAAGTGGGGTTACCACTTTTACATAAAGCATTTATGTGTTCACATCATTTGGAGATGCTTTAGCTCAATTTTTAGAGCAAAGCTCCCCCTAGATGTGAGAACCCCTTTTAAAGGGTCAAACTAACCTTGGGTTGTCGTAGAAGACTTCATGTAGATGTTGAAGATGTGGATGCTCAATGTTGATGTAGACCATCAAGAGTTGGGAGCAATCCTTTGGATTAGGGCACTTTCAATACCTACATGGGTTAGTCCCACAAGGAACAAACAAGAATATCCATAGACATAGAGTGAAGTTCACAAAAGATGATGTCCATGAAAGCAATGATTACCTTGTCCCTTGACTTACCAACAAGAGGGTTTGTGACTCCATGAACAAGTGCATGATGTGGAAGTTGATTGCACAAGTTCTTGCCAAAATGAATATGAGTGAAGTTTGTTGGCGGAGTCACCCTCAAGAACCTACTAGTTCTTCTTCTTTGGGATCCACATCATCTTGATGGGAATCCTTGGTGCTGTAGTTGAGCTTGACGAAGTAGAACTTGATGTGTCCTTGGGAACCCACTTGACCATGGCTTGAGGTGCTTCAATGAATGCATCAATCTCCTCTTGAAGCTTGTCCTTGGCCTTTAGCTTGTGGTCTTGTGGTGGAAGGTCATTAGGGTATTGACCTTCTTCCCACTCAACACCTTCGGCGTTGAACTTTCGCTCAAAACCAATCCCTTGATTCTTCCGGTGTCTTCCTTGTTTGCGAACAATCTCCTCAAAGTTCTTGCTTCCGGCAAGACTCTTGTAGACACCTTTCTCTATGATTTCCTTCAATAAGCTATTTTCTTGCTCAAGTGTAACTTGGCTTGAAACATTGTTAGTGGAATCAAGAGAACTACTAGAAGCAACAATATTGGATTTAACATTGTTATTGTTACTACTAGAGGAAGAATTTTTCTTATGCTTGTCATGCTTAGTCTTAATAGGTGGCAAGAAATTAGACAAGAGAAGTCGTTTGGCAAGATATGAAGAACTCTTCTTTCGAAGATCGTCATTGATCGCTTTTAGAAACTCATGTTCTTGCTCTAGAGTGAGCTTCTCGAAGCGTAGCTTCTCATGAGATCTTAGGAGCTCTCTATGATCTTCTTGAGTTGTTTCATGAGCTAACTTAAGAGTGTTTAGTTCTTTAGTTAGACGCTCAATCTCCTTCATAGCATTGTCGTTCGACTCTTCTCGACTATAAAGACTACTAGCATTTTCATCATTACTAAGCTCACTAGATTTATCATGCAAGAGCTCATCTTCACCAAGCAAGTCATCCTCATCACTATCAAAGTCAATGAATTCAGGGTGTGTTACCTTGGGGCCTTTAGCCATGAAGCATCTTCCAATTCCCTCATTTGCTGAATCAAATAAGTCGTAGGAGTTGGAGTTGGAGGATACGAGTGCAAGTCCGGCAACACCTTCATCTTGACTATAGTCGGAGTCGGAGTGATAGCTTTCATCGGATTGTTTGTCGGAGTCGGAGCCGGAGACCCATTCACCTACATGAGCTTGATGTCTTCTTCTTGTGTAGCTCCTTGATGACTTGTCTTTCCTCTCCGAATCCTTGCTTCTCCGAGAGGGTCTTCGTTCATAACGATCATCTCTACTCCTTCTCTCTCTCCGAGGTGACTCATCTCTTGCTCTTCTTCTTGTAGATTCTTCTCTTCTCTTGTGGGGAGCCGTACACTCATTTGAGAAGTGTCCGGGTCTTCCACAATTGTAGCAGTTTCGATCACGACTAGAAGATCTCTTTTCATCATATGATCTAGACTTTGAGCTTCTTTCTTTGCCTCTATTCTTGTAGAACTTGTTGAAGTTCTTGACCATTAGGCTTATCTCTTCATTGGAAATTAGCTTGTCACTTAAGGTAGTAGGAGCATCACTTGTAGCTTTGTAAGCACCACTTGACTTATTGTGAAGCTCTTCCTTATCCTTAAGTGTCATCTCATGAGCAACAATTCTTCCAATGACTTCAGTTGGCTTGAGAGTCTTGTAGTTTGGCATCATTTGGATCAAAGTGCACACGGTGTCATACTTTCCATCCAAAGCTCTGAGAATCTTCTTAATGATGAATCGGTCGGTCATTTCTTCGCTTCCTAAGCCAGCAATCTCATTTGTGATGAGAGCAAGCCTAGAGTACATTTCAGCGACTCCTTCACCATCCTTCATCTTGAACTTGTCAAGTTGACCTTGAAGAATATCTAGCTTTGATTCCTTCACAGATTCAGTACCTTCGTGCATTTCAACCAAAGTATCCCAAATCTCTTTAGCATTCTCAAGATGGCTGATTTTGTTGATCTCCTCGGGACACAAAGCATTGAAGAGAATGTCACAAGCTTGAGCATTGTTTTGCAACATCCGCAACTCTTCCGGTGTAGCTTCGCGATCCAGAACTTTTCCTTCTTCGAAGAAATCACCTTGCATACCAACACAAATAATGCCCCATGCGGCTGGGTTATGACCAAGAATATGCATTTTCATTTTATGCTTCCAACTAGCAAAATTTGTACCATCAAAGTAAGGACCTCTACGATAATTACCCTCACTAGACGCCATACTCTCCTAGGTTGTGAAACCAAGCTTATGAAGTCCAATGCAATGAAAACCAAAACAATGGAGACCAAAGCTCTGATACCACTTGTAGGATCGAAAGTATGTCTAGAGGGGGGGGTGATTAGACTACTTGACAATATAAAAAATCTGCCTTTTGATCATGCAATGTTTTTGGCAGTTTCACAATTAAGATCAATTCAAGTATCACCCTACACATGCAATTCTAGAGTAATAGCAGCGGAAAGTAAATTGCACATGTAGTAAAGAGAGGTGGAGAAGATCAAACGCAGTTTGGGGACACGAAGATTTTTGTCGTGGTTCCGATAGGTGGTGCTATCGTACATCCACGTTGATGGAGACTTCAACCCACGGAGGGTAACGGCTGCGCGAGTCCACGGAGGGCTCCACCCACGAAGGGTCCACGAAGAAGCAACCTTGTCTATTCCATCATGGCCTACGCCCACGGAGGACTAGCCTTACTCGGGGTAGATCTTCACGAAGTAGGCGATCTCCTTGCCCTTACAAACTTCTTGGTTCAACTCCACATCTCAAAGACGGAGGCTCCCAAGCGACACCTAACCAATCTAGGAGGCACCACCCTCCAAAAGGTAATAGATGGTGTTGATGATGATGAACTCCTTGCTCTTGTGCTTCAAATGATAATCTCCCCAACACTCAACTCTCCTCACTGATATGGCTGTGGTGGAAGAAGGGTTTGAGTGGAAAGCAACTTGGGAAGGCTAGAAATCAAGTTTCATATGGTAGGAATGGAATGGCTTGATCTCAACACAAGGGTAGGTGGTTCTCTTCTCAGAAAGTGTATGGTAGGAGTGGTAGACTTTCTGATGGCTCTCTCCACGAATGAAGAGGGGGTGGAGGGGTATATATAGCCTCCACACAAAATCCAACTGTTACACACATATTTGAGCCATCTCGGTGAGACCGAAGTGAAAACTCGGTCAGACCGAAAGTTCAAATATAGTGAACGTTGGGATTTTCGGTGGGACCGAAAATACCATCTCGGTGTGTCCGAAGTGAGTCAAATGTAGGAGCTTGCCATCTCGGTGGGACCGAAATTAACAACTCGGATATTCCGAAGTGATGTCAATTGGTTACAGAAGGTTGGCAGTCCAGTTTCGGTGAGACCGAAACTCAAAATCGGATGGACCGAGAAATTAGGGTTTGGAAGAATAACTGTGGTGGTTCATCTCGGTGGGACTGAGTTTGCAGAATCGGTTTGTCCGAGATTACTTATGAGTGTGTTAAGTAGTGAAGAGTGCTGATAGTTGAGGGAGCTAGATCACTAAGCACTTGAGCAACCAGATCATTAACACAACCTCATCCCCTTTTAATAGTATTGGCTTTTCCTATGGACTCAATGTGATCTTTGATCACTAAACCAAAAATAGAGTCTTGAGCCTTTGCCAATGCTTGTCTTAGCATTTTGAGGGGTCCGCTTCTTCAGACATTTCCATACCCATATCATCGAACTTCTCTGAAATGATACTCAAGTAAATATTAGTTCAATGATATATATGTTGTTATTAATTACCAAAACCACCCGGGGATTAGTTGCACTTTCATCCCGTCTCGAGGGTTTCGGGAGACGCTTTAAATATCTGCCAAAGGGGGGCATCAGCGGAGCCTCGAGGGGCCCAGGCGCCCCCCCGGCGCGGCCCAGGGGGGGGCGCCGCCAGGGCGCCTGGAGCCCTGGTGCCCCCCCCCC
>LR738712.1:16285335-16368143 GCA_902687465.1 Secale cereale
CCCCGGATGTACTTCGGGCGCACGGTAGCTTCTGGAACGCTGATTTTTATATAATTTTTCTGGATTTTCCTGGCAGTTCTCGTAATGTGAAAACCTGAAATACAAAAACAGCCGAAAACAGAAACTGGCACTAGGGTGCACTGAGTTAATAGGTTAGTCCAAATATGATCAAAAGTGTATGGAAGTGTATAAATATCATAGCAATATCACCCAAAAGAGGCATGGAGCAAGCAGAAATTATAGATACGTTTTGGACGTATCATCATCCCCAAGCTTAATTCCTGCTCGTCCTCGAGTAGGTAAATGATAACAAGAATAATTTCTATGGTGACATGCTATTAACCATATAGGACTTTTTCATAGTCATATGACAAAAGCTTACTGAGACAATGAACCTGTAGTAATTAAGTTGCCTCATGAGAAAATCACAAAGGACTGAAAGTTTTACAATACGATACTGAAACATCAAATAGATTTGCAATGAACATGATGTGCAAATATGATAAAGTGATATCTAGCTTGCCCCCTTTAGTGAAGCAAAACTTAAATGCAGGGGCACCTCCAAGTTTTAAGTGATGACTAGATACAATGATTTCAAAATAAACGATATCACAATCATGCAAAAGACAATGCTACTTTGGGACAATGCACATTACACTCAGAATGACAATCATGCTCTCAGTAGTTGGTGCTTTAAAAGAAGGTGGAGACTCTCGAACCGTGGCTTTTGTTGGCAAGGTTGAAAACCCGTAAACGGAAACAAAGACAAAACATGTACCAGAGCTCTTGGTTTTAAAACAGAGGTAATAATTTTTTTAGATCATGCATGTTTCGTCAACGAATGCTAGTAGATAACTCAATCACTTCTTGAGATGGACAAGTTTCGAGGAACGGCTCCCGAATGAGGACGATCACATCCTCTTAATCTCCTTTGTTTATCACTGCCAAAGTTTTCTGATTTCTCATGAACAAAGCGTGAAGGAGGGTTTGTTTGTTATATTATCTTTTTGAGCCGGGCGCACTCAATGCCAGTTCCTTCTCGTATTATGGTTTGCACATTATACATGCAATCCCGGGGTGAAGCTTGTCCAACTTAAAAAGATCATGAATTAACTACTACTTCCTCATGGACTTACAACAGAGGCACAAAATAAGAATGCTTTTTCTTTGAATAATTTCGAGATGGCACATGCAAGTCTCCGTTAGGAATGGCAGGTAAATACCATGTAGGAAGATATGGTGGACTCATATGGCATAACTGGTTTAAAGGAATTTGGATGCACAAGCAGTCAGTCCGCTTAGTACAGGTGGAGGTTAGCAAAAGACTGGGAGCAACCAACTAAGAGAGCAATGACGGTCATAATCATGCAGAGCGACAAAGCAACATTGAATCAGGCATGGAAGTTATATCGCTACTCAGAAACAAAAGATCATCAAGGCTTAACAGACTTTCTTTACAGTCTTAAATATGCGTGAGCATACGCCAAGTCAATCAAAATAAATTCTTGAAGGAAGATATTACTAAACCATACCACATCATAGGCAAACAAATCATGTTGGTACTCCAATAACACATTGGGAATCCCCCAGCTATTTGAGACTAACCATAAGAAAACCTGAACTACCAAGCACCATTATGCACGTAGCATCTTTATCATAGACATATCAACCAATGCAACGGAAGCAAACTCTCTTAAGAAGATAAGCATGATAACTAAAGAGAGTTCAAGCAACCAACTAAACGAAAGCTCTTTGAAAAGATAAGCATGAATACTAAGAGCTGAACATGATAGTAGCTATTAAAAGACAAAGAACACACACAGCAAAGATAGACATGAAAATTCTATGTTATGTTCTAGGTAGAAGTGGAGCGTGTTTCTCTCCCACATAAAGAAAGCTGAGTTCCGACTCGTTATGAAAAGCTAAAGAAAACTAAAAACAAGACGCTCCAAGCATAGCACATAACACATGAAGTGATAAAAATATAGTGGAACGAAAGACGAACTGATAATTGTTGATGGAGAAGGGGATGCACGGGGGGCATCCCCAAGCTTAGATGCTTGAGTCTCCTTGAATATTTCTTGGGGGTGCATGGGGGCATCCCCAAGCATGAGCGTTTGACACTCCTGAATCTTTTTATCATCTTCCCTCGCACACTTGAAAACTCCCTTCATACATAACTCATCATAATCTGATTAGCGAGGTTAGTACCCATAATAAAATAATTGTTCTTTGCTGGAAATAAGGATATTCTTGAAGGTCTACTGTTTCTGAAGATTTCCAAAAGGTTTTTGCAAAGAAAAAGCAAGCTCAAGGTTTGCAAAATGAAGGAAAGGCAAAACAGGACAGAATCTGTGAAAAACAGAACAGCAGGTAGTAAATGATTTTTTCGGGGAACTTCCGCAACTCTAATCAAAAAACTCAGAACAGACGCCCGAAAGACAATTGTATAGAGCATGCTGTCGAAAAAATTCAGACCAAAAAGATGTTCTGGTGATTTTATACGAATTTTTCTGTCCAAGGACAGAATCTGTTTCCTGGACATCACGTCACAACTTTTGAACTTTCTAGCAATCAGAGGCTATACTTGGCACAAAATTGAAAAGCAAAGATACAATGATGATGCTACAGTAGTAAACAACATCAAGACACAACAAAAGCAAAATAAAATTTATTCATGTGGGCTGCCTCCCAAAAGCGCTTTCTTTTATGCCTTTAAGCTAGGCATAATGCATATAGATCAAGTTTTATCAAGAGTAAAAGAATAGCTAGCCCGTATAACGGACTCAAAAGGTAACTTGATCTTCTTTCGAGGGAAGTGTTCCATCCCTTTCTTGAGAGGAAACTGAAATTTTATATTACCCTCTTTCATGTCAATGATAGCACCAACGGTGCGCAAAAAGGGACGTCCCAAAATAATTGGACAAGAAGGATCACATTCAATATCCATAATAGTAAAATCAACGGGAACATAATTATCATTGACAACGATAAGAACATCGTCGATCCTCCCCAAAGGTTTCTTTATGGAAGAATCAACGAGACGAACACCAAAAGAACAAGAATCATAAGGTTTCAATTTAAGCATATCATATATTCTTTTGGGCATAACAAAGGTACTAGCTCCAACATCACATAATGCATAGCAAGAGAAGTCATTTAATTTAATTTGTAACATAGGATCCCAACCATCTTCTAGCTTTCTAGGTATGGAGACTTCTACTCTAAGTTTCTCCTCCCTAGCTTTGATAAGAGCATTAGTGATATGCTCTGTGAAGGCAAGGTTAAGCGTGCTAGTGCGGGGATCTCTAGACATCTTGTGAAGGAAATCAATAACTTCGGTAAGAGTGCAATTATCAAAATCAAGGTCACTAGCATCAAGTAAAGTGGTAGTGGTATCCTTTAGGTTCACTTGTTTGGTAGTTTCTATAGTCATAGCATCACCATTAATAGGTCCATCGGGACCAGGAGTGCATTGGGTGCTAAGAGTTTGGATATCCTCAACAACTTAGATAGTAGCAACAGTGTGGTGGGTAGGAAGGCTCTTAATTCTATCTTCTTCCTCCCTTTGGGGTGCAACCACTTCGGGTTTAGCTGCCATTTGGTTTATCAAAGTGGCTTGTGTGTGGGACATGTTGGAAACTTGGGTCTCAGTGATAGTGAGCCTAGTCTGGAGGTTAGAAATCTCAATATTTATGCTCTCTAATTGTCTACTAATGTTTTGCAAGATAGCAGTATGCTCATTTAATTGTCTCGAGAAGGTTTTGTTTTGTTCATATTGGGTGTGCATGTAATTCTTAGTGGCCTTCTCTATTTCTAGAAGTTTCTCATAGCCAGGCAAGTCTCTATCTTTTTGGGTGTAGTTCTTGGTGATAGGATAAGCATTGTTGTTCCCAAAGGAATTAGAGGGGAACGGTCTAGGATTGCTACCAAAGTTACTCCTATAAGCATGAGCAATCACAGAATCTAAAGGATCATAACTAGGATCAATAGAAGATTGCTTGGAAAGTAGGGACATGATCAAGTCAGCTTTTTCATTTAGGGAGGAAATCTCCTCGACAGAGTTTACCTTCCTACCTGTTGGAGAGCGTTCGGTGTGCCATTGGGAATAGTTGGTCATCATCTCATCGAGAAGTTTTGTGGCAGCACCAAGTGTAGTTGACATAAAGGTTCCTCCCGCGGCCGAATCTAACAAGTTCCGCGAGGTAAAGTTCAAGCCTGCATAAAAAGTTTGGATAACCATCCAAGTAGTCAAACCATGAGTAGGGCAGTTCTTGATAAGATATTTGATACGTTCCCAAGCCTGGGCAACGTGTTCATTATCCAATTGTTTAAAATTCATTATGTTACTTCTTAGTTGGATAATTTTAGCAGGTGAATAGTATTTTCCAATAAAAGCATCTTTGCACTTGTCCCATGAATCTATGATGTTTCTAGGCAAAGAATGAAACCAAATTTTAGCTCCTCCTCTCAAGGAGAAAGGAAAAGGATTAAGCTTAACAATATCACCGTCTACTTCTCGGTACTTTTGCATATCACAAAGTTCAACAAAATTGTTTAAGTGTAAAGCAGCATCATCTCCAGCACCGGAGAATTGATCTTTCATGACTAAGTTCAGTAAAGCAGGTTTAATTTCATACGAAGGTGCTGAAGTGGCAGGTGTAGTGATAGGTGTGCAGATAAAGTCATCGTTGTTGTGACTAGTGAAGTCACACAACTTGGTGTTCTCGGTGGAACCCATAGTAGCAAGCAAGCAAGATAACTATTTTTGTGATTTTTGATAAAAGATACTAAAGCAAAAACTGAAAGGTAAACTAACAAGACTAAAAGCAAAGGTAAAAGATAGCGTGCAACTCCCCTATCCTAAAGAGTGGAGTCCCCGGCGACGGCGCCAGAAATTGCTTTGCTAGGTGGCTTCTCACCCCTCGTTGGTTACCCCAAGTGGAAGGTTTGAGATGCAGTGTAGCAGAAGTTTTCCCTTGGCAATACCAAGGATCGTTTTCCCTAAGACTCCCAGTTTCAACAAGAAGGTGTCAACTGCTAACGGCGCCAGATATTAGCAATCAACGTGGACCTGCACACAGATAGAAATAACTTTGCTCCCAACGAGTACAGAGAGGTTGTTAATCCCTCCGGCCTTGTAGTTTACAAAGGATCAAACGCAAGTGATAATAGTGATAGATATAATTGCAATAGTAAATAAAAAGCAGGAAAGTAAATAGCGGATGTGATCAATGATGGTAATATGGACCGGAGTCTCATGATGTTCACTAGTGATGTCTCTCTCCCAAAAGACGATAAAACAGCTATGTGAGGTAAACGAATTACAGCTGGGCAATTGACATGACCATGTGCGCAAACCAATGATGACTACATTGCAAGAAAGGTTGAGGCTCAAAGCATGGGCGGTACGCCGAGGTAAGTAGACCGAAATCCATCTGCATCTACTACTAATCATCCACCTTGAGATATCTATCCAGAACATCTCGCTGGTATTAAGTTGCGAGTCCCACCCATAGTGTAAACTCAAAGCAACAGACAACTGCATTAAAAGAACTTTGCGTAAAGTAAACAATCCTTGCACCCGCGGGCACAAGCACCGTTGTTTTCCCCCTTGTGACAACAGCACATCCCCTAGACTCATGTTTCTGTCACTCAAACTAGTCATCGAGGGGCATGAACCCACAATCAAGCATAACGTTCCCTCTTGGAGTCACTACCTACTACTTGGCCAAAGCAATAAATAACAACGGAGAACATGCAAGAATTACTTACAAACATAAATATAAAAGAGGTGAATCAAATATATTACTCAAACACAATCTGAACATAATCTCATAATCCATCGGATCCCAGCAAACTCATCATAGCAACAACATAAGGATTACATATGTGCCTCGATCATGTAGGGCAGCTCACGAGGACTAATTAGTGAAGCACAAGAAAGGGAGTAGAACATCACATAGCTACTGGTCATGGACTCATGGTCCAAGGGAGACTACTCACAACTCATCCGGGAGGCGTCCGTGGTGGTGGAGAAGCTCCCGGTGGTGATCCTCCCCTCCGGCAGGGTGCCGGGAAGAGTTCTCCTGGTGCTCCCGATCTTGGAAGCGGTGGCGGCGGCGGAACAGAGATGAGATCGCAAAAAAGAGTTCCCGTCTCGAGGGTTTCGGGAGACGCTTTACATATCTGCCAAAGGGGGGCATCAGCGGAGCCTCGGGGAGCCCAGGCGCCCCCCCGGCGCGGCCCAGGGGGGGCGCGCCGCCAGGGCGCCTGGAGCCCTGGTGCCCCCCCCCCCTCGGCTGTACTTCGGGCGCACGGTAGCTTCTGGAACGCTGATTTTTTGTATAATTTTTCTGGATTTTTCCTGGCAGTTCTCGTAATGTGAAAACCTGAAATACAAAAACAGCCGAAAACAGAAACTGGAACTGGGGTGCACTGAGTTAATAGGTTAGTCCAAATATGATCAAAAGTGTATGGAAGTGTATAAATATCATAGCAATATCACCCAAAAGAGGCATGGAGCAAGCAGAAATTATAGATACGTTTTGGACGTATCAGACGCCCTGCAGCGCAACCGTTCGTGGCAGCTTGGCCCGCGGCCTACCCGTGCCAATGTTATCACTGGCAAGTGGGTCTTCCGCTACAAGGCGCGTTGGGTGGTGCGCGGTTTTCGCCAGCGCGCCGGCGTGGACTTCACCGACACCTTCGCCCCGGTTGTCAAACCGGGCACGATTCGCGCCGTCCTCCAGCTTGCTGTCTCTCGCGCCTGGCCAGTCCACCAGCTCGATGTGTCTAATGCTTTTCTGCATGGCCATCTTGATGAGCAGGTGTTCTGTCAGCAACCTACTGGTTTCGTCGACACCGACCATCCGGACCACGTGTGCTTGCTCTCCCTTTCTCTTTATGGGTTGAAGCAGGCACCTCGGGCCTGGTACCAACGGATTGCGGCATTCCTTCAGCAGCAGGGGTTCCGGTCCACACGGTCCGATGCCTCCCTGTTTGTTTATCATCAGGGTCCCGCCACCGCGTACCTCCTCCTGTACGTCGACGACATCATCCTGACTGCCTCCTCGCCAGCGCTCCTTCAGTAGATCACAGCTCACCTCGGCACCGAGTTCGCCCTCAAGGACTTGGGGGCTCTCCACTACTTCCTCGGCATCGAGGTTGTCCGCGGGGCCATTGGCTTCTTCCTGCATCAGCAGAAGTACGCCTACGAGCTTCTGGAGCGAGCAGGCATGCTTAACTGCAAACCTGCTCCCACGCCTGTAGACACGAAGGCTAAGGTGTCCGCCGTCGAGGGCTCTCCGGCGTCCGACACTCCCTTCTACCGCTCCATTGTTGGTGCGCTTCAGTACCTTACACTGACGCGTCCGGACATTCAGTATGTTGTCCAGCAGGTGTGCCTCCACATGCATGCTCCTCGTGACACCCATTGGGCTCTGGTGAAACGTATTCTTCGGTATATACGTGGCACCACAGCTATGGGTCTCACCCTGACGGCATCACCTGACACTAGCCTTGTCGCCTACTCCGACGTCGACTGGGCTGGGTGTCCCGACACTCGGCGCTCCACTTCCGGCTACTGTGTCTATCTTGGGCCCTCTCTGATTTCGTGGTCGTCTAAACGACAACCCACGGTCTCACGATCGAGCGCCGAGGCTGAGTACAGGGCTGTGGCCAACGCCGTCGCGGAGTGCTCTTGGCTACGACAACTACTTCAGGAGTTGCTATGCGAGGTCACCAAAGCGACGCTTGTTTATTGTGACAACGTCTCTGCGGTCTATCTCGCCGCCAACCCTGTCCATCACCGGCGGACGAAGCATATTGAGGTCGACATCCACTTCGTCCGGGAGCACGTCGCACTTGGTCGTGTTCGCGTTCTTCATGTGCCCACCGATCAGCAGTTCGCCAATGTCATGACAAAGGGACTACCTACCTCAACATTTGAGGGCTTTCGGTCCAGTCTCTGCGTCACCGACGACGCTTCGACTGCGGGGGGGTGTTGAATATGTGTACATGTACGTAGGTTTGGGTTTTGTATGCCGTACCTGGTGTGTCTCTCTCCCTCTGTATTTACCTGTATCTTGGGAGACAAGACACCGGTCGCACCCCTTGTACCTATATGTATGTGCCTAGTGCACGATCAATCAATTATCGATGCACCAAATCATTCTCTACAGTCGTCAACCAAGGGGCTCCTAGGGGCAGGCACCAACAAACCAGCTGCATCGACATCATCAACCCAAGGAACCCCCAACACGACATCCTCCACCACGGGAACCATCGACAAAATGGGCTTCGGCACCTCCAGTTGCTCACATGATAAAGGCGAAACATGTCCCTCACACAAAGCCGTCGAGAGTCCAACTCCAACCACTTCAAGGATAGAGGCGAAGCAGGACTCGAACATATATCCCGAAGCTCGGGAATGAGCTACAGCACCAGAGCCGCAAGCACGGCGATGGACTCGCCAATAGCAATAAGCAACACAGCTAACGAAGCAAACACCGATGATGAATTGTCCCGAACACGAGGGGAGAGACAGCCATAGGGCTCTGCACCTCCGTCCTCCGTGGAGCCAACAATGGCCACACCAAGAGGTTGCAGTGTCTGCGCAGCCAGCAACGCGGTCGGCACAAGGAAAAGCCGGCTCAAAGCAGCCTTCGCTCTCTCCAGGAAGCTCTCAATTTGCGACTGCCAGCCTTGAAGCAACTCAGCATCGACCGATACTTGGTTAAGTCTCCATTGAGATTTAGCAAATATTTTTTTCCTTTTGGAAAAGTAAGCTTGATTGCTATTGTTGTTGTTTTTCGAAAAAATGAGCTTGATTGTTGATGGGAGATCAACCGCGATGATTAAGCACTACAATAGTTGTATGATTTGTCCTTTATGTCCCCCACGTGTTTATAATGAAGCAATCCTGATCCGGCCTTTTAACGATCAGCCCCCCGATTCGGGGGGCAAAGTAGACTAGTTTTTCCTTGTTGAGGGAGCAAAGTAGACTAGCACGTACGTTAAACATTCTGTCGAAAAAAGCACGTAGCTTAAACATTGACAAAGCAGTGTAAAAAGAGAGATGAGTTTTGCGTACGAATGAATGATGACTTTACACTTGCTGGAGGCTCCGATCATGGTCGTGATATGCTGTTCATATAAAGTGGCAGGCTGGCAGCAGAAGGCCTACCCCCATTTGTCAAGAATAATTGAAAAATGGGCACAACGCAATCATGCACGTCAAGACGGGCCCCAAAAAGAGGAAGAAGAATAACATCAGTTTTCAGAAAGAGACGACCATTATCTTTCCCTCTCATCGTGTTGAGCGTGAATAAACACTGGACAGACAGACAAAATTAGCCATGCGCGTCGCAATCTGAATATATCGAATATTTGGTGCCGCTTCTGTTTTCTGTCCCGGCTGATGAGGCTGAGCTGCCAACCTTGCCCGGATCATATAATTTTAGTGTGGATCAGTGATCGTTTTACATGGTGCCGTGCGCGGTGCTAATCATGATTGTGTGCGCTTACAAAGCTAGTACTACTCCGTCTCAAAAACGTCTTACATTATGAAACGGATGGAGTATTTTATTTAGACAAGGCACAAATTGCAAACCTTCAATTTAGAACGGGATGGTAGAAAGGTGTTATTGGCCAGTTCAGCAAGAGGCAGTGCAGTTCAGCAAGATCAATTCATGTAGGAATAGACCAATCTTTTTATCCTTAATAGCAACAATACATGCGTGTCATGTCTCCTTCTGTCACTGAGATTGAGCACCGTAAAATTGAACCCATTACAAAGCACATTTTCTCATTGCGAGATGAATCAATCAAGTTGGCCAAATAAAACAAAAATATCAAACCCATTACAAAGCACATTTTCTCATTGCGAGATGAATCAATCAAGTTGGCCAAATAAAACAAAAATATCAAAGAAGAAATACGAGGCTATAATAATTATGTATGGATATGAATTCAATAGATCTGATCATAAACTCATAATTCATCGGATCCTAACAAACACGCCGCAAAAAGAATTATATCGAATAGATCTCCGAAGAGAACATTGTATTGAAGATCAAAAAGACAGAAGAAGCCATCTAGCTACTGCCTACAAATCCGTAAGTCTGGGGTGAACTTCGCACGCATCATCGAATGAGCACCAATGAGGATGATGAACCCGTCCGTGATCGTGTTCCCCTCCGGCGGAGCACCGGAGAAGGCTCTAGATTGGATCTCGTGGCTCTGGAACTTGCGGTGGCTGAAACAATTTTTCGTCGACTCCTCTAGGGTTTCTGGAATATTGTGGTATTTATATAATCAGAGGTCGGTGGAAACAAGTCCCGTGGGCTCCACTACCCACCAGGGCACGCCCTGATGTCTAGTGGGCCCCATGGGCCACCCCTCGCGCGCTTCCGTGACTCACTGGGTGTCTTCTAGGCAGAAATAAATCTTTAAAAAGTTTCGAGGCATTTGGACTCTGATTGATATTAATTTTCTGCGATGTAGAAAACAAGCAAAAAAACAAAAAGTGGCACTGGACACTATGTCAATAGGTTAGTCCCCGAAAAATGATATAAAGTTGCTATAGAATGATTATAAAACATCCAAGAATGATAATATAACAACATGGAACAATTAAAAATTATAGATACGTTGGAGACGTATCAGCATGCTGCATGCATTGCGGCCGGCTTGCCTCCAGACTCGCTGGAGCAGCATGAGGAGGAGGAGCAGCCGAAGGTGTAGGAGGAAGATGACCAGGAGCCGACTCAGAGGGAGATGGCGGATCCGAAGGAGGAGGAGCAGCATGAGGAGGAGCTGGCGCCGGCTCCGGCTCCGCTTCAACATGGAGGATGCGAAGATGGAGTTCTCAGTCGCCCAAGCAGCTGAGATGGCAGAGCAGCAGGCCATCCTAGAGTCCATCCAGGATGAGGCCTATGTGGAGGCCAATCGACAGTTCATCCGGCAGGAACAAGCGGCGACTGATGCGCTGTTTGACGAGGTCGAAGCGGAGATGGATGCAGAGGCCGAGGCTCATGAAGATGGTGGACATCTCCGGTGAGGATTAGGGTCGATACATGCAGATACTTGATCTACGTAGTACATGGATTTTACAGTTTGCATGCTTTTGTATAGATCTAAGATTTCTAGTGTGAGGTATCCGGATGCAGATAAGCAAATTTGAGGAGTGATCGGTCACTCTCCGCGGACGCGCCCGAACGTGCATTTGAGGGGTATTATTTGCTGTCCATGATTGTAGATGCTCTTAAGTCTCACCCTACTGAGATTTAGCAACCCCGTTTTTTATTTCTTTGGGAAAAGTGAGCTTGATTGTTGATGGGAGATCAACAGTGATGATTAAGCACTCTAATATTGTGTAATTTGTCCTTTATGTTCCCCCACGTGTTTATAAAGAAACAAGAGCGAGCAAAAGTAGACATTTTTTTTTCTTAAACCTTGACAAACTAAGGAGTGTAAAAAGAGATGGCTTTTGCGATCCAACAATGACCTCACACTTGCTCGAGGCTCAAATCAAGGTCATGATATGTTGCTCATATATATGAAGTGGCAGGGGGACAATAATGAAATGGGCGCAACGCAACCATGCACGTCAAGACCGGCCCTGCTTGCACGAAATCAACTCCATGGCCGGACCCCAAAAGGGGAAGAATAACCAGTTTTCAGAAAGAGACTACCATCATCTTTCTCACTCATCGTGTTGAGCGTGAATAAACACTGGATAGACAATTCGCCATGCGCGTCGCAATCCGAACATATCGAATATGGAGCGCGGCTTCTATTTTCTATCCCGGCTGATGAGGCTGAGCTGCCAACCTCACCGGGATCCTACTAGTAGCATAATTTAGTGTGGCGATCAGCGAGGGTTTCGCGTGGTGCCGTGTGCGGTGCTAATCATGGTCGTGTGCGCTTACAAAGCTAGTACTACTCGACCACATCATATAAGATGTGGTGTCACAAAACGTCTTACAATATGAAACGGATAGAGTATTTTATTTAGGCAGGGCACAGATTGTACACCTTCAATCTGGATCGGGATAGGACAAAGGTGTTGTCGGCCACTGGCCAGTTCAGCAAGAGGCAGTGCAGTGTGGCCAACACCTTTTACAATTACCATACCAGCAACAGCAACCACGTACATGAGCTGAAGCTCTTGGTCACCGCATCTCAAACACTCGATCAACCAACATGCCCAAGTTGAATTAATAAAAAAAGGAGGAGGGTGTTCGTCCCTTATGATCCTAAGTATCTCCCTCTTGGCAGCCGAACGGATCCTCTGCTGATGGTGTAGGAATAGGATCAATAATTCTCCAAATCCCTGTTAGTGTCTGCTAGTAAAATGGATTGCGATCCATAATGCGTCAGGACGACGACGATGATGATGATGATGCGATGGGAGGAGATAAGATAATGCGCAAACGTTTTCGGGAGGTGTGGGTGAAGCTGCGAGGAAGAGTGAGACGGCCTGATGGATAAGCGCGATCGTTGATGGGAGATCAAACGCAATGATTAAGGACTGCAATAGCAGTATGATTACTCCTTTATGCCCCCACGTGTTTAATGAAACAATCCCGATCGATCCAGCCTTTGAACTTTAACGATCAGTCCCCAATTCCGGTGGGTGAAGTAGACTGGTTTTTCTTTCCTCTTCTAATTCTTATTTCTTAATGGAGCATGCAAAGTAGAGTTACTAGTAGCTTAGCTTAAACATTGACAAAGCAGTGTAAAAAAGAGATAAGTTTTACGTAGTAGTACGAATGATGGCTCCACACTTGCTCGAGGCTTTTAATCAAGGTCAAGACGGGCCCTGCTTGCACGAAATGAACTCCATGGCCGGGCCCCCAAAAAGGGAAGAATAGCCATTTTTCAGAAAGAGACGGCCATCATTATCTTTCTCATCGTCTGTCTCTGTTGATATAGTACTAGATGCTCAGCTTCAGCGTGAATTAACATTAGCAGACAGACAATTAGCCATGCGCGTCGCAATCCCAACATTGTTGTGGTGCGGCTTCTGATTTCCGTCCCACCCACAATGTGTTGCTGCCTCAGTACGTACTGCTGCAGTGGATCAGCGAGCGTTTCACGTGGTGCCGTGTGCGATCCTGATCATTGTCGTGTGCGCTTGCGATCCAATTATTTTAGGCGGAGCACAAATTGTACTTAGCTATCGTAGCATGGCATCCAGTAATAACGATACTATAAGCAACCTCGCGAAAAGAAAAAAAGATGATATAAGCATCGTGAAGTTCTTTTCTAAAAAAATAAGCATCGTGAAGTTGTAGATGACACCCTCTACTTAGCTATCGACCATCGTTATCTGCTTTCCTCTCCTCCCTGGCGGTTGGAACCCTAGCCGCCGCCAGGGGAGGCCGATCTTCCAACGCCGCGCTCCGGCGGCTCCTCTCCGCCGGCGACCTTGGTCGTCGGTGGTGAGGGGGGTCGCCGGATCCACCCGTGCGGATCGCTTTTACTCTCTCGTAGTCTAGGTTTTTATGTTGTTCATCGTCTTTGCTTCGGCGGCGACGATGACAATGCTAAATAAAGATTCTTCAAATCCTTCCCTAACGAGGCCATCGGTCCTATGGTTGGGGATGGATTTGGAAACCAGTTTGTTCAAGCAAGGATGGCGTGGCGGCGGCGGCATCCTCATGGTGGACTTGTGTCCTCGGGCTCCGCCGTTGCGACGGCGTTTGCTCCAGCGTCGGCGCGGAGCTTGGGAGGTAGTCCAGGAGCGGATGCAGATTGTGGTCTGCATTGACGACATCTGGAAGACGGAGCATGTGCTGGGCTCGTGGTTGGTGGATGGCAGGTATGGTTTCCTCCTTCGGCGTTTTAGTCGTGGTGGGGTGCCAGATCTGGAGTTCGATGGCGTGTCCGGGGTGTTGCCCCGGTCTGATTCGTTCAACGGTAAGGGTTTCACTTTTGGTGAGCCACCTTGAAGGTCCGCAAAGCTGCATATCAGCGATGGAGCCGCGTCGAGCTCGGGTGAGGAGGTGATTCGTCATTCTTTTCTTCGGTGGCTGCTGTGGTGGTGCCGGAGGCAGGTGACGGACGTTGGTGTCAAGCTCAGAGATGTTCTGATATCTTTTCAGTTTTGTCATGTCGGTCTTTACGTGATTTGTACTTTGTTCTTTATGATAAGAATGAGACACGTATTATCGTGTAAAAAAGATACTTAGCTATCGACCCGTAGCATGCATGACGTGGGAACGAATATGCACCCGATCTTAAATATCTACCGCCGGTTCTTGTTTAGCTTTTGGATCGCCACAACCTGAGGTCAGCTGCTCCAAAGTCCAAGCGCATTACCCAATGAGGTGTCGGGCACACTAAATTACTGCAAGCTTGATAATTCAGTGTTGGCTGGCTTGTATATATAGGAGTACATGCTATACTATGTACCTACTCACAGTTGGGTCCTCAGAGGCGACATGATGAAATCGCTGAGATGGAGACGGTCCAACCATTGGATGATGATCTTACCACGAGAGTAGTAGGCTACTCCAAGCCAAGCCTTGTCGCATCCCGCGATCGCGATCTTATTGGTTTCCGTCACAGGCTACGATTTCACGATTGTAAGGCCAACTCCACCGCGCGACCGTATCATGTCCGTTCCGTTCGTTTGGGGTAAAAGGGACAAACGAGACGGCCCAGCGCGCGGGCGCAAACGAACTTTTGTTCGCTTTGTGTCCGCTTTCGACACATTCCCGGCCCAAGTTTGCGCCGGTTTTGGGGTGAAACGGACAGCGCGCAGACGGGCGGGACGTGCGCGCTTGTCCTCCCCTGGCCCGCCTGTCGGTGGGAGAAACCAAAACCCTCCACTCCCATTTGGCGCCATTTCCCCCAAACCCTCCCACGTCCCTCCCGCCGCCCCCTCTCTCCCCCGTCCATGACCGACGCCCCGCCGAGTTCCGGGGGCCTGGCCGTCGACCCGCCCGCAAAGGTGAAGAAGAAGGCGGCCAAGGCGCCAAGGAAGCCGCGGTCGGAGTGCACGCCGGAGGAGATCGCTAAGTTGGACGCGGAATCGATGAAGAGGAGGGAACGGAGAGCGGTCGTCAAGGTCAATGCCGCCGCGGCCAAGTTCGCCGCCCATCGCGAGGAGCTGGAGGCCGCGCGGCGAAAGGCCGCTGCCGACGAGAAGGAGGAAATTGTCAATAAAGCGCACGCCATCCTCATGCTTGGCATGGGCCGTCCGGCCGGGTTCCCTGCAGCGGCCGTCGGCCAGGCGAGCACAGGCTCGTCGGTCGCCCGGCCTACGCACTGCCAGTCGCCGACGTCGCGCGCCGCGCCCATGTCGCCCGGCTTTCCTCCGCCAAGGTACGACGACCAGACCCGTTTCTCGGCGTCGCCGGACGTGGCCGCGTTCGCGCCGTCCACACCGCGCCCCGCGGCCGTCATCGACCTCAACGTCACGCCTGGGTCCAGCAGCGGCGGGCGGCCGTCCGTCGAGATGCAAAGAAAGCAGGCACGGGCACCGTTCACAGGCACCATGCCGCCCCCCCGCGTCTTGTTTGACGGAATACCAACCTCAACGCCAACGGTCGACGACCCCTTCTACAACCAGTACGTGGATGACATGATCTTCGAGGGTGGGCATGGCCATGGCTACGACCCCGAGGAGACCCAAAGTCAGGATGGCCGCGCCCAGTACGTGCCCGATGAAGAGGCCGACGACCGTGCTGACTACAACCATGGTGACTCGTGGCATGAAGACGATGACATCTATGTCGAAGGTGATGGTGATGAAGAAGAAGTCAATGAGGTTGATATTAGTGGCGAGCCATTGTTCATCGGCGAGCTCACCCAAAGAGCGGAAGCACAAAAGAAGAGGAAGAGCATTCGCACGGGTTCATATACACAAGATGAGGACAAGTTGATTTGCCAAGCTTGGATGGAGATTAGCCAAGATCCGAGGACCGGCACACAACAAAAGGGCATTGTTTTTTGGACGAGAATCCACAAAACATTCCATGAAAGGATGATGTTTGAGCCCTACCAAATTACAAGCAACCGTGGCATCGGCTCCATTCAAAAAAAGATAGTCGTTCATCCAACAAGAGTGCAACAAGTATTGCTCCGCATTTGAGAGCGTTGAAGCACGGCCCGTGAGTGGTCTCGGCGTTGGGGACATGGTATGCTCTCCTCTTTCTAGCCATTTCCTTGCTACGGCAATGAGACTTCGGCCATGTGTATGTTTGCATGTTCACTTGTTGTTGATCATGTGGTGTAGGCATTTCAATCTTCGGAGGCATTCAAGGCCCAGCACAATGACAAGTCATGCACTCTTACGCATTGTTGGACGATCATCAACAATTGCCCTAAGTTCAAGGACCAATACCGTGAACTATAAAGGAAGAGAGGCAAGAAGACGACCAAGTTCGACGGAGGTGGAGATGGCGAGGCGTTGAAGAGGCCGAGGGGCAAGACCAACTCCAAGGTTGACGACATACGTGATGCCACATCCATGGCCTTGCATGAGACTTTGCATGGCATGATGTCCCAAAAGGATGTGAGGGACGAGAAGAAGCGGCAAAGCAAGGACGACCAAATGAAGCAACACATAGACCTTCAAAGACAGAAGCTTGAGATGGAGGAGGCGGCCAAGCGGAGGAAGATCGACATGGAGGAGGCGGCCCGGCAAAGGCAGCTCGACATCGAGGCCACCAATGCCGCCACCAAAGCGAAGGAGGTGGCCCTTGCGATCATGAGCGTGGACTTGTCGAAGATGAGCGACAAGACGAGGGCCTGTTTCGAGGCCGGGCAGAAAGAGATGCTCAACGCCGAAGGACTGAACTAGGTCGTCCGATCGGCGACGACCGTTCTTTTTTGGAGGCTGGCATGGGTGCCGCCCGCCCGCTGGGTCGTTGGCAGTGTGCCGGCGAGAAAAACATTCATTTCTGGAGGCCGGCTGTGTTGCCGGCCGCTGGCTGTGTTGCCTGCGAGGACAACTATTCATTTTGGAGGCTCGTTGTGTTGCCGGCGTGATGAACCGGAGCCGCTGGCCTGAATTAGGGCTTGGCATTTGAAACGTTGCTTTTAGTTTTTTAAGTAGACGCGGACAGGATGGGGCAAATGGACGCACGGCCACCGCATCCCAGGATAGGCCCGGACACGACCCCAAATCCCTACCCAAACAAACAGAATCCGAATAAAACGGACGTTCGTTTGGGATCGCGCGATAGAGTCGGCCTAATCCATCCGTCCCCAAGCCAAGCCCGCCCTCGTGTCACCATCCATGTTGGCGCCGCTGGCAAGAAGCGTGCGAACCAGCCTTCCCGGCCACGGCCAAGATGGGGGCCAGGAACAGATGCTCACTTTTTCCCGGTCAGATGGGGGCCAGGAACAGATGCTCACTTTTTTGTACTCTTTGTACGACCCTGCATCGCTCGTCAACGTGGCCATGGATTGCATGCTTCTTTTTTTCTTGAGCAGTATGGATTGCATGCGTACACCCAGCCTGTCGCCGTACCAGGTCCACGGTCACGGCTGCTACGTAGGGCCCCAGGGCCCGGAGCCGATGGTACGCGACGACTAGTTTATGGCGGCTGTTTTGCTGGCCCTCGCGCCAAAAGGCTGCGGCTTCAAATAATTCACGACGGAGCTTCCATCCACGATAACGCATCTCCAGCCTACGGTGATGATAGGCTTATAGAGTTAAGTTAAGGGTTTCAGTCAACTGACATAGCGTATAAAAACAAAAAAGAAAACTTTACATGAATCTTTATGTAAGATCAAAAAAAAAATTTATCGACTGAGACTTCGCAAAGTCTCAGTCGACTGAGATTTAGCAGCACCGTTAAGTTAATGAGAGAAGTATACTACGGGTACCAGACAACCATCGAGCCGAAAAGCCGTGCTCAACTTCTTTATCTGGAAAATGTCTTCGTCATTTTCTGCTCCGTGCCTTGTGATGGCACTCCATCTCCATTGAATACCACTCGGCTCATCGGTTGTGTCGATCGTTGGAACGGAATTAGAGCGCATTCTTTTGCAATGAACATGTTTTTTTTAAATACAATACATAATCATGCACTCGTAATCATGTACACGCTCGCCTTTGCTGTTTCTTAAAAAAGTAATACATATTTTAATTAATTTTCAGATATATTACACAGATTTTTTTTAAATACATAGTCGGCCTTCTGGTACCGGCAGGGTCCAGTCGACCGACCGGTGGCCGACTGGTTCCTATCGGTCAATCGGAGGCCGACATCTCGCCTTTAGTTCACGTTGCGGCCGAGGAGTGGCCAGGCCACGTCGGGCGCACCCCATCGGCCGGGCCCATCTTTGTCGACCACCCACATCGACCACCTGCAGGCCGACAGAGTGCCGGCCCCGCGCCCACGCCCTCTTGTTCCTCCTCCTTCCCTTCTCTTCCTCTTCCTCTGTTCTTTCTTCGTTTCTTCTCTTTCCCACTCGAAACCTCTCCCATTTGTATATCAAACTGAGTCTTTTTTTTTGCCAATTTGCCACTGTGGATGCGTTGTTGATAGTTGGAGGAGGCAAGGGAGACCTCGATCTACTGATGGGGTAGCTCGTGGTGGTTGTGGTGAGCATTTGGTTGGAGTTTTTTTTAGCATATTGGTGGTGGTGGTGGTGGTGGTGGTGGTCGAGGTGGACGTGGCGGATGTGAAGCTCGGGCAGTGTGGTGGAGTCTCTGGCTCCGGCTCCGGTGATTGAAGGTCGCCGATCGTCTTTGCTTCGCACGCTTCAAGGTTATATTTCAATAGACATTTTCTCTATCATAGTTGCTACGGTAGTAATCGGTAATATGCTTCGAACATATTGACATAATATTGTTATTTGCTCCGGTAGTATCCGTAATATATTTAGATGTGAAATATTTAGTTGTGTGAATATTTTTAGTAGCTTCGGTATTATTGCGTACTGTATGTGGATGTCAAATATTTAGTTGTGTCGGTATTTCTAGTTGCTCCGGTAATACCCGTAATATATTTATAGTTTGAATTTTTTAGCTACGTCAATATTTGTAGTTGCTCTAGTTATATCCGTAAAATATTTAGAGTTCAAACTTTTAGGTATGTGAATATTTTTAGTTGCTCCGGTAATATTCCGTAATATCTTAAGGGGTGCTAATATTTGTACTTTGTTATGCTGCTTAATAGTTCTATGTCAATGTTGAAAAAAAAATTAGGTGAGCCGAGATGTGTGATGTAGTGAAGTTCATATTTTACTATAGCACTGGTACTATTCAAACAACTGAGACGGGAGTTGATGTGAGTGAATTTGATCACATAGAGGTGCCACTGACCGCACCTCAAACATGGTCAATCAGTCAGTTGAAAGAATGGTTGACAATAAGTTTAGGTCTTAATACTGAAACACACGCTATCGGTGTTCATGCATTGTGGACAAGGTCAAGTTCAATCATTTACTTTTATTTTAGGCCAATAGAGCGAGACTCCGAGTGGGTGTGCCGGTTACAAGGCTGCGGACGCAGGGGATGCAATCTTGTTGCCTTAGTGCTTCCCGTCGTGAAGGAGGTCACTGCACATGAAGGCGAGGGTGGCTATGATCCTGGGCAGGGAAGTGAAGGGATGCAGTTATCTGTGTCAAATGGTGGAGATGATGGTTACGAACCAGGGCAGATTAGTGAGGTAGAAGAAGGAAATACCGATGGTTATTACAGTGGCGAGGCGGACGCTAACGAGGTAGATGGGCACATGCAGAACTAGATGGAACAAGAAGACACCGATGTTAGCCATGGCGCTAGTTCTGACGATTCAGATGAAGAAGAAAATGCAGAGGAGATCTCGAATCCTGCACCATGGAATCATGACTTCACATCTGCAATGGTCGTAGACGGTGGGCACGATTCTGCCTAGCAATATCACCAGAACAACATTACGACGGGTGCTATGTATCCCAACAAGGAAGCTCTGAAGGACGCAATAATAAAATGGGCAATGTCCATGCAACGGGTCTCCAGAGCTCAGGTTTCAAGTTAGAAATACTTGACAATGGTATGCAAGAATGCAGATTGTCCTGCCAGGGTGCACGACTATCTTCCTAAGTATGGCACAAGTTGGGTGATCAGTGATTTAGTTCATCACACTTGTCTTATTCCCTGCATCCGTCAAGATCATGCCAACCTTTCATCCACGCTTATTGCAAGGTTGTTTTATAGCGAGATAGTGGAGAACAAAGCGATGGATCTTCGTTAGGTTCAACTACAGAATTTCTTATGGCAAGGTTTGGAGAGCTAAGCATAGGACCCTTGAGAGGAGATTTGGTTCTTATTTTGATGCATATGATTCTGTTGTCTGGCTCCTCCACACACCGCGGCAGCGGAATTCGGGCACCCATGTCGATATCCAAGACCTCTTCATGCCAGAGTTCCCGATTGTGAGGGTGCTGCATCGACTCTTCTTCTCTTTTGCTGTATGCATCAAAGAGGAGGAGTCGGCGCCACCCTCTTCGTCGTTGTTTGACGGCCTCACCATCGGGGAAGCCCATGCGCACTACACGGACATGCCGTGGGAGGAGCAGGATGCCAAGTTCCGATAGGCGCAGGTCGACCAGGCCTACAACCTCAGCCTCCTCGAGGAGCACCGGCGCGCGAAGGATTAACTCGTGCCAGCACGACCATCGTGTCTGACGTGGACGTGGCGGAGCACGAGGCGTCGTTCGACTCCTGTCGCTACCCCCGCGAGATCCGATGTGACCGCTCGCGGTACCACCTGATACGTCCAAAACGTATCTATAATTTCTGCTTGCTCCATGCCTCTTTTGGGTGATATTGCTATGTTATTTATACACTTCCATACACTTTTGATCATATTTGGACTAACCTATTAACTCAGTGCACCCCAGTGCCAGTTTCTGTTTTCGGCTGTTTTTGTATTTCAGGTTTCCACATTACGAGAACTGCCAGAAAAAATCCAGAAAAATTATATAAAAAATCAGCGTTCCGGAAGCTTCCATGCGGCCAAAGTAGGGCAGGAGGGGACCCACAGGGGCTCCAGGCGGCCTGCCCAGGCGGCCCACCCCTAGGCCGCACCGGGGGGGCGCCTGGGCCCCCCTGACCTCTTCTGGCGACCCCCTTTGGCATATATTTAAAGCGTCTCGCGGAAACCCTGATTCCAGACCCCTTTTCTCCAGACGCGATTACGATCTCCGCCGCCATCGCCATCAAGCTTCGGGGGACCAGAATTCCTGTGCCGGCACCCTGTCGGGACGGGGAAGTGCCCCCGGATTCATCTCCATCGACGTTGCTTCCTCCCTCCATGATGCGGGAATAGTTCCTCCTCGGGGCTGAGGTTCTTACCAGTAGCTATGTGGTCAATTCTCTCTCCCATGATGTGATCTTCGTTGTGATCATAGGCTATGTTAATCTAGGGTGATCCCATGATACTTCCCCTTCCTCTATGTATTGGATTGATGTACTCACTTGTCTTTATCTAGTATAATCCCCGAGACCAAGGTGACAGCGGTCTATTGGACATGGATTAGAACAATATTTTCATGAGTGATTTCCTCTCTTGTGTGTTGATTGAAGATTGAGAGTCTCTTGGTGCTTGTCTTTGACTATCCTTTAGATATGTTGTGGTGATTGTGGGACTCTCTTTGGATGCCCGCGGTGACATTGGGAAATCCTTAGATTGGGAACTACGAACTTTGAGGTGTGCTTTTGTAGCCCTACACAATTCTCGTCCTCTCTTGACCACGAAGGAATGACCTCCGGGTGCGTCTCCATTGCATGTTTTATGGGAAATATCATGTGATTCGATTATGTTAATGTTGTTGGGAGTTGCCACTAGTGAAAGTATGAACCCTAGGCCTTGTTTCCGCCATTGCAATACCATTCGTGCTCACGTTTACCACTTGTTTGCTTGCTGCATTTTTTATTACAGATTTATATAACTTTCTTTTGCCATCCATATCACTTGCCATTTAACATCTCTTCACCGAACTAGTGCACCTATACATCTGACAAGTGTATTAGGTGTGTTGGGGACACAAGAGACTTCTTGTATCTTAGTTGCAGGGTTGCTTGAGAGAGACCATCTTCAACCTCTACTTCCCTGAGTTCGATAAACCTTAGGTCATCCACTTGAGGGAAACTGCTGCTGTCCTACAAACCTCTGCGCTTGGAGGCCCAACATAGTCTACAAGAGTAGAAGCGTGTGTAGACATCAAGCTATTTCTGGCGCCGTTGCCGGGGAGGTGAGCGCTTGAAGGTATATCTTTAGATCTTGCAATTAAATCTTTTTGTTTCTTGTTTTTATTTCACTAGTTATGTTTATGGACAACCTTGCTATTGGATCGTTGCTTGCGGGAAGACGCCCCACACCTGTGGTGGTTGCTCCTCCCCCTACTGAAATTGTGCCCTATAAAATACCAGCTGGTATTATCGATTATGTCTTGCCTAATCGTTATGCAGGAGACAGACATCCCGGTGAACACTTGCTATATCTGTCACAATTATGTTCATTATTTAAGCTTGCAGGTGTATCAAGGGAGTTTGTCATGAGGACATTGTTCGCCGTATCACTTATAGATAAAGCTTTAGATTGGTATAAGCTTCTCGATAACTCGCACTTGCTTGATTGGCAAGAGCTTATGTCTCTCTTTTATACTAAGTTTTATCCTCTTCATGATGCTTATGTGGAGAGTAAGAGTACCATTTTGCATGTGGATCATGGTAACAATGCTTTATGTGATGCTTATATTGTTGAGTTTATTTGTGATCCCACTGAAAATTATTATGAGAAGGGAACATATGCTTATAGATATTTCAATAATATTAAGTTCCCTCTCTTTATGTTGAAGGTTTTGAAGTTATGCTTGTTTTGCCTTCCTATGCTAGTTGCTTTTGAAGGAAATATGCCCTAGAGGCAATAATAAAGTTATTATTTATTTCCTTATATCATGATAAATGTCTTTTATTCATGCTAGAATTGTATTAACCGGAAACTTGATACATGTGTGAATACATAGACAAAATAGTATGTCCCTAGTATGCCTCTACTAGACTAGCTCATTGATCAAAGATGGCTATGTTTCCTAGCCATAGACATGAGTTGTCATTTGATCAACGGGATCACATCATTAGGAGAATGATGTGATGCACTAGACCCATCCGTTAGCATAGCACTATGATCGTTTAGTTTTACTGCTATTGCTTTCTTCATGACTTATACATGTTCCTATGACTATGAGATTATGCAACTCCCGAATACCGTAAGAACACCTTGTGTGCTATCAAATGTCACAACGTAACTGGGTGATCATAAAGATGCTCTACAGGTGTCTCCGAAAGTATTCGTGGTGTTGGCATAGATCAAGACTAGGATTTGTCACTCCGAGTGTCGAAGAGGTATCTCTGGGCCCTCTCGGTAACACACATCATAATAAGCCTTGCAAGCAAAAGACTAATGAGTTAGTCACGAGATGATGTGTTACGGAACGAGTAAAGAGACTTGCCGGTAACGAGATTGAACTAGGTATAGAGATACCGACGATCGAATCTCGGGCAAGTAACATACCGATGACAAAAGGAACAACGTATGTTGTTATGCGGTTTGACCGATAAAGATCTTCGTAGAATATGTAGGAGCCAATATGAGCATCCAGGTTCCGCTATTGGTTATTGACCGGAGATGAGTCTCGGTCATGTCTACATAGTTCTCGAACCCGTAGGGTCCGCACGCTTAACGTTTGATGACGATCGGTATTATGAGTTTATGAGTTTTGATGTACCGAAGGTAGTTCGGAGTCCCGGATGAGATCACGGACATGACGAGGAGTCTCGGAATGTCTGAGACATAAAGATTGATATATTGGACGACTATATTCGGACACCGGAAGTGTTCCGGAAAAGTTTCGGATTTAACTGGATTGCCGGAGGGGGTTACCGGAACCCCCTACGAAGGGGGATGGTCCATAGTGGGCCTTGAGGAAAGGAGAGAGGCAGCCCATAGAGGCTGGCCGGCGCCCCACCTAGGGATCCTAGTTGGACTAGGATTGGGGGGCGCCACCTCTCCCTCTTTTCCTTTCCCTCTCTTCCTTCTTGGTGGACTCCTACTAGGAATAGGATTGCAATCCTATTCCTAGTAGGATTGCCCTAGCCGCACCATAGGAGGCCGGCCGGCCCTCCCCTCTTGCTCCTTTATATACGGGGGCAGGGGGCACCCAAAGACACACAAATTGAATTGTTTTAGCTGTGTGCGGTGCCCCTCTCCACAGAAACACACCTCGGTCATACCGTTGCAGTGCTTAGGCGAAGCCCTGCACCGGTAGATACATCATATCTGTCACCACGCCGTCGTGCTGGCGAAACTCTCCCGTGAAGCTCAACTGGATCAAGAGCTCGTGGGACGTCATCAAGCTGAACGTGTGCTGAACGCGGAGGTGCCGTACGTTCGGTGCTTGATCGGTTGGATCGCGAAGAAGTTCGACTACATCAACCGCGTCACTTGACGCTTCCGCTCCCGGTCTACGAGGGTACGTAGACACACTCTCCCCCTCGTTGCTATGCATCTAGTAGATAGATCTTGCGTGATCGTAGGAAAATTTTGAAAATACTACGTTACCCAACAGTGGCATCATGAGCCAGGTCTATGCGTAGATGATATGCACGAGTAGAACACAATGAGTTGTGGGCGATACTAGTCATACTGCTTACCAGCATGTCATACTTTGCTTCGGCGGTATTGTGAGATGAAGCGGCCCGGACCGACATTACGCGTACGCTTACGCGAGACTGGTTTCACCGTTAAGAGCACTCGTTGCTTAAAGGAGACTGGCGGGAGTCTGTCTCTCTCACTTTACCTGAATCAAGTGTGGCTACGCCCGGTACTTGTGAAGGTTAAAACAACACATACTTGACGAAACATCGTTGTGGTTTTTGTATGCGTAGGTAAGAACGGTTCTTGCTAAGCCCGTAGCAGCCACATAAAACTTGCAACAACAAAGTAGAGGACGTCTAACTTGTTTTTGCAGGGCATGTTGTGATGTGATATGGTCAAGACATGATGAGTGATACGGTTTTGTATGAGATAATCATGTTTTGTAAAGTTATCGGCAACTGGCAGGAGCCATATGGTTGTCGCTTTATTGTATGAAATGCGATCGCCATGTAATTGCTTTACTTTATCACTAAGCGGTAGCGATAGTCGTAGAAGCAATTGTTGGCGAGACGACAACGATGCTACGATGGAGATCAAGGTGTCGCGCCGGTGACGAAGGTGATCATGACGGTGCTTTGGAGATGAAGATCAAAAGCACAAGATGATGATGGCCATATCATGTCACATATTTTGATTGCATGTGATGTTTATCTTATTATGCTTCTTATTTTGCTTAGAACGACGGTAGCATTATAAGATGATCACTTACTAAATTTCAAGGTATAAGTGTTCTCCCTGAGTATGCACCATTGCGAAAGTTCGTCGTGCCGAGACACCACGTGATGATCGGGTGTGATAAGCTCTACGTTCAAATACAACGGGTGTAAGCCAGTTTTGCACACGCAGAATACTCGGGTTAAACTTGACGAGCCTAGCATATGCAGATATGGCCTCGGAATACTGGAGACCGAAAGGTCGAGCGTGAATCATATAGTAGATATGATCAACATAAGATGTTCACCATTGAAACTACTCCATCTCACGTGATGATCGGACATGGTTTAGTTGATTTGGATCACGTGATCATTTAGATGACCGGAGGGATGTCTATCTAAGTGGGAGTTCTTTAAATAATATGATTAAATTGAACTTTAATTTATCATGAACTTAGTCCTGGTAGTATTAGCATATCTATGTTGTAGATCAATAGCTCGCGATGTTGCTCCCCGTTTATTTTTTATATGTTCCTAGAGAAAACTAAGTTGAAAGATGTTAGTAGCAATGATGCGGAATTGTTCCGTGATCTGAGGATTATCCTCATTGCTGCACAGAGAATTATGTCCTTGATGCACCGCTAGGTGAAAGACCTATTGCAGGAGCAGATGTAGACGTTATGAACGTTTTGACAAAAGCTCGGTATGATGACTACTTAATAGTTTAAGTGCACCATGCTTTACGGCTTAGAACCAGGACTTCAAAAACGTTTTGAACGCCACGGAGCATATAAGATGTTCCAAGAGTTGAAATTAGTATTTCATACTCATGCCCGTGTCGAGAGGTATAAGACTTGTGACAGTATTTTGCCTACAAGATGTTGGAGAATAGCTCAACCAGTGAGCATGTGCTCAGATTGTCTGGGTACTACAATTACTTGAATCAAGTGGGAGTTAATCTTCCAGATAAGATAGTAATTGACAAAGTTCTCTAGTCACTATCACCAAGTTAGTAGAACTTCGTGATGAACTATAATATGCAAGGAATGACGAAAAGGAATTTCCGAGCTCTTCGCGATGCTGAAGTCGGCGAAGGTAGAAATCATGAAAAAGCATCAAGTGTTGATGGTTAACAAGACCACTTGTTTCAAGAAAAGGGCAAAGGGATAGAAGGGGAACTTCAAGAAGAATGACAAGCAAGTTGTCACTCCCGTGAAGAAACCCAAAGCAAAAACTCAAGCCTGAAACTAAGTGCTTCTACTGCAAAGGAAATGGTCACTGGAAGTGGAACTGCCCTAGATACTTGGCGGATAAGAAGGATGGCAAAGTGAACAAAGGTATATTTTGATATACAGATTATTGCTGTGTATTTTACTAGTGTTCATAGCAACCCCTCGGTATTTGATACTAGTTTAGTTGCTAAAGAGTAGTAACTCGAAATGGGAGTTGCATAATGAACAGAAACTAGTTAAAGGATGAAGTGACGATGTGTATTGGAAGTAGTTCCAAGATTGATATGATCATCATCGCACACTCCCTATACTTTCGGGATTAGTGTTGAACCTAAATAAGTGTTATTTGGTGTTTGTGTTCAACATGAATATGATTTGATCATGTTTATTGCAATACGGTTATTCATGTAAGTTAGAGAATAATTGTTGTTCTGTTTACATGAATAAAACCTTCTATGGTCATACACCCAATGAAAATGGTTTGTTGGATCTCGATCGTGTGATACACATATTCATAATATTGAAGCCAAAAGATGCAAGGTTAATAATGATAGTGCAACTTATTTGTGGCACTGCCGTTTAGGTCATAATGGTGTAAAGCGCATGAAGAAACTCCATAGTGATGGACTTCTGGAATCACTTGATTATGAATCACTTGGTGCTTGCGAACCATGCCTCATGGGCAAGATGACTAAAACTCCGTTCTCCGGAACAATGGAGCGAGCAACAGATTTGTTGGAGATCATACATACAGATGTATGTGGACCAATGAGTGTTGAAGCTTGCGGCGGGTATCGTTATTTTCTGACCTTCACTGATGATTTGAGCAGATATGGGTATATCTACTTAATGAAGCACAAGTCTAAAACATTTGAAAAGTTCAAAGAATTTTAGAGTGAAGTGGAGAATCATCGTAACAAGAAAATAAGAGTTTCTACAATATGATCGTAGAGGTAAAATATTTGAGTTAGCGAGTTTGGCCTTCAGTAAAAACAATGTGAACTAGTTTCACTACTCACGCCACCTGGAACACCACAGTGTAATGGTGTATCCGAACGTCATAACCGTACTTTATTAGATATGGTGCGGTCGATGATGTGTCTTACCGATCTACCACTATCGCTTTTGGGGTTATGCATTAGAGACAGCTACATTCACATTAAATAGGGCACCATCTAAATCTGTGGAGATGACACCGTATGAACTGTGGTTTGACGAGAAACCTAAGCTATCATTTCTTTAAGTTTGGGACTGCGATGCTTATGTGAAAAAGTTTCAACATGATAAGCTCGAACCCAAATCGGAGAAGTAAATCTTCATAGGATACCCAAAAGAAACTGTTGGGTACACCTTCTATCACAGATCCGAAGGCAAGGTCTTTGTTGCTAAGAGTGGATCCTTTCTAGAGAAGAGTTTCTCTCGAAAGAAGTGAATGGGAGGAAAGTAGAACTTGATGAGGTAATCGTACCTTCTCCTGAATTGGAAAGTGGAACATCACAGAAACTAGTTCCAGTGATTCCTACACCAATTAGTGAGGAAGCTAATGATGATGATCATGAAACTTCAGATCAAGTTTCTGCTGAACGTCGTAGATCAACCAGAGTACATTCCGCACCAGAGTGGTACGACAACCCAGTTCTGGAAGTCATGTTACTAGACCATGATGAACCTGCGAACTATGAGGAAGCGATGATGAGCCCAGATTCCGCAAAATGGCTTGAGGCCATGAAATCTGAGATGGGATCCATGTATGAGAACAAAGTGTGGACTTTGGTTGCCTTGCCCGATGATCGGCAAGCCATCGAAAATAAATGGATCTTCAAGAGGAAGACTGACGCTGACGGTAATGTTACTGTTTACAAAGCTCGACTTGTTGCGAAAGTTTTTTCAACAAGTTCAAGGAGTTGACTACGATGAGACTTTCTCACCCGTAGCGATGCTTAAGTCTATCCGAATCATGTTAGCAATTGCCGCATTTTATGAAATCTCGCAAATGGATAACAAAACTGCATTCTTTAATGGATTTATTAAAGAAGACTTGTATATGATGCAACCAGAAGGTTTTGTCAATCCTAAAGGTGCTAACAAAATGTGCAAGCTCCAGCGATCCATCTATGGACTGGTGCAAGCATCTCGGAGTTGGAATATACGCTTTGATAAGTTGATCAAAGCATATAGATTTATACAAACTTGCGGTGAAGCCTGTATTTACAAGAAGTGAGTGGGAGCACTACAACCTTTCTGATAAGTATATGTGAATGACATATTGTCGATCGGAAATGATGTAGAATTTTCTGGAAAGCATAAAGGAGTGTTTGAAAGGAGATTTTCAAAGAAAGACCTTGGTGAAGCTGCTTACATATTGGGCATCAAGATCTATAGAGATAGATCAAGACGCTTGATAAGACTTTCGATGAGTACATACCTTGATAAGATTTTGAAGTAGTTCAAAATGGATCAGTCAAAGAAGGAGTTCTTGCCTGACTTGTAAGGTGTGAAGTTGAGTAAGACTCAAAGCCAGACCACGGCAAAAAAATATAGAGAGAATGAAAGTCATTCCCTATGCCTCAGCCATAGGTTCTATAAAGTATGCCATGCTGTGTACCAAACATGTTGTGTACCTTGCCATGAGTTTGACAAGGAGGTACAATAGTGATCTAGAAGTAGATCACTGGACAGTGGTCAAAATTATCCTTAGTAACTGGATGACTAAGGAAATGTTTTCTCGATTATGGAGGTGATAAAGAGTTCGTTGTAAAGAGTTACACCGATGCAAGCTTTACAATAATCCAGATAACTCTAAGTATCAATCTGGATGCATATTAGAAGTGGGAGCAATTAGCTAGAGTAGCTCCATGCAGAGCATTGTAGACATAGAAATTTGTGAAATACATACGGCTCTGAATGTGGCAGACCCGTTGACTAAACCTCTCTCACAAGCAAAACATGATCACACCTTAGTACTCTTTGGGTGTTAATCACATGGCGATGTGAACTAGATTACTGACTCTAGTAAACCCTTTTTGGGTATTTGTCACATGGCGATGTGAACTATAAAGTGTTAAGACACATGGTGATGTGAACTATTGGTGTTAATCACATGGTGATGTGATCTAGATTATTGACTCTAGTGCAAGTGGGAGACTGAAGGAAATATGCCCTAGAGGCAATAATAAAGTTATTATTTATTTCCTTATATCATGATAAATGTCTTTTATTCATGCTAGAATTGTATTAACCGGAAACTTGATACATGTGTGAATACATAGACAAAATAGTATGTCCCTAGTATGCCACTACTAGACTAGCTCATTGATCAAAGATGGCTATGTTTCCTAGCCATAGACATGAGTTGTCATTTGATCAACGGGATCACATCATTAGGAGAATGATGTGATGGACTAGACCCATCCGTTAGCATAGCACTATGATCGTTTAGTTTTACTGCTATTGCTTTCTTCATGACTTATACATGTTCCTATGACTATGAGATTATGCAACTCCCGAATACCGTAAGAACACCTTGTGTGCTATCAAACGTCACAACGTAACTGGGTGATCATAAAGATGCTCTACAGGTGTCTCCGAAAGTATTCGTGGTGTTGGCATAGATCAAGACTAGGATTTGTCACTCCGAGTGTCGAAGAGGTATCTCTGGGCCCTCTCGGTAACACACATCATAATAAGCCTTGCAAGCAAAAGACTAATGAGTTAGTCACGAGATGATGTGTTACGGAACGAGTAAAGAGACTTGCCGGTAACGAGATTGAACTAGGTATAGAGATACCGACGATCGAATCTCGGGCAAGTAACATACCGATGACAAAAGGAACAACGTATGTTGTTATGCGGTTTGACCGATAAAGATCTTCATAGAATATGTAGGAGCCAATATGAGCATCCAGGTTCCGCTATTGGTTATTGACCGGAGATGAGTCTCGGTCATGTCTACATAGTTCTCGAACCCGTAGGGTCTGCACGCTTAACGTTTGATGACGATCGGTATTATGAGTTTATGAGTTTTGATGTACCGAAGGTAGTTCGGAGTCCCGGATGAGATCACGGACATGACGAGGAGTCTCGGAATGTCTGAGACATAAAGATTGATATATTGGACGACTATATTCGGACACCGGAAGTGTTCCGGAAAAGTTTCGGATTTAACTGGATTGCCGGAGGGGGTTACCGGAACCCCCTACGAAGGGGGATGGTCCATAGTGGGCCTTGAGGAAAGGAGAGAGGCAGCCCATAGAGGCTGGCCGGCGCCCCACCTAGGGATCCTAGTTGGACTAGGATTGGGGGGCGCCACCTCTCCCTCTTTTCCTTTCCCTCTCTTCCTTCTTGGTGGACTCCTACTAGGAATAGGATTGCAATCCTATTCCTAGTAGGATTGCCCTAGCCGCACCATAGGAGGCCGGCCGGCCCTCCCCTCTTGCTCCTTTATATACGGGGGCAGGGGGGCACCCAAAGACACACAAATTGAATTGTTTTAGCCGTGTGCGGTGCCCCTCTCCACAGAAACCCACCTCGGTCATACCGTTGCAGTGCTTAGGCGAAGCCCTGCGCCGGTAGATACATCATATCTGTCACCACGCCGTCATGCTGGCGAAACTCTCCCGTGAAGCTCAACTGGATCAAGAGCTCGTGGGACGTCATCAAGCTGAACGTGTGCTGAACGCGGAGGTGTCGTACGTTCGGTGCTTGATCGGTTGGATCGCGAAGAAGTTCGACTACATCAACCGCGTCACTTGACGCTTCCGCTCCCGGTCTACGAGGGTACGTAGACACACTCTCCCCCTCGTTGCTATGCATCTAGTAGATAGATCTTGTGTGATCGTAGGAAAATTTTGAAAATACTACGTTACCCAACAGCTTTATGCTTCAACAATTTATTTTCTTGCAATATTCCTATGCATAGGAAGCATGTTAGGCTTAAATGTGTTTGGTATTTGCTTCTTGATGCTCTATTTTGTTCTTCAACTCTTATTCCTACGAGAGCATCATTAAACTCTTAAGCCTATCTTTATGGCTATAAAGAAAGAGCTTTTGGGAGGCAGCCCACATGAATAAAAATTTTATTTTGCTTTTGTTGTGTCTTGATGTTGTTTACTACAGTAGCATCATCATTGTATCTTTGCTTTTCATATTTGTGCCAAGTATAGCCTCTGATTGCTAGAAAGTTCAAAAGTTGTGAGGTGCTGTCCAGGAAACAGATTCTGTCCTTGGATAGACAAATTCGTATAAAATCACCAGATCGTCTTTTTGGTCTGAATTTTTTCGACAGCGTTCTCTATATAATTGTGTTTCGTGCGTTTGTTCTGAGTTTTTTGATTTGAGTTGCAGAAGTGCCCCGAACAAATCATTTACTACCTGCTGTTCTGTTTTTCACAGATTCTGTCCTGTTTTGCCTTTCCTTCATTTTGCAAACCTAGAGCTTGCTTTTTCTTTGCAAAAACCTTTTGGCAATCTTGAGAAACAGTAGACCTTCAAGAATATCTTTATTTCCAGCAAGGTATAATTATTTTATTATGGGTACTAACCTCGCTAATCAGATTATGATGAGTTATGTATGAAGGGAGTTTTCAAGTGTGCGAGGGAAGATGATAAAAAGATTCAGGAGTGTCAAGCGCTCAGATTATGATGAACATAATCTCATAATCCATCGGATCCCAGCAAACTCATCATAGCAACAGCATAAGGATTACATATGTGCCTCGATCATGTAGGGCAGCTCACGAGGACTAATTAGTGAAGGACAAGAACGGGAGGAGAACATCACATAGCTACTGGTCATGGACTCATGGTCCAAGGGAGACTACTCACGACTCATCCGGGAGGCGTCCATGGTGGTGGGGAAGCTCCCGGTGGTGATCCTCCCCTCCGGCAGGGTGCCGGGAAGGGTTCTCCTGGTGCTCCCGATCTTGGAAGCGGCGGCGGCGGCGGAACAGAGATGGGATCGCGAAAAGAGTTCCTGTTCTGAGGGTTTCGGAGGACGCTTTAAATATAAGCCAAAGGGGGGCAACGGGGAAGCTTCGGGGGGCCCAGGCGCCCCCCCGGCGCGGCCCAAGGGGGGGGCGCCGCCAGGGCGCCTGGAGCCCTGGTGCCCCCCCCCCCCCCGGCTGTCCTTCGGACGCACGGTAGTTTCCGGAACGCTGATTTTTTATATAATTTTTCTGGATTTTTCCTGGCAGTTCTTGTAACGTGAAAAACCTGAAATACAAAAACAACCAAAAACAGAAACTGGCACTGGGGTGCACTGAGTTAATAGGTTAGTCCAAATATGATCAAAAGTGTATGGAAGTGTATGAATATCATAGCAATATCACCCAAAAGAGGCATGGAGCAAGCAGAAATTATAGATACGTTTTGGACGTATCAACATCCCCAAGCTTAATTCCTGCTCGTCCTCAAGTAGGTAAATGATAACAAGAATAATTTCTGTGGTGACATGCTATTAACCATATAGGACTTTTTCATAGTCATATGACAAAAGCTTACTGAGACAATGAATCTGTAGTAATTAAGTTGCCTCATGAGAAAATCACAAAGGACTGAAAGTTTTACAATATGAAACTGAAACATCAAGAAGATTTGCAATGAACATGATGTGCAAATATGATAAAGTGATATCTAGCTTGCCACCCTTTAGTGAAGCAAAACATAAATGCAGGGGCACCTTCAAGGTTTAAGTGATGACTAGATACAATGATTTCAAAATAAACGATATCACAATCATGCAAAAGACAATGCTACTTTGGGACAATGCACATTACACTCAGAATGACAATCATGCTCTCAGTAGTTGGTGCTTGAAGAAAGAAGGTGGAAACTCAACATAAAAGTAAAAGAATGGTTATGTGCTAGAGCTTTTTATTTTGAAAACATAGAAGCAATTTTGTCAACGGTAGTAGTACTTCATATGTGTCATGTATAAGACATCCTATAAGTTGCAAGCCTCATGCATCGAATACCAATAGTGCTCGCACCTTGTCCTAATTAGCTCGGATTTCCATGGGTTATCATTGCATTACATATGTTTCAACCAAGTGTCACAAAGGGGTACCTCTATGCCACCTGTACAAAGGTCCAAGGAGATAAATCTCATTTGATTTCTCGTTTTTGATAGATCTCAACTTGAGGACATCCATACCGGGACAACATAGAAAATAGATAATGGACTCCTCTTTAATGCTTAAGCATATTCTCATAAGAGATTGAGGATTAATGTCCAAGCTAAAACTTCCACCATGATACATGGCTTTGGTTGGCGGCCCAATGTTCTTCTCTAACAATATGCATATTCAAACCAACCCATGGCAAATCACCCTTACTTCAGACAAGACGAACATGCATAGCAACTCACATGATATTCAACAAAAGTGTGACAGTTGATGGCGTCCCCAGAGACATGGTTACCGCTCAGCAAGCAACTTATAAGAAATAAGATACATAAGCAACATATTCTTTACCACAATAGTTTTTAAGCTACTTTCCCATGAGCTATGTATTGCAAAGTTAGTTTGCTTAGTATAGGTGGAGGTTAGCAAAAGACTGGGAGCGACCAACTAAGAGAGCAATGACGGCCATAATCATGCAGAGCGACAAAGCAACATTGAATCAGGCATGGTAGTTATATCGCTACTCAGAAATAAAAGATCATCAAGGCTTGACAGACTTTCTTTACAGTCTTAAATATGCGTGAGCATACGCCAAGTCAATCAAAATAAATTCTCGAAGGAAGATATTACTAAACCATACCACATCATAGGCAAACAAATCATGTTGGTATTCCAATAACACATTGGGAACCCCCCAGCTATTTGAGATTAACCATAAGAAAACCTGAACTACTAAGCGCCATTATGCACGTAGCATCTTTATCATAGACGTATTAACCAATGCAACGGAAGCAAACTCTCTTAATAAGGTGAGCATGGTAATTACAGAGAGTTCAAGCAACCAACTAAACAAAAGCTCTTTGAAAAGATAAGCATGAATACTAAGAGCTGAACATGATAGTAGCTATTAAAAGACAAAGAACACACACAGCAAAGATAGTCATGAAAATTCTATGTTATGTTCTAGGTAGAAGTGGAGCGTGTTTCTCTCCCACATAAAGAAAGCTGAGTTACGACTCATTATGAAAAACTAAAAAGAAAACTAAAAGCAAGACGCTCCAAGCATAGCACATAACACATGAAGTGATAAAAATATAGTGGAACGAAAGACGAACTGATAATGTTGATGGAGAAGGGGATGCACGGGGGCATCCCCAAGCTTAGACGCTTGAGTCTCCTTGAATATTTCTTGGGGGTGCACGGGGGCATCCCCAAGCTTGAGCGCTTGACACTCCTGAATCTTTTTATCATCTTCCCTCGCACACTTGAAAACTCCCTTCATACATAACTCATCATAATCTGATTAGCGAGGTTAGTACCCTTAATAAAATAATTATACCTTGCTGTAAATAAAGATATTCTTGAAGTTCTACTGTTTCTCAAGATTGCCAAAATGTTTTTTGCAAAGAAAAAGCAAGCTCTTGGTTTGCAAAATGGAAGAAAGGCAAAACAGGACAGAATCTGTGAAAAACAGAACAGCAGGTAGTAATTGATCTGTTCGGGGTACTTCTGCAACTCAAATAAAAAAACTCAGAACAGACGCACGAAAGACAATTATATAGAGAACGCTGTCGAAAAAATTCAGACCAAAAAGACGATCTGGTGATTTTATACGAATTTTTCTATCCAAGGACAGAATCTGTTTCCTGGACAGCACCTCACAACTTTTGAACTTTCTAGCAATCAGAGGCTATACTTGGCACAAATATGAAAAGCAAAGATAAAATGATGATGCTACAGCAGTAAACAACATCAAGACACAACAAAAGCAAAAAAAATTATTCATGTGGGCTGCCTCCCAAAAGCGCTTTCTTTTATGCCTTTAAGCTAGGCATAATGCAAAGAGGAATCAATAACCAGCGTAATAATCGGAACTATAAATTGCTTCAAATGGTTCCTCAACAAGTTCATTCTTGTTCCTTCTAGGAAAGGGGTACACACCTTTTGCCTTCCCGCGTAAGCGGATTTGTCCCTTACCTATATCAATGAAGCCTTTAATTGCTCGGAGGAAGTCCCTTCCAAGCACTATATTTCCTTGGTTTGGCTCCATGATGAAGAAATCAATCATTGCAATCCCTTTAAGGAACTTAACTGGCACGTCTTTTATCCTTCCCTGGATTTCAGAAATATCTCCATTAGTGTGTTCATGGTAAGATGGTAATCTATCCATGTTAAATTTTAAAGAATCATGAACAATTTTCGGCATAGTAGAAACCATAGATCCAATATCACAATAAGCAAGGAAGTCTTGATTAGAGATGCTAATCCTAACAAAAGGCTCCCAATCATTGTATATTTCCAAAATGTCTTTCTTATTGGGTTTAGGTTTCTCTACCTTCATCAAGTCTAGAGCATCCATTCTCTTTTCAATGGTAGCAAGTCTATCTATGACAGTATCAAAGTTATGATCATAAACAAAGTAACTAGATAGACCATGTATAATTTCAAGAGCTCTAGCTTCATCACATTCTAGGAAATCTCCCTCAGCTATAATGTCAAGGGAGTGTTTACACCATTTAAAAAGACCATGGTAAAAATTCCTGAGCACAATTTTTATAGGTATCCAAGGCATAATTCTCCTATGTGCATCAGAAATTATGTCCCATGCCTTCTTCATATTTTCTCCATCCCTTTGATGGAAATCTAGAACTTCTGATTCCCTCAAAGCACCAAATCCTAACATGTTTGGCTAAATAGAAAGGACTACTAACAGAAAGGTAAATATTTTTTTTGTGATTTTTGATAAAAGATACTAAAGCAAAAACTGAAAGGTAAACTAACAAGACTAAAAAGCAAAGGTAAAAGATAGCATGCAACTCCCCTATCCTGAAGAGTGGAGTCCCCGGTAACGGCGCCAGAAAAACTCCTTGATGGGCCTCTAACCCCTCGTTGGTTACCCCAAGTGGAAGGTGTGAGATGCAGTGTTGTGGAAGTTTTTCCCTTAGCAAAGATGCCAAGGATCGAATCCCCAGAGACTCCTAGGTTCAACAAGTAGGTGTCAACTGCTAACGGCGCCAGATATTAGCAATCAACGTGGAACTGCACACAGATACAAATAACTTTGCTCCCAACGAGTACAGAGAGGTTGTCAATCCCTCCGGCCTTATAGTTCACAAAGGATTAAAAGTAGATGATAGTAGTGATAGACAATGTTTGCAATAGTAAATAAAAGCGAAAAGTAAATAGTGGATGTGATCAATGATGGTAATATGGACCGGAGTCTCATGATGTTCACTAGTGATGTCTCTCTCCCAAAAGACGATAAAACAGCTATGTGAGGTAAACGAATTACAGCTGGGCAATTGACAGGACCACGAACGCAAACCAATGCTGACTACATTGCAAGAAAGGTTGAGGTTCAAAGCATGGGCGGTACGCCAAAGTAAGTAGACCGAAATCCATCAATATCTACTACTAATCATCCACCTTGAGATATCTATCCAGAACATCTCGCTGGTATTAAGTTGCGAGCCCCACCCATAGTGTAAACTCAAAGCAACAGACAACTGCATTAAAAGAACTTTGCGTAAAGTAAACAATCCTTGCACCCGCGGGCATAAGCACCGTTGTTTTCCCCCTTGTGGCAACAGCACATCCCCTAGACTCATGTTTCTGTCACTCAAGCTAGTCATCGAGGGGCATGAACCCACAATCAAGCATAATGTTCCCTCTTGGAGTCACTACCTACTACTTGGCCAAAGCAATAAATAACAACGGAGAACATGCAAGAATTACTTACGAACATAAATATAAGAGAGGTGAATCAAATATATTACTCAAGAACAATCTGAACATAATCTCATAATCCATCGGATCCCAGCAAACTCATCATAGCAACAGCATAAGGATTACATATATGCCTCGATCATGTAGGGCAGCTCACGAGGACTAATTAGTGAAGCACAAGAACGGGAGGAGAACATCACATAGCTACTGGTCATGGACTCATGGTCCAAGGGAGACTACTCACGACTCATCCGGGAGGCGTCCATGGTGGTGGAGAAGCTCCCGGTGGTGATCCTCCCCTCCGCAGGGTGCCGGGAAGGGTTCTCCTGGTGCTCCCGATCTTGGAAGCGGCGGCGGCGGCGGAACAAAGATGGGATCGCGAAAAGAGTTCCTGTTCTGAGGGTTTCGGAGGACGCTTTAAATATATGCCAAAGGGGGGCATCGGGGAAGCTTCGGGGTGCCCAGGCGCCCCCCCGGCGCGGCCCAGGGGGGGCGCCGCCAGGGCGCCTGGAGCCCTGGTGCCCCCCCCCCTGGAGCCCTGGTGCCCCCCCCCCCCGGCTGTCCTTCGGACGCACGGTAGTTTCCAGAACGCTGATTTTTTATATAATTTTTCTGGATTTTTCCTGGCAGTTCTCGTAACGTGAAAACCTGAAATACAAAAACAGCCGAAAACAGAAACTGGCACTGGGGTGCACTGAGTTAATAGGTTAGTCCAAATATGATCAAAAGTGTATGGAAGTGTATGAATATCATAGCAATATCACCCAAAAGAGGCATGGAGCAAGCAGAAATTATAGATACGTTTTGGACGTATCAGCACCCCCAAGAAATATTCAAGGAGACTCAAGCGTCTAAGCTTGGGGATGCCCCCGTACATCCCCTTCTCCATCAACATTATCAGTTCGTCTTTCGTTCCACTATATTTTTATCACTTCATGTGTTATGTGCTATGCTTGGAGCGTCTTGCTTTTAGTTTTCTTTAGCTTTTCATAACGAGTCGGAACTCAGCTTTCTTTATGTGGGAGAGAAACACGCTCCACTTCTACCTAGAACATAACATAGAATTTTCATGACTATCTTTGCTGTGTGTGTTCTTTGTCTTTTAATAGCTACTATCATGCTCTACTCTTAGTATTCATGCTTATCTTTTTCTAAAGAGCTTTTGTTTAGTTGGTTGCTTGAACTCTCTTTAGTTATCATGCTTATCTTATTAAGAGAGTTTGCTTCCGTTGCATTGGTTGATATGTCTATGATAAAGATGCTACGTGCATAATGGCGCTTAGTAGTTCAGGTTTACTTATGGTTAATCTCAAATAGCTGGGGGATTCCCAATGTGTTATTGGAGTACCAACTTGATTTGTTTGCCTATGATGTGGTATGGTTTAGTAATATATTCCTTCAAGAATTTATTTTGATTGAGTTGGCGTATGCTCACGCATATTTAAGACTATAAAGAAAGTCTGTCAAGCCTTGATGATCTTTTATTTCTGAGTAGCGATATAACTACCATGCCTGATTCAATGTTGCTTTGTCGCTCTGCATGATTATGACCGTCATTGCTCTCTTAGTTGGTCACTCCCAGTCTTTTGCTAACCTCCACCTGTACTAAGCGGACTGACTGCTTGTGCATCCAAATTCTTTTAAACCAGTTATGCCATATGAGTCCACCATACCTTCCTATACATGGTATTTACCTGCCATTCCTAACGAAGGCTTTCATGTACCATCTCGAAATTATTCAAAAAAAGCATTTCTCTTTTGTGCCTCTGTTTTAGCTCATGAGGAAGTAGTAGTTAATTCATGATCTTTTTAAGTTGGACAAGCTTCACCCCGGGATTGCATGTCTAATGTGCAAACCCATAATACGAGAAGGAACTGGCATAGAGTGCGCCCGGCTCATTAAAAAAATACAACAAACAAACCCTCCTTCACGCTTTGTTCATGAGAAATCAGAAAACTTTGGCAGTGATAAACAAAGGAGATTAAGAGGATGTGATCATCCTCATTCGGGAGCCGTTCCTCGAAACTTGTCCATCTCAAAAAGTGATTGAGTTATCTGCTAGCATTCGTTGACGAAACATGCATAATCAAAAAAATAATTATTACCTCTGTTTTTTAAAACCAAGAGCTCTGGTACATGTTTTGTCTTTGTTTCCGACTACGGGTTTTCAACCTTGCCAACAAAAGCCACGGTTCGAGAGTCTCCACCTTCTTTTAAAGCACCAACTACTGAGAGCATGATTGTCATTCTGAGTGTAATGTGCATTGTCCCAAAGTAGCATTGTCTTTTGCATGATTGTGATATCGTTTATTCTGAAATCATTGTATCTAGTCATCACTTAAACCTTGGAGGTGCCCCTGCATTTATGTTTTGCTTCACTAAAGGGGGCTAGCGAGATATCACTTTATCATATTTGCACACCATGTTCATTACAAATCTATTTGATGTTTCAGTATCATATTGTAAAACTTTCAGTTCTTTGTGATTTTCTCATGAGGCAACTTAATTACTATAGATTCATTGTCTCAGTAAGCTTTTGTCATATGACTATGAAAAAGTCCTATATGGTTAATAGCATGTCACCACAGAAATTATTCTTGTTATCATTTACCTACTCGAGGACGAGCAGGAATTAAGCTTGGGGATGTTGATACGTCCAAAACGTATCTATAATTTCTGCTTGCTCCATGCCTCTTTTGGGTGATATTGCTATGTTATTTATACACTTCCATACACTTTTGATCATATTTGGACTAACCTATTAACTCAGTGCACCCCAGTGCCAGTTTCTGTTTTCGGCTGTTTTTGTATTTCAGGTTTTCACATTACGAGAACTGCCAGAAAAAATCCAGAAAAATTATATAAAAAATCAGCATTCCGGAAGCTTCCATGCGGCCAAAGTAGGGCAGGAGGGGACCCACAGGGGCTCCAGGCGGCCCACCCCTAGGCCGCGCCGGGGGGGCGCCTGGGCCCTCCTGACCTCTTCTGGCGACCCCCTTTGGCATATATTTAAAGCGTCTCGCGGAAACCCTGATTCCGGACCCCTTTTCTCCAGACGCGATTCCGATCTCCGCCGCCATCGCCATCAAGCTTCGGGGGACCAGAATTCCTATGTCGGCACCCTGCCGGGACGGGGAAGTGCCCCCGGATTCATCTCCATCGACGTTGCTTCCTCCCTCCATGATGCGGGAGTAGTTCCTCCTCGGGGCTGAGGTTCTTACCAGTAGCTATGTGGTCAATTCTCTCTCCCATGATGTGATCTTCGTTGTGATCATAGGCTATGTTAATCTAGGGTGATCCCATGATATTTCCCCTTCCTCTATGTATTGGATTGATGTACTCACTTGTCTTTATCTAGTATAATCCCCGAGACCAAGGTGACAGCGGTCTATTGGACATGGATTAGAACAATATTTTCATGAGTGATTTCCTCTCTTGTGTGTTGATTGAAGATTGAGAGTCTCTTGGTGCTTGTCTTTGACTATCCTTTAGATATGTTGTGGTGATTGTGGGACTCTCTTTGGATGCCCGCGGTGACATTGGGAAATCCTTAGATTGGGAACTACGAACTTTGAGGTGTGCTTTTGTAGCCCTACACAATTCTCGTCCTCTCTTGACCACGAAGGAATGACCTCCGGGTGCGTCTCCATTGCATGTTTTATGGGAAATATCATGTGATTCGATTATGTTAATGTTGTTGGGAGTTGCCACTAGTGAAAGTATGAACCCTAGGCCTTGTTTCCGCCATTGCAATACCATTCGTGCTCACGTTTACCACTTGTTTGCATGCTGCATTTTTTATTACAGATTTATATTACTTTGTTTTGCCATCCATATCACTTGCCATTTAACATCTCTTCGCCGAACTAGTGCACCTATACATCTGACAAGTGTATTAGGTGTGTTGGGGACACAAGAGACTTCTTGTATCTTAGTTGCAGGGTTGCTTGAGAGAGACCATCTTCAACATCTACTTCCCTGAGTTCGATAAACCTTAGGTCATCCACTTGAGGGAAACTGCTGCTGTCCTACAAACCTCTGCGCTTGGAGGCCCAACATAGTCTACAATAGTAGAAGCGTGTGTAGACATCACCATCAAGTTAGAAGGAGTTAGAAGCCTCCTACAGAGAGTTCGTGAAGGAAATATGCCCTAGAGGCAATAATAAAGTTGTTATTTATATTTCCTTATATCATGATAAATGTTTATTATTCATGCTAGAATTGTATTAACCGGAAACTTAGTACATGTGTGAATACATAGACAAAACAGAGTGTCCCTAGTATGCCTCTACTAGACTAGCTAATTGATCAAAGATGGTTATGTTTCCTAACCATAGACATGAGTTGTCATTTGATCAACGGGATCACATCATTAGGAGAATGATGTGATGGACAAGACCCATCCATTAGCTTAGCACTATGATCGTTTAGTTTTACTGATATTGCTTTCTTCATGACTTATACATGTTCCTATGACTATGAGATTATGCAACTCCCGAATACCGTAGGAACACCTTGTGTGCTATCAAACGTCACAACGTAATTGGGTGATCATAAAGATGCTCTACAGGTGTCTCCGAAAGTGTTCGTGGTGTTGGCATAGATCAAAACTAGGATTTGTCACTCCGAGTGTCAGAGAGGTATCTCTGGGCCCTCTCGGTAATGCACATCATAATAAGCCTTGCAAGCAAAAGACTAATGAGTTAGTCACGAGATGATGTATTACGGAACGAGTAAAGAGACTTGCCGGTAACGAGATTGAACTAGGTATAGAGATACCGACGATCGAATCTCGGGCAAGTAACATACCAATGACAAAAGGAACAACGTATGTTGTTATGCGGTTTGACCGATAAAGATCTTCGTAGAATATGTAGGAGCCAATATGAGCATCCAGGTTCCGCTATTGGTTATTGACCGGAGATGAGTCTCGGTCATGTCTACATAGTTCTCGAACTCGTAGGGTCCGCACGCTTAACGTTTGATGACGATCGGTATTATGAGTTTATGAGTTTTGATGTACCGAAGGAGTTCGGAGTCCCGGATGACACCGGGGACATGACGAGTGTGACGACCCCGGCCCGACCGTGCACTAATCATACACGCAAATGCACACGATCAAGCCTAAGGACTCACGTGAAGGAATCACAGCACAACTCTAAAACATAAATAAATACATACAAGTTATATATTACAAGCCAGGGGCCTCGAGGGCTCGAATACATAACAAGAGTCATACACATAGTCAGCGGAAGCGTTAGGTATCTGGGTACAGATACAACACAGAAGAAGATAGGCCTTTTGCACAGGCGGGGCAAAAGAAAAGCTACGATCGAAAAGGCGCAGGCCTCCTGCCTGGGACCTCCGATCCTACTCCTGGTCGTCGTCCGCCGGCTCCTCGTAGAAGTACTCGCCGGCCGGGTAGTAGTAGTAGCCAGCCTCGGGCTGGTAGTAGTAGTCGTCAACAGGGGCTGCGGGCACCATGGCTCCGTCGTCTGATTTATCATGCGGGTAGGACAAAAGAGGAAGCAAAGCAACCGTGAGTACTCATCCAAAGTACTCAGCAAGACTTACATCAGATCTATACTAGCAATGCATTATTTTCAAAGGAGGCTTTATGTGGGTGGACTAGGCTGCAGAAAGCCAGAGTAGACAGGGGAAAAGCCTAGTCCTGACGAAGACTAGCATCTTCAGCGTCTTGCAGCAATTAGAAGGGAGCAGAATAGTTCATCATAATAATGTATAGTGTTTGTAGCAACATCAACCTCATATCTCAAGTCACCAGTTCTAGTTGTACCGAAGTGGATACAACTCCGAGTGTCCGTTACCGTAGGACAGGCTATCGATAGATTGTTTCTTCCCTGCAGGGGTGCACCAAGTTACCCACCACGCTCGCTTAACTCCGGCCGGACACACCATCAGGTCGTGCCTGCCCTCGGCCAAACAATACGACGCAACCCGACCGGATACCGCCAGAGAGGATCGAGCACGCCGGACTAATCCTATGCCCCCGGGGGTCATGGCCGTCGCCCCGGACACTCCTGCACGTTGCGTGGCCGTTCGGTAGCAGACCTAGCAACCCCTTATACAAGCGCAGTTGCATCCTAAGTCCAATCCGAACGGGCCGCTCAATCGCTGACGTCGTGACGACTCCGGCTGATGTATACGACGCAGAGCACCCACTCACACCCACGTGGTGGTTAGTGCTATCGGACCCGAAGGCCCCTCGGATCAAATATCCAAATCGCTTAGTGTATTGGGAGCGCGCGGTAACGAGTAGAGCCTACGATACTGTTGGCCCCGTCGTCCCGTCTCGAGGACTTGCGACAAGGACTGGGAAAGACCGGCCACGCCTCGTAGTTATCTCGCGGGTACCCTCACTGGTCACCCGACTCCACAGCTCACGCCTCAAAGGCACTCGCGGGTACCCCTCTGGGTCAACCCGCCTCCATCCAACATGTGTAGTAGTAACTTCAAAGTGTCTTCAGACGCACGATACCTCTGGCCGCACGCCTTTGTTCCTGGCGACGTCCGGCCTCGGGGATCGATACGTCTTTAAACACTGTATGGTGAAACAGGGCATCCGTGTGGTTTCAATGCCGATGAGGAATCCGAGGAATCACCCTCGTTGGATTCCTAAACGACAAGTCCCGTTAAGGTTGGTACCGGAGGAATCACCCTCGGCGGTATTCACCATAGCGGATGCACGACAAAAGCTAAGTCGGAAGTGGGAAGAGGAATCACCCTCGGTAACCCACAACGAACTAGCTATATTACAGGGACAACATCGGCAGTGAGTTCGGAGGTATCACCCTCGTCACCCGATGTTAACTCTGCGGAGTCGAGCATATTAGGGGGGTGTGCGGTGATGTGAAGAAGGTCAGGGGAAGGGGCTCGATCGGTTGATCGAGGCAAGGGTACTATGCGAGGCAACTACGAGAGTGCGGGACCATAGCAGTGCTACCCAACCTATACTAAGCAGTTTATGAATAAAGACAGGTATCAACAGTTTAGCAAAAATAGGCTATGCAACAGTATTAGGAGCAGTAGCAGTAGCAGCAATTCTAATGCAAGAATAAGAGAGAATAGACATAGGCGATATCGGAATGATCAAAGGGGGGGTTGCTTGCCTGGTTGCTCGGCAAATGAAAAGGAACAACGGCGGTGAAGTAGTCGATCACCAGGGCACCGTCAGCGATCTCGGGGTCTACCGGGAAGAAAGGGGGAGAGGAAACAATATAAATACACAGTAACGAAAGTAATCACAAGGCATGACGATCTAACGCAGTGCTACCGATAACGGAGAAGGGGAACCCATCCGGGAAGGTATTCCCGGTTCCGGACCTGTGTCGGACAGATTACCGGAGGTGGACGGTTGCAGGTTGGTGGTGTCAGAGTCAAGTGACAGCTAGGGTGCAGTGCAGGGTTGCCTAAAAACATGTCTAATTTATATTAGTTATTTTTAGGAATTAACTGGGATTATTAACCGGTGTATGTGCACTATTCATCTACCGGAAACGGGCTAAAAGTTGCGGGTTCACCTCCGTAGAGGGTCCCGACACGGAAACAGATAGCACGGTTAGATTCGTCTCGTCGTTCTGATCAACTTTCATGTAGAAAGTTTTTCGATCCGAGCTACGGTTTAAAAGTTATAACTTTCTGAAGTTTATTTGATTTTTTGGATTTATTTTTATTAACAGAAATGAATTTATTGCGTCAGCATTGCGTCAGGGTGACATCAGCGAGTCAACAGACCTGCTGACCGGGTCAAACCTGACATGTGGGTCCAGTGGGACCCACATGTCAGTCTCTGTTAAGACTAACAGTGTGTTAATTAAACTAACAGAGTGATTAGTGAGGTGGGCCCCTGATGTCAGTGTCTACACTAATTAGTAGATTAATTTAAAAACCTTAATTAACTTAACTAAGCGCATGGGGCCCACTAGTCAGTGTCAGGGGGTGAATAGTAGCTGTGTTGACTTTAGTCAACGTGGTCAAACGGTGGACGGGGCCCACTGGCAGCCTCACAGGTGTGGGCCCCGCATGGCCACGTCGGCGCCAGGTCGGCATGGCGGCCGGAGCAACGCTGGCGACCACAGGAGACGGCGGCGACGCGCGGGATTCGGCTATGGTCCACCAAAACGAACGCGACCGATCGCGTTCGAACGCGGAGACGATGCCGCGTCGAACTAGAGTAGTTGCACGGCCGGGGAGGCACCGTAGCGTCGACGGCGAGCGACAGGGCGGTCGCCGGAGTTCGGGACCGAACGGGGATGGCACATCGGTGCACGGCAAAGCGAGCTAGAGGGTTCGTCGGGCTCCTGCGAGCGTGCTGAGCACGATGCTGTGCTCGGCTGAGCTTAGTAGCGCGTGTGGCTACGGTGGCGAGCTCGCCGGCAGCACGGAGCTCGGGCACCTCGGATGCGGCCACTACGGCGACGGAGAGGTGCGGGAAGAAATGGGGAAAGACGGAGGGGAGCTCACAGGGAGGCTCAAGAAAGGCCGGCGACAGTTTAGTAGCTGAAGGCGTCGCCGGAGACGGAGGAGATCGCCGGCGCCCGAAGAGGGAAGACGGCTCGATCCCAACGAGGTAGGGCTCTCCGGCCCCCGTTCGAGGACGTAGACGAGGTGGATGATGACGGCGGAGACGATAGGCACGGAGGCGGGGCGAGGCGGTGACGGTGGCCGCGGTGACGCGCGGTGAACGGCGGCGAACCCGCTCGGGTCAGAGAGGAGAGGAGCGGGCAAGCGGAGAGGAGGGAAGAGAGGGCGCCGAATGGAGGGAGGCGTCCAGGGGAGGGGCACTGGGAGTCCTTATCCCCTCGCCCACCTGCTCCCGTCGGTGTGGCGAGCGGCGGCGATGCGGCGAGCTCCTGCCCACGGTGAAGACGACACCGAGGCAGGAGTGGTTGAAGAAGGACGGGGAGCAGGTGGTGATGGGCTGGGCCTGTGCGGCCCAGCAGCAGGTAAGTGGCCTTCGGGCCTATTCTGGCTTATCCCTTTTCTGCCTTTCTTTTTTAATTAAAACAGAGAGGGAGAAAGGAAATTATTTGGGTGCATAAACAGAGTGGGAAGAAAAACATGGGGCTAGGCCCCATAAATACAACTCATATTTATGCACTGCTCCAACTAGTTAGAGAGTTTTTGGAGCTTGTTTGGATTTTTCATAAATGCAAAAGCATTTAAAAGTGCTGAAAAGGAGCTGTTATATTTGCTACTGTTCATTTTTACCACATGATGATGTTGTTTTCCTTAACATATAATTGTTATGGAATTTTTGCAAGGTGATGAACATTTTTGCAGCAGGTTTTGAGCAACTCCATATTTTCACTTGGATTTTGTATTTGAATTCAAAGAGAAGTTTGAATTGGGGTGCTCATTCACTGTGATCATATTAAGCAAATGAGGATGCCATGGCATGATTAAGAAGTGATCACTGTGGTAAGAATCTGGGGGTGTTACAACGAGGAGTCTCGAAATGGTCGAGACGTAAAGATCGATATTTTGGACGACTATATTCGGACATCGGAAAGGTTCCGAGTGATTCGGGTATTTTTCGGAGTATATGTGCCTTATTGGGCCATACAGGAATAGAGGAGAAAGGCCAAAAGGAAGGAGGCGCGCGCCTCCCCTCTGGTCCGAATTGGACAAGGGGTGCAGCCCCCTTTTCCTTCTCCCTCTCCACCTCTTTCCTTCTCCCCTACTCCGGAAAGGAAAGGGGAATCCTACTAGGACTTGGGAGTCCTAGTAGGACTCCCCACACTTGGCGCGCCCCCTCTAGGGCCGGCCTCTCCCTTGCTCCTTTATATACGGGGGCAGGGGGCACCCTAGGACACACAAGTTGAATTATTTTAGCCGTGTGCGGTGCCCCTCTCCACAGAAACACACCTTGGTCATACCGTTGCAGTGCTTAGGCGAAGCCCTGCGCCGGTAGATACATCATATCCGTCACCACGCCGTCGTGCTGACGAAACTCTCCCGTGAAGGTCAACTGGATCAAGAGCTCGTGGGACGTCATCAAGCTGAACGTGTGCTGAACGCGGAGGTGCCGTACGTTTGGTGCTTGATCGGTTGGATCGCGAAGAAGTTCGACTACATCAACCGCGTCACTTGACGCTTCCGCTTCCGGTCTACGAGGGTACGTAGACACACTCTTCCCTCTCGTTGCTATGCATCTAGTAGATAGATCTTGCCTGATCGTAGGAAAATTTTAAAATACTACGTTCCCCAACAGTGGCATCATGAGCCAGGTCTATGCGTAGATGATATGGACGAGTAGAACACAATGAGTTGTGGGCGATACTAGTCATACTGCTTACCAGCATGTCATACTTTGCTTCGGCAGTATTGTGAGATGAAGCGGCCCGGATCGACATTACGCGTACGCTTACGCGAGACTGGTTTCACCGTTATGAGCAGTCGTTGCTTAAAGGTGACTGGCGGATGTCTGTCTCTCTCACTTTAGTTGAATCAAGTGTGGCTACGCCCGGTCCTTGTGAAGGTTAAAACAGCACATACTTGACGAAACATCGTTGTGGTTTTTGTATGCGTAGGTAAGAACGGTTCTTGCTAAGCCCGTAGCAGCCACGTAAAACTTGCAACAACAAAGTAGAGGACGTCTAACTTGTTTTTGCAGGGCATGTTGTGATGTGATATGGTCAAGACATGATGAGATATACGGTTTTGTATGAGATGATCATGTTTTGTAAAGTTATCGGCAACTGGCAGGAGCCATATGGTTGTCGTTTTATTGTATGAAATGCAATCGCCATGTAATTGCTTTACTTTATCACTAAGCGGTAGCGATAGTCGTAGAAGCAATAGTTGGCGAGACGACAACGATGCTACGATGGAGATCAAGGTGTCGCGCCGGTGACGAAGGTGATCATGACGGTGCTTTGGAGATGGAGATCAAAAGCACAAGATGATGATGGCCATATCATGTCACATATTTTGATTGCATGTGATGTTTATATTATTATGCTTCTTATTTTGCTTAGTTCTACGGTAGCATTATAAGATGATCCCTTACTAAATTTCAAGGTATAAGTGTTCTCCCTGAGTATGCACCGTTGCGAAAGTTCGTCGTGCCGAGACACCACGTGATGATCGGGTGTGAGAAGCTCTACGTTCAAATACAACAGGTGTAAGCGAGTTTTGCACACGCAGAATACTCGGGTTAAACTTGACGAGCCTAGCATATGCAGATATGGCCTCGGAACACTGGAGACCGAAAGGTCGAGCGTGAATCATATAGTAGATATGATCAACATAAGATGTTCACCATTGAAACTACTCCATCTCACGTGATGATCGGACATGGTTTAGTTGATTTGGATCACGTGATCATTTAGATGACTAGAGGGATGTCTATCTAAGTGGGAGTTCTTAAGTAATATGATTAAATTGAACTTTAATTTATCATGAACTTATACCTCGTAGTATTAGCATATCTATGTTGTAGATCAATAGCTCACAATGTTGCTCCCCGTTTATTTTTATATGTTCCTAGAGAAAACTAAGTTGAAAGATGTTAGTAGCAATGATGCGGAATTGTTCCGTGATCTGAGGATTATCCTCATTGCTGCACAGAGAATTATGTCCTTGATGCACCGCTAGGTGACAGACCTATTGCGGGAGCAGATGTAGACGTTATGAACGTTTTTGACAAAAGCTCGGTATGATGACTACTTGATAGTTTAAGTGCACCATGCTTTACGGCTAAGAACCGGGACTTCAAAAATGTTTTGAACGCCACGGAGCATATAAGATGTTCCAAGAGTTGAAATTAGTATTTCATACTCATGCCCGTGTCGAGAGGTATAAGACTTCTGACAGTACTTTGCCTACAAGATGGAGGAGAATAGCTCAACCAGTGAGCATGTGCTCAGATTGTTTGGGTACTACAATTACTTGAATCAAGTGGGAGTTAATCTTCCAGATAAGATAGTAATTGACAAAGTTCTCTAGTCACTATCACCAAGTTAGTAGAACTTCGTGATGAACTATAATATGCAAGGGATGACGAAAGGAATTCCCGAGCTCTTCACGATGCTGAAGTCGGCGAAGGTAGAAATCATGAAAAAGCATCAAGTGTTGATGGTTAACAAGACCACTTGTTTCAAGTAAAGGGCAAAGGGATAGAAGGGGAACTTCAAGAAGAATGACAAGCAAGTTGTCACTCCCGTGAAGAAACCCAAAGCTAAAACTCAAGCCTAAAACTAAGTGCTTGTACTGCAAAGGAAATGGTCACTGGAAGTGGAACTGCCCTAGATACTTGGCGGATAAGAAGGATGGCAAAGTGAACAAAGGTATATTTTAATAGACAGATTATTGATGTGTATTTTACTAGTGTTCATAGCAACCCCTGGGTATTTGATATCGGTTCAGTTGCTAAAATTAGTAACTCGAAACGAGAATTGCAGAATGAATAGAGACTAGTTAAAGGTGAAGTGACGATGTGTGTTGGAAGTGGTTCCAAGATTGATATGATCATCATCGCACACTCCCTATACTTTCGGGATTAGTGTAAAACCTAAATAAATGTTATTTGGCATTTGCGTTGAGCATGAATATGATTTGATCATATTTGTTGCAATACGGTTATTCATTTAAAGTCATAGAATAATTGTTATTCTATTTACATGAATAAAACCTTCGATGGTCATACACCCAATGAAAATAGTTTGTTGGATCTCGATCGTGGTGATACACATATTCATAATATTGAAGCCAAAAGATGCAAGGTTAATAATGATAGTGCAACTTATTTGTGGCACCGCCGTTTAGGTCATAATGGTGTAAAGCGCATGAAGAAACTCCATAGTGATGGACTTTTGGAATCACTTGATTATGAATCACTTGGTGCTTGCGAACCATGCCTCATGGGCAAGATGACTAAAACTCCGTTCTCCGGAACAATGGAGCGAGCAACAGATTTGTTGGAGATCATACATACAGATGTATGTGGACCAATGAGTGTTGAAGCTCGCGGCGGGTATCGTTATTTTCTGACCTCCACTGATGATTTGAGCAGATATGGGTATATCTACTTAATGAAGCACAAGTCTGAAACATTTGAAAAGTTCAAAGAATTTCAGAGTGAAGTGGAGAATCATCATACCAAGAAAATAAGAGTTTCTACGATATGATCGTAGAGGTAAAATATTTGAGTTAGCGAGTTTGGCCTTCAGTAAAAACAATGTGAAATAGTTTCAGTACTCACGCCACCTGGAACACCACAGTGTAATGGTGTGTCCGAACGTCATAACCGTACTTTATTAGATATGGTGCGATCGATGATGTCTCTTACCGATCTACCACTATCGCTTTTGGGGTTATGCATTAGAGACAACTACATTCACGTTAAATAGGGCACCATCTAAATCCGTGGAGATGACACCGTATGAACTGTGGTTTGACGAGAAACCTAAGCTGTCATTTCTTTAAGTTTGGGACTGCGATGCTTATGTGAAAAAGTTTCAACATGATAAGCTCGAACCCAAATCGGAGAAGTAAATCTTCATAGGATACCCAAAAGAAACTGTTGGGTACACCTTCTATCACAGATCCGAAGGCAAGGTCTTTGTTGCTAAGAGTGGATCCTTTCTAGAGAAGGAGTTTCTCTCGAAAGAAGTGAGTGGGAGGAAAGTAGAACTTGATGAGGTAATTGTACCTTCTCCCGAATTGGAAAGTGGAACATCACAAAAACTAGTTCCAGTGATTCCTACACCAATTAGTGAGGAAGCTAATGATGATGATCATGAAACTTCAGATCAATTTTCTGCTGAACTTCGTAGATCAACCAGAGTTCGTTCCGCATCAGAGTGGTACGGCAACCCGGTTCTGGAAGTCATGTTACTGGACCATGATGAACCTACGAACTATGAGGAAGCGATGATGAGCCCAGATTCCGCAAAATAGCTTGAGGCCATGAAATCTGAGATGGGATCCATGTATGAGAACAAAGTGTGGACTTTGGTTGACTTGCCCGATGATTGGCAAGCCATCGAAAATAAATGGATCTTTAAGAGGAAGACTGACGCTGACGGTAATGTTACTGTTTACAAAGCTCGACTTGTTGCGAAAGTTTTTCAACAAGTTCAAGGAGTTGACTACGATGAGACTTTCTCACCCGTAGCGATGCTTAAGTCTGTCCGAATCATGTTAGCAATTGCCTCATTTTATGAAATCTGGCAAATGGATAACAAAACTGCATTCTTTAATGGATTTATTAAAGTAGACTTGTATATGATGCAACCAGAAGGTTTTGTCAATCCTAAAGGTGCTAACAAAATGTGCAAGCTCCAGCGATCCATCTATGGACTGGTGCAAGCATCTCGGAGTTGGAATATACGCTTTGATAAGTTGATCAAAGCATATAAATTTATACAGACTTGCGGTGAAGCATGTATTTACAAGAAGTGAGTGGGAGCACTACAACCTTTCTGATAAGTATATGTGAATGACATATTGTCAATCAGAAATGATGTAGAATTTTCTGATAAGCATAAATGAGTGTTTGAAAGGAGTTTTTCAAAGAAAGACCTTGGTGAAGCTGCTTACATATTGGGCATCAAGATCTATAGAGATAGATCAAGACGCTTGATAAGACTTTCGATGAGTACATACCTTGATAAGATTTTGAAGTAGTTCAAAATGGATCAGTCAAAGAAGGAGTTCTTGCCTGACTTGTAAGGTGTGAAGTTGAGTAAGACTCAAAGCCAGACCACGGCAGAAAAATATAGAGAGAATGAAAGTCATTCCCTATGCCTCAGCCATAGGTTCTATAAAGTATGCCATGCTGTGTACCAAACATGTTGTGTACCTTGCCATGAGTTTGTCAAGGGGGTACAATAGTGATCCAGGAGTAGATCACTGTACAACGGTCAAAATTATCCTTAGTAACTGGATGACTAAGGAAATGTTTCTCGATTACGGAGGTGATAAAGAGTTCGTCGTAAAGGGTTACGCCGATGCAAGCTTTGACACTAAATCCAGATGACTCTAAGTATCAATCTGGAGGCGTATTGAAAGTGGGAGCAATTAGCTAGAGTAGCTCTATGCAGAGCATTGTAGACATAGAAATTTGCGAAATACATACGGATCTGAATGTGACAGACCCGTTGACTAAACTTCTCTCACAAGCAAAACACGATCACACCTTATTACTCTTTGGTATTAATCACATAGCGATGTGAACTAGATTATTGACTCTAGTAAACCCTTTGGGTGTTGGTCACATGGCGATGTGAACTATGGGTGTTATTCACATAACGATGTGAACTATCGGTATTAAATCACATGGTGATGTGAGCTAGATTATTGACTCTAGTGCAAGTGGGAGACTGAAGGAAATATGCCCTAGAGGCAATAATAAAGTTGTTATTTATATTTCCTTATATCATGATAAATGTTTATTATTCATGCTAGAATTGTATTAACCGGAAACTTAGTACATGTGTGAATACATAGACAAAACAGAGTGTCCCTAGTATGCCTCTACTAGACTAGCTAATTGATCAAAGATGGTTATGTTTCCTAACCATAGACATGAGTTGTCATTTGATCAACGGGATCACATCATTAGGAGAATGATGTGATGGACAAGACCCATCCGTTAGCTTAGCACTATGATCGTTTAGTTTTACTGCTATTGCTTTCTTCATGACTTATACATGTTCCTATGACTATGAGATTATGCAACTCCCGAATACCGTAGGAACACCTTGTGTGCTATCAAACGTCACAACATAATTGGGTGATCATAAAGATGCTCTACAGGTGTCTCCGAAAGTGTTTGTGGTGTTGGCATAGATCAAGACTAGGATTTGTCACTCCGAGTGTCGGAGAGGTATCTTTGGGCCCTCTCGGTGATGCACATCATAATAAGCCTTGCAAGCAAAAGACTAATGAGTTAGTCATGAGATGATGTATTACAGAACGAGTAAAGAGACTTGCCGGTAACGAGATTGAACTAGGTATAGAGATACCGACGATCGAATCTCGGGCAAATAACATACCAATGACAAAAGGAACAACGTATGTTGTTATGCGGTTTGACCGATAAAGGTCTTCGTAGAATATGTAGGAGCCAATATGAGCATCCAGTTTCCGCTATTGGTTATTGACCGGAGATGAGTCTCGGTCATGTCTACATAGTTCTCGAACCCGTAGGGTCCGCACGCTTAACGTTAGATGACGATTGGTATTATGAGTTTATGAGTTTTGATGTACTGAAGGAGTTCGGAGTCCCGGATGAGACCGGGGACATGACGAGGAGTCTCGAAATGGTCGAGACGTAAAGATCGATATATTGGACGACTATATTCGGACATCGGAAAGGTTCCGAGTGATTCGGGTATTTTTCGGAGTATATGTGCCTTATTGGGCCATACGGGAATAGAGGAGAAAGGCCAAAAGGAAGGAGGCGCGCGCCTCCCCTCTGGTCCGAATTGGACAAGGGGTGCAGCCCCCTTTTCCTTCTCCCTCTCCACCTCTTTCCTTATCTCCTACTCCGGAAAGGAAATGGGAATCCTACTAGGACTTGGGAGTCCTAGTAGGACTCCCCACACTTGGCGCGCCCCCTCTAGGGCCGGCCTCTCCCTTGCTCCTTTATATACGGGGGCAGGGGGCACCCTAGGACACACAAGTTGAATTGTTTTAGCCGTGTGCGGTGCCCCTCTCCACAGAAACACACCTCGGTCATACCGTTGCAGTGCTTAGGCGAAGCCCTGCGCCAGTAGATACATCATATCCGTCACCACGCCGTCGTGCTGACAAAAGTCTCCCGTGAAGGTCAACTGGATCAAGAGCTCGTGGGACGTCATCAAGCTGAACGTGTGCTGAACGCGGAGGTGTCGTACGTTCGGTGCTTGATCGGTTGGATCGCGAAGAAGTTCGACTACATCAACCGCGTCACTTGACGCTTCCGCTTCCGGTCTACGAGGGTACGTAGACACACTCTTCCCTCTCGTTGCTATGCATCTAGTAGATAGATCTTGCGTGATCGTAGGAAAATTTTAAAATACTACGTTCCCCAACAGTTCGATGAGGCGACATATGAGGTGTGCGACAAGATTGACGACACGAAGATGACTAAGGCATAGCTCACTCACCTAGTTTCAAGGCGTGATACTTGCAATTTGGGTTTGTTGGACCAATTATACTGTAGGGGGCTCCATCTCTGCCCCGACCGCGCCCCGCCACCACGACCACGAATCCGAGGGCGCCGCCGCAGACAGGAATAATAGTGCATGGTAGGTCGTCGCCAGTCGGGGTCCAAGAAGGCCATTGCTCCTCCCCTCTCGTTGAAACCAAACTTGGTGGGCTGAACATCGCTGGCCGATTAGCGGTTTGGCGGCAATGTGGAGGCGAACAGTTTCACTTTCCAGGGCTCCGGGGGCAGATGCAGAACTGGAGAAGGCGAAGGCAAGAGCCGAAGCTTCAGTTCTCAGGGTTAATGTCCTTACATGAAAAACAGGCGCCGTCGATCATTTAGATTAGGTTAAGAGTAGGGCTTAGTTAAAAATGTTCAAATGTAACGAATTTCGTTCGGTTCATATGAAATCCGCCGTGTTTTGAATTCCATCCGTTTAGTTTAAACAGTCGTTAAAATATATGCGATTAGCATTGGATGGCCGACTCCTGATCGGTGTACGTGGACAGATGCCCAAACAAATTTGCGGGTCAGCCTTTGAAGATAGGCCAACGTATATAGCAAGCTAAAATGTGGTAGCGTAACCCATCCATACGTGCAGCTTCTTAGCTCAGGCACCGTCCAATTAATCGACCTCGCCGCGCCCAATTAATACGGCGATGGCCCAACGACGAATGGCAAGCAAGCTGTGCTGGAGTACTATTTGTTCTCAGGTCGGAGCGACGATCTGGCCTTTTGCCGAGTCTCCACGATACCCTGCGGAACGCTGCCATCGTGTCGGTCCTGGCTCCCACATGCACTGTTGGCCGCGGAAAGCAGCTCCGTGTACGGATCATCAACGCGTGCCAAAACATGGATAATACTAATAAGTAGCACATCCTACCGTATACTCCATCCGTTCCAAAATAGATGACCCAATTTTATACTAACTTTGCACTAAAGTTAGTACAAAGTTGGGTCATCTATTTTGAAACGGAGGGAGTACAATTGATGCAAACATCACCATCTTCCCGCATACACACCCACACTCCAACACAAAGGCCAGCAAGTAATGTTTGCCAAATTCGTAGTAGCAACAAATTTTGGTTGGTACATGGCGAATACAAGAGCCGGCAGGCCCGAAAGATGAGCGCGGCGTGTCTCGCTAATCGGGTCATGCATCGGTCCAGAAAAAGGAAACGACCTCGACCTTTCTCTTTTCAACAATGGCGTTTTTGGCAGCCAGTCCATGCCATGCCTCCATTCATTCCATGGTGTTTTTGGCAGCCAGCTGGGCTCCTCGACGACTAGTACACTCCAGAGAAAACAAAAACGTTTTGAAAACCGCCGAGAAATATTCCCTAGTACTAGTACGTGGTAAATAAAAATATTATTACTGTATATATAAAGTGCACCAGAGGCCACCTCACCCTCCGGCGATCTCACACAATCCTCTGACACCGCTGTGCGCTGCTGGGTTGGTGGTTGCGGTGGTGGTAAATTATCGGCGAGGCCTATAAATCCCGGGGTAGCGGCCGCAGATTAGGCCAGCCCACTCTACGCTCCTTTTTGCGAACTGCATCAGCAAGGAGACAGGCAGCCAGCCGGCCGGCGACCAGTTGCGTTCCTCGTGCTCTGCCCCCAGAACCAGAGAGGAGAAGAAAGATGCTGCTGCAGGGGCTGGTGGAGCGGCTGACGGGGAAGAACAAGCAGGCGTGGAAGGAGGGCAAGATCCGGGGCACGGCGGTGCTGGTCAAGAGCGACGTCCTCAACCTCGGCGACTTCAACGCCTCCCTCCTCGACGGCGTCCACGACATCCTCGGCAGGGACGACGGCGTCCTCTTCCACCTCGTCAGCGCCACCGCCCCCGACCCCCGTAAGCTTTCTTTCACTCCCCTCCTTCCCCTTCCCTCTCCCTCCCTCCCTCGCCCTGCATCGGTCGCTCGCCGCCGCGTAACCGCTGGCTCCCGTACGCGCCTGCGTTTCAGTTTCCCTCTCGGCGTTTCCGAAACAATCTCTGCTGATTTTATTCGTTTTTTGTCCGCTGATCCCGTATCGTATCGATTTAGTCCAAAATCAATATGTTATCGATTTCAGTCTCTTTTCTGTTTGCGAATCATCTAAGTACTACTTGATTTACAAGTTCAGAAACAATCTGTGTTGGTTTCAGTCCCAAAGAAAAGAAAAGAAAAGAAAATGGAAACAAAAGCAGTTTTGAACGCTTTTGAGCATGTTCATCTTGTCGTGGACGGACGGACCCATGGATCGATGCTCAGAGGATAGGCGGGCGGCCGCCTGGGTTTAGCATCTGCCCTCTGGAGGGACCGCGACCGACCGAGGACAGCGAGGGGGACTAGTTAATGCCCGCCACGCGACTCCACCCACGTGTCCGGCGTCCCGCCTCCCAAAGCCACCGCCTCGGCGATCCAAGATGATGTTTCTTGATGATACGTAGTATTCTCTGATGATGATGGTGATGGCGATTCCTGTGTTGTGTTGCAGAGAATCCGAGGCGGGGCAAGGTGGGGAAGGCGGCGCACCTGGAGGAGATGGTGGTGACGATGAAGTCGACGGCAGCGGGGGAGTCGGTGTTCAAGGTCACCTTCGACTGGGACGACTCGCAGGGCGTCCCCGGCGCCGTCATCGTCCGCAACACCTACCGCTCCGAGTACCTGCTCAAGACGCTCACCCTCCACGGCGTCCCCGGCAAGGGCACCGTCGTCTTCGTCGCCAACTCCTGGATCTACCCCAACGTCGACCGTGTCTTCTTCGCCAACGACGTGAGCTCCCTCTTCCTCTCTTCCTTTTCCTTCCTCCCCCTCGCCGCCGCCGCCGCCGCAGCCGACGACACCACAATCGATCGATCAATCAATCAATCAACCAGAGAAAATTTGTTCTTTTAAAAACATTGTGTCCTTTTGTGAGTATGGCCATGGACCTTGGATTGGAAAATTGGATCTTTGCCGATTCCTTTGCATTATTAAACAAAATCTGCTGCATGGATTAGGTAGCATATAATGTTGGTTGTACCTAGTACGGAGTAGATGCTAATGATAGATAGGCATTGTCTACATTATTATACAACACTTCTCCAGCCAGTATGACGCACTGGAAATGGATACTAGTAGTACTACTACCTCCGTCTAGGTGATCTGTTCTATAGAACAGATGCCAAATCCACAACTTCAAAAAGAAAAAAAAGTCAGAGAGGCTGAGTTGTACAGACAGGGAATTTATTCTGCATGCTGTCATCCGGTGAGATCACCTTACATTAGCTGTCGAGTGGCTGTTGCTAGGTCTTGGTCTTTCAGTCAAGTCAACGGCTGCCCATTGCTGCTGTCAAATGTAATGCCTTGTCAGAATTCCCAACGCCACATAAAAATGCGTTAGCAGTATGAATCCTGGGACTGGTCTTCTACAGAGCATGCATCCACATCATATCCCACCTGATTTGAAAAATAAGTTTTGATTTTTGGGGACTGTCTGCAGATGGCAAAACATTTGGATTTGGTCATCCACATTCAAAACAAAACGACTCAAGGAATCTTATACTAGTACTACGAGTACGAGGCACTTGTTGTCGTGCCCTGAATAGTACGAGCAGTATGACAGCAAGTTGAACGCTACTGACTAAACTCTCCCCTACTGACTAAACTCACCATCTTAAGAGATTTTTGGCAAAGACAAGTTACCAGTATAATAACGATTATGAAACAACAAGTTGCAGGTGTCATCAGTTAGTTTGCTACCTACTCTATTTTAATAGGCTTTTGTTCCGGACAAGAATCACGCATCCCCGGACCTGGGCATATCCGCAGCCAATTGTTAGATCGCATAGCAAGTTGACGATTTTTCTACTCCTATAATTGTTTACTACCAAGAAGAAGAAAAACTACTTTTAACCGTTCCCCTGAATCCCTGATGATCAGAGGATTAGGAGACAGAAATATGAACTTGTTTTCAGAAACAATAGAAGATCACACAAGTGACAAACTGAATTAGTATCTGTTTCTCACAAGTTCATGGACCTTGGATTGGAACTCGATCTTGGCCGATTCTTTTGCATTAAAAAACAATCTGCTGCATGGATCTGGTAGCATATCATGTTCGTCGTACTACTACCTAGCAGATGCTAAATGATAGGCTTTGTCCAGCCATATGACGCCGCGCTGGAAATGGATAGTAGTGGAACAGATGCCAAATCCACAAGTTTTTTTTTCCTTTCCTTTGTGGCAAAATACAAGTCAGACGTGTTGAGCTGGCACAGCCAAGCAATTTACTACTCCTACATGCCGTCATTAGGTGAGATCACCTTAGGTCTTCTGGTCAATTCAACGGCTGCCCTTTCCTGCTGTCAAAATAATGTCTTGTCAGAATTTCCAACTCCACATAATAAGTAACCCAGTAATGTCTTTTATGAATGTACTAGTCCCTATGTAAAAAAACATAAGAGCGTTTAGATCATTATATTTCTTTACGGATGGAGTATTATTTACCCTAAACGAGCCTTTCACAAACTTAATTCTATCACTAACCCCTTGCATCTTAAAAGCAATTTGACAACTTTCCTAATTTTTAACTGTTCCCCTGATGAGCTTAATGTTTATTACCAAGAAGAAAAAACTATTTTAACAGTTCCCCTGATGATCACAAGTGACAAAAAACTGAATTATATATTTCTCATAGGTTGGTAGTCCTCCCTGAAATGCCTCAACACCTGCCTGGGTTTGGGGGACTCGGTAAAAGTGTAAAATTACTATATTTCGTTTTTTTAATCTGTCATCTCATTTTCTTGCTATTTTTCAGACCTATCTGCCCAGCAAAATGCCTGCACTTTTGATGCAATACCGGCAAGATGAACTCAACAATCTCCGAGGCGACGGCACAACCGGAAAGTACGAGGAGTGGGACCGTGTGTACCGCTATGACTACTACAACGACCTCGGTGAGCCAGACAAGGGCCATCCGCGCCCGGTTCTCGGCGGCACCCAAGAACTCCCCTATCCACGCCGTTGCAGGACTGGCCGACCCCCAACAAGAACAGGTGAGTCCAGTGCACTGTATATGTTTAATTTTTTTTCAATTGTTCACAACCATGTCACCTTGCAATTGGACTCATATCGGGGATTTGATCTTTTCGCCAGACCCTAGATCAGAGAGCAGAATTCCTCAGTACAAGATACAGGAGGCCCTGAACATCTATGTCCCGCGTGATGAACGCTTTGGGCACCTCAAGTTGTCTGACTTCCTTGGCTACTCTCTCAAGGCCATCACCGAGGCCATTCTTCCGATAATTCGGACCTATGTTGACACTACACCCAAGGAGTTTGATTCGTTTCAAGACATCTATGATCTCTATGATGGTCTTCTGAAAGTGCCCGATAACAAACACCTAAAGGAGCTCAAGGATAAAATCCCACTTCCGTTTATTAAAAGTCTTTTACCGGTTGCTGGCGACGACCTCCTGAACCTGCCCCTTCCACATGTTATCAAATCAGGTAATCAGCTGTGTGCATGACTTACTTAACACGGTCATCCCTTGTTTTACTTGTTATGTTTGGTATGTCTTATATTCTGTTAAATTGCAGAACCGCATGCTTGGAGGACAGATGAGGAGTTTGCGCGGGAGATGCTCGCAGGCGTGAACCCCGTTTGCATCAAACGTCTGACGGTTAGCACCCATGCCATTTAAAGAGGAAGAAAAGAATAAACCATCTCCTCATAATCTGTTGAGAATTAATCATCATTTGTTTTCTATTTGATGATCGCAGGAGTTCCCTGTGAAAAGTACCCTGGATCCTAGTGTGTACGGGGACCAGTCAAGCACTATCACTGAAGATCAAATTCAGCAGAACCTTGAAGAAGGCCTCACAGTGAAACAGGTGTGTTGAATGAATCATTGAGCTGCATTGCTACATGTGATTTCTATGATCTATTTATGCTTCAAATTGCTAGTGAACAAGTACTGAATAATCTAATGAGATTGATCGTCCTAAGTCCTAACAACCATGTATTGTGCAGGCAATGGAGAGGAACAGGCTCTTCATTCTCGATCACCACGACAACTTCATGCCATTCCTTGAACGCATCAACAAGTTGAAGGGCAACTTCATCTACGCTTCAAGGACCCTGCTGTTCCTCAAGGCCGATGGCACCCTGAAGCCCTTGGCCATCGAGCTGAGCCTGCCGCACCCCCACGGGATACAGCACGGCGCGGAGAGCACGGTGTACCTTCCGGCTGATATTGAGTCTGGTGTTCAAGGCCAGATCTGGCAGCTTGCCAAGGCTTACGCCTCGGTCGACGACTCCGCATGGCATCAGCTTATCAGCCACTGGTAAATATGCATTGCAACATAAGCTCGTATATATATACCCCTGCTTCAAGCTCTTGGTTCTATAGGCTAAAGAACGAGTGCCGCCCTTGGTACCATACCAAAGCGCTGAGCTGAGCTTTTTTATTGTTTTTTTAGGCTGAATACACACGCGGTGATCGAGCCCTTCGTGATCGCGACGAACCGGCAACTCAGTGTGGTGCACCCGGTGCACAAGCTGCTGAGCCCGCACTACCGCGACACGTTGAACATCAATGCCCTGGCGCGGACCACTCTCATCAACGCCGGTGGCGTCTTTGAGATGACCGTCTTCCCGGGGGAATACGCGCTTCAGATGTCGGCCGTCGTGTACAAGAACTGGAAGCTCACCGAGCAGGGCCTCCCCGACGATCTCGTCAAGAGGTAATAAAAAGAGAAGGTTGATGCAAGATGGGAGCTAGTGTGGAAGAAATGGTTTGTTGACTAAAGAAAGAGCTTGTTTGTGCACGCACGCAGGGGCATGGCTGTGCCGGACGCGTCGAGCCCGTACGGCGTCCGGCTGCTGATCAAGGACTACCCATACGCGGTGGACGGGCTGGTGATCTGGTGGGCGATCGAGCGGTGGGTGAACGAGTACCTGGCCATCTACTACCCGAACGACGGCGTGCTCCGGGCGGACAAGGAGCTGGAGGAGTGGTGGAGGGAGGTGCGGGAGGTCGGGCACGGCGACCTCAAGGACGCGGAGTGGTGGCCGAGGATGGTGACGGTGCAGGAGCTTGCCAAGACGTGCACCACCATCATCTGGGTGGCGTCGGCGCTGCACGCGGCGGTCAACTTCGGGCAGTACCCGTACGCGGGGTACCTCCCGAACCGGCCGACGGTGAGCCGTCGGAAGATGCCGGTGCCGGGCGACGAGGAGTACAAGCAGCTGGAGAAGGGCGGGGAGGAGGCGGACAAGGTGTTCATCCACACCATCACCAGCCAGTTCCAGACCATCCTGGGCATCACGCTGATCGAGATCCTGTCGAAGCACTCGTCGGATGAGGTGTATCTCGGGCAGCGTGACACGCCGGAGTGGACGTCGGACGGCAGGGCTCTGGAGGCGTTCAAGAGGTTCGGCACCCGGCTGGTGGAGATTGAGAAGCGGATCATGGACATGAACAAGGACCCGGCGCTCAAGAACCGGAACGGGCCGGTGAAGATGCCGTACATGCTGCTGTACCCCAACACGTCGGACGCCGGCGGGGAGAGAGGGCTCGGGCTCACCGCCATGGGCATCCCCAACAGCGTCTCCATCTGAGCGTGATCTTTCTTCAGTAGATAGGTTGGTTCATGTCTCGCACGGTGTATCTTGTTACTTTTCATTGGCTTCTGGGTGGTTGCGGTAATTAGTTTGTCAGGCATGTTGATAGGGAGAGGACAACGAGGCATGAATAAGCAGTGGTGTGTGCATTCTTTCTAGTACTCCCTTCGTCCGGAAATACTTGTCATCAAAATGAATAAAATGGGATGTATCTAGATGTATTTTAGTTCTAGATACATCCAATTTTGCCCATTTTGATGACAAGTATTTTCGGACGGAGGGAGTACTAGTTATCTCCAGAAATGTCAGTGTTCAGTCAACGCCTGGATAGCTGTTTCGGCAATTCTTAACTGACGAAAATCCATGATCAACAGATCATCAAGTAAAAAAGGATAGAAGAGACGAAACAAATGGTTCTTACCTATTTGATCAGCCGGCCATCGATGGAAATGCATTTTCCATGCCCTTCATCAAAATCTTCAATGGTTTTTGAACAACTCGTCTTGCAAACGCTGCAGAACTTTGCCCGTTTCTGAGAATTTTCGTATGGCGCGTTTGCCGTTGTGGTACAACCTCTCTTCAGTTGTATGTGCTGCATCTTTATCTTTACTCAGTACATCCTTGTCATCTTCTCTCCGACAGGGTTGAGGATTGTCTTCACAGTAGTGGTCCATTGAAGATAGATACCGTCAACTAGATAGTAACCTTTGTTGTAGTTGTGCCCATTGATATTAACATTCACCAGCGGGCAGTTTCCTTCGGCAAGCCTTGCAAGCACTGGCGGGCGTTGAAGCACCTTGATATCATTGTGCGGTCCGGCCATGCCGAAGAAAGAGTGTCAGATCCAGAGATTTTGTGAGACCACAGCCTCAAGTATGACAGTATAAGCCCTGACATAGCCTCTATATTGCCCTTGCCAAGCAGAAGGCTAGTTCTTCCGCTCTCAGTGCATGCAGTCTATACTGCCAAGCATCCCGGGGAAGCCCTTGCTCGCATTCATCGCCAATAAGCAGGTTGTATCTTCAGCAGTCGGCTCTATTAAGTATTCGGGGCCAAGCACTGCAATCACAGCCTTGCATAAGGACTCTAGGCACGTAGACTTGCTCATACGGACGTACTCACCAATGAGATCACAGGGCACTCCGTATGCAAACATCCAGATAGCCGCAGTGCATTTCTGATAAAAGGAGAAGCTAGTCTTTCCAAGGGCGTCCTCCTTGCAAGAAATACTTGTCGTATCCGACCACCCCCTCTCGAATACGGTTGAAAACATGCCTAGCCATACAGAAACGACGCCGGAATTGGTGATGTTTGAAGAGCGAGTCGGCTATCTCAAAGTAGTCCTTCCAAAGAAGGAAATGACCACTCGCTCGGTTGCGATTCAACGCTGGAGTGTGCCCCGGAACAACGGGCGCTGCCTATTAAGGTGGTCATGGACCAACACGACAGCCACCGTCTCCTCATCAAAGGAGATGCTTTGGACACCTGAGCTACAACTGAAGAGAGGTTGTCTGACAACGGCAAACACGCCATACAAAAATTCTCAGAAACGGGCAAGGTTCTGCAGCGTTTGCCATCGCAAGACGAGTTGTTCAAAAACCATTGAAGAGTTTCATGAAGGGCATGGAAAATGCATTTCCATCGATGGCCAGTTGATCAAATAGGTAAAATACTTTTGTTTGGTCTCTTCTATCCTTTGTTACTTGATGTGTTGATCATGGATTCTCGTCAGTTAAGAATTGCTGAAACTTATTCTTGCACCAGTAGAGAGGAGAAATTTCTGGAGATAAAAAGAATGCACACACGACTGCTTATTCATGCATCATTGTCCTCTCACTATCAACATCATCTACGATCATCATTTCCCATCATGCATCCGCGCGGGAGGAACGGCGCGGGAGGAGGAGGAGGGGGCGAGAAGAACCGTGCGGTCGTGTGCTTTTCTTTTTAAGAACGGCGGGGCAGATTAGCGATCGATGGATTTAGCTTAATGTGTGGTTTTTTGCGTTAAACATTGGAGGATTAAGAGCCAATAGATCTTGTTAATGGATGGGTCAGGTTGTTTGGTTCTACATCCTCTCGTTGGTTAAGAATTGTTGCTGAAACTTATTCATGCACCAGTAGAGAGGAGAAATTTCTGGAAATAAAAAGAATGCACACTGGTTATTCATGCCTCATTGTCCCCACCCTTATCAACATCATCTACGATCATCATTTCCCATCATCCACTAATCCCTGACAACTAATTACCGCAATCACCCAAGAGCGAATGAAAAGGATTAAAGGAACACAATACACCCTGCGAGACACGATCCAACCGATCTACCGAAGAAAGATCACGCTCAGATGGAGACGCTGTTGGGGATGCCCATGGCGGTGAGCCCGAGCCCTTTCTCGCCGCCGGCGTCCGACGTGTTGGGGTACAGCAGCATGTACGGCATCTTCACCGGCCCGTTCCGGTTCTTGAGCGCCGGGTCCTTGTTCATGTCCACGATCCGCTTCTCGATCTCCCTAAGCCGGGTGCCGAACCTCCTGAACGCCTCCAGGGCCTTGCCGTCCGACGTCCACTCCGGCGTGTCCCGCTGCCCCAGCCCCCAGGTACACCTCGTCCGACGAGTGCTTCGACAGGATCTCGATCAACGTGATGCCCAGGATGGTCTGGAACTGGCTCGTGATGGTGTGGATGAACACCTTGTCCGCCTCCTTCCCGCCCTTCTCCAGCTGTTTGTACTCCTCGTCACCCTCCTCCGGCATCTTCCGCCGGCTCACCGTCGGCCGGTTCGGGAGGTACCCCGCGTACGGGTACTGCCCGAAGTTGACAGCCGCGTGCAGCGCCGACGCCACCCAGATGATGGTGGTGCACGTCTTGGCCAGCTCCTGCACCGTCACCATTCTCGGCCACCACTCCGCGTCCTTGAGGTCGCCGTGCCCGACCTCGCGCACCTCCCTCCACCACTCCGCCAGCTCCTTGTCTGCCCGGAGCACGCCGTCGTTCGGGTAGTAGATGGCCAGGTACTCGTTCACCCACCGCTCGATCGCCCACCAGATCACCAGCCCGTCCACCGCGTACGGGTAGTCCTTGATCAGCAGCCGGACGCCGTACGGACTCGACGCGTCCGGCACAGCCATGCCCCTGCATGGGTGCACAAACAAGCAAATCATCTTTAGTATGCAAACCATTTCTTCCACACCAGCTCCCATCTTGCTTCAACCTTCTTTTTAACTTAGTACTTACCTCTTGACGAGATCGTCGGGGAGGCCCTGCTCGGTGAGCTTCCAGTCCTTGTAGACCACGGAAGACATCATAAGCGCGTATTCCCCCGGGAAGACGGTCATCTCAAAGACGCCACCCGCGTTGATGAGAGTGGTCCGCGCCAGGGCATTGATGTTCAACGTGTCGCGGTAGTGTGGGCTCAGCGCTTTGGTATGGTACCAAGGGCGGCAGTCGTTCTTTAGCCTATAGAACCTAGAACTTGAAACAGGTGCATATCTATATATATATATACTGATGTTGCAATGCATATTTACCAGTGGCTGATAAGCTGATGCCATGCGGAGTCATCGACCGAGGCGTAAGCCTTGGCAAGCTGCCAGATCTGGCCTTGAACACCAGAGTCAATATCAGCCGGAAGATACACCGTGCTCTCCGCGCCGTGCTGTATCCCGTTGGGGTGCGGCACGCTCAGCTCGATGGCCAAGGGCTTCAGCGTGCCATCGGCCTTGAGGAACAGCAGGGTCCTTGAAGCGTAGATGAAGTTGCCCTTCAACTTGTTGATGCGTTCAAGGAATGGCATGAAGTTGTCGTGGTGATCGAGAATGAAGAGCCTGTTCCTCTCCATTGCCTGCACAATACATGGTTGTTAGGACAATCAATCTCACTAGATTATTCAGTACTTGTCCACCAGCCATTTGCAGCATAAATAGATCATTGAAATCACATGTACCAATGCAGCTCAATGAAATTTGTTTTTTGACCACAAAATAGCTCTATGATTCATTCAACACACCTGTTTCACTGTGAGGCCTTCTTCAAGGTTCTGCTGAATTTGATCTTCAGTGATAGTGCTTGATTGGTCCCCGTACACACTGGGATCCAGGGTACTTTTTACAGGGAACTCCTGTCGTCATCAAATAGAAAACAAATGATGATTAATTTTCAATCGATTATGAGGAGATGGTTTATTCTTTTCTTCTTCTTCTTTAAATGGCATAGGTGCTAACCGTCAGACGTTTGATGCAAACCGGGTTCACGCCTGCAAGCATCTCACGTGCAAACTCCTCATCTGACCTCCAAGCATACGGATCTACAATTTAAGAAAATAAATTGTAAGAAGTATAGAAAGGTAAAACAAGGGATGGCCGTATTAAGCAAGTCATGCACACACACAGCTCATTACCTGATTTGATAACATGTGGAAGGGGCAGGTTCAGGAGGTCATCGCCAGCAACCGGTAAAAGACTTTTAATAAACTGAAGGGGGATTTTATTCTTGAGCTCCTTTAGGTGTGGGTTATCTGGCACTTTCAACAGACCATCATAGAGATTATAGATGTCTTGAAATGAATCAAACTCCTTGGGTGTGGTATCGACATAGGTCCTAATTATCGGAAGAATGGCCTCGGTGATGGCCTTGAGAGAGTAGCCAAGGAAGTCGGACAACTTGAGGTGGCCAAAGCGCTCATCACGCGGGACATAGATCTCCAGGGCCTCCTTAATCTTGTACCGAGGAATTCTGCTCTCTGATCTAGGGTCTGGTGAAAAGATCAAATCCTCGATATGAGTCCAATTGCAAGTTGACATGGTTGTGAACATGTGAAAAACCAAACAAATACATTGCACTGGACTCACCCGTTTTTGTTGGGGGTCGGCCAGTTCTGCAACGACGGGGATAGGGGAGTTCTTGGGTGCCGCCGAGAACCGGGCGCGGATGGCCGCTGTCTGGCTCACCGAGGTCGTTGTAGTAGTCATAGCGGTACACACGGTCCCACTCCTCGTACTTTCCGGTTGTGCCGTCGCCTCGGAGATTGTTGAGTTCATCTTGCCGGTATTGCACCAAAAGTGCAGGCATTTTGCTGGGTAGATAGGTCTGAAAAATAGCAAGAAAATGAGATGACAGATAAACAAAAACGAAATATAGTAGTTTTACACTTTTACCGAGTCCCCAAAACCCAGGCAGGTGTTCAGGCATTTCAGAACGGATTACCGATTAACCTATGGGAAATATATAATTCAGTTTTTTGTCACTTGTGATCTTCTATTATTTCTGGAAACAAGTGCATATTTCAATCTTCTGTCTTCTAATCCTCTGATCATCAGGCGAACAGTTAAAATAGTATTTTCTTCTTGGTAATAAACATTAAGATCATCAGGGGACAGTTAAAAATTAGGAAAGTTGTCAAATTGCTTTCAAGATCTAACAACTGGCCGTGGATCGAGAGATTCAGATATGCTCCGTGATGGGTGATTCTTGTCCAGAACAAAAGCCTATTAAACTATCAAAACTGATGACACCTGCAACTTGTTATTTTATAATCGTTATTATTATACTGGTAACTTGTACGATTCTATTTCTAAAAAAGGGTCTTAAGATGAGTTAGTCAGTAGGGAGTTGGTGCATGGGCGTGCAACTTGCTGTCATACTATTCAGGGCACAACAATTGGCTCGCATATAAGATTCGATCGGTCGTTTTGAATGGATGACCAAAGCAAAATGCTTTGACATCTGCAGGCATCCAAAAAATCAGAGCTTATTTTTCAAGTCAGATGAAGCTAGGTGGGATATGATATGGATACTCTGCAGATAGACCAGACCAGTCCCAGGATTCATACAACTATTATTTACACTTAAATTAAACGACCCCTTCTCGAATTTAATTCCTTCACTGACCTCCTTCCGAAACTTATTTCCGAAACAAGTTTTGCAAGGGGTTAGTGATAGAATTAGGTCTGCAAATGGATCGTTTATAGGGTAAATAATAGTCCATCCGTAAAGAAATATAAGCGTTTAGATCACTACTTTAATTATCTAAACGCTCTTATATATTTCTACATAGGGAGTACTACATTCATAAAAGACATTACTGGGTTACTTATTATGTGGAGTTGGAAATTCTGACAAGACATTATTTGACAGCAGGAAAGGGCAGCCGTTGACTTAACTGAAAGACCACAAGACCTAGCAACAGCAACTTGACAGCTAAGGCATTTTATTTTGTCTGTGCCAGCTCAACATGTCTGACTTTTTTATTTTGCCACAAACTCAAAGGAAAAAAACTTGTGGATTTGGCATCTGTTCCACTACTACTATCCATGTCCAGCGCGTCATATGGCCGGACAAAGCCTATCATTTAGCATCTGCTAGGTAGTAGTACGACGAACATGATATGCTACCAAATCCATGCAGCAGATTGTTTTTTAATATAGTTTTCTTCTTCTTGGTAATAAACAATTATAGGAGTAGAAAACTCGCCAAGTTGCTGTAAGATCTATCAATTTGGTGTGGATCGAGAGATTCGGAATATGCCCGGGGATGGGCGATTCTTGTCCAGAACAAAAGACTGTTAAAATAGAGTAGGTAGCAGACTAACTGATGACACCTGCAACTTGTTGTTTCATAATCGTCATTATACTGGTAACTTGTACGACCAGCCCATTATCTTTTGCAAAAAATCTCTTAAGATGGTGAGTTTAGTCAGTAGGGAGTTGGTGCCCATGCATGCATCTGCATGGGCGTGCAACTTGTCATACTACTCGTACTATTCAGGGCACGACAACAAGTGCCTCGTACTCGTACTAGTATAAGATTCCTTCAGTCGTTTTGAATGTGGATGACCAAATCAAAATGTTTTGACAATCACAGGACGCAATTCCCCAAAAATCAAAGCTTATTTTTCAAGTCAGGTGGGATATGATGTGGATGCTGTGTAGAAGACCAGTCCCAGGATTCATACTGCTACAAAGACATTTTTATGTGGCGCTGGGAATTCTGACGAGGCATTGGTTTTTGACAGCAGCAATGGGCAGCCGTTGACTTGACTGGAAGACCAAGACCTAGCAACAGCAGCTCGACAGCTAATATAAGGTGAAATCGCCGGATGACAGCACGCAGTAGTAAATTCCTTGTCTGTAACAGATCATCTACTACTAGTCGATTTGGCATCTCTTCTTTTTGACTGTTTTTTTGTTCTCTTCTGTTTTGGACGGACAGAGATTCTGCATTTGTTCTTGACAGCCTATCTATCATTAGCATCTTCTATAGATAGTATGAGTGATAACAAGGGAGTAGTGCCTAATCCATGCAGCAGATTTTGTTTAATAATGCAAAGGAATCGGCAAAGATCCAATTCTTGACCATACTCAGAAAAGGACACAATGTTTTTAAAAGAATAAGTTTTCTATGAATCATTGATTTTGTGGTGTCATCGGCGGCGGTGGAAGGAACGAACGAAGGAAGAGGAAGAGGGAGCTCACGTCATTGGCGAAGAAGACGCGGTCGACGTTGGGGTAGATCCAGGAGTTTGCGACGAAGACGACGGTGCCCTTGCCGGGGACGCCATGGAGGGTGAGCGTCTTGAGCAGGTACTCGGAGCGGTAGGTGTTGCGGACGACGACGGCGCCGGGGACGCCCTGCGAGTCGTCCCAGTCGAAGGTGACCTTGAACACCGACTCCCCTGCCGCCGTCGACTTCATTGTCACCACCATCTCCTCCAGGTGCGCCGCCTTCCCCACCTTGCCCCGCCTCGGATTCTCTGCAACACAGGAATCACCATCAACATCATCATCACTCACTCAAGCATACCAACCAAGAAATCATCAATAAGAGATGCAAAATAATTAACCATGGCTGTCACTTTAGAATAGATTCGTTTCATTGTCTCAAAGATATAGGTTTGGTTTGCCCGCGACGTCGGACACGTGTGCTGAGCGGCGCCGCGTGCAGGTGCAGCCTCCCCGCGAATTAACTAGTCCTCTGTTGCTGCTGTCATGGGTCGGCCATGGCATTGATGCTAAACCCAGGGATCCACGCCAAACCTAGGCGTATCCCCATGGCCATGGGTCCACGACCACATGAAAATGATCAAAAGTTGAAAACTACTTTCGGTGTCATAATTTTTTGATTCTTTTTTGTGCCGGAGGATGCACATATTGGCCCCGGCAGATCGCGCCTCCGCCGAGAAAAGGGAACGAATCAAACCAAATCGATACAGATTGCTTTGTCCTTTTAACTGAAAAAGAAAATCAGTGGTATTGGCACACAGATTGTTGCGAGAAGGGCAGGAGGGAAACTGAAACGCACGGGGGGAGAGGAGAGCCGGCGGTTACACGGCGACGGCGGGCGATGCAGGCAGGGCGAGGGCGGTCGGAAGATGCGGGGAGAGGAGAAGCGATGCGGGGTGGGGAAGGGGAAGGAGGGGAGTGAAAGAAAGCTTACGGGGGTCGGGGGCGGTGGCGCTGAGGAGGTGAAAGAGGACGCCGTCGTCCCTGCCGAGGATCTTGTGGACGCCGTCGAGGAGGGAGGCGTTGAAATCGTTGAGGTCGAGGACGTCGCTCTTGACCAGCACCGCCGTGCCCTGGATCTTGCCCTCCTTCCACGCCTGCTTGTTCTTCCCCGTCATCCGCTCCACCAGCCCGTGCAGCAGCATCTCCCCTCTCCGATCCTCTCTGGTTCTTGGGGCAGAGCACGAGGAACGCAACCGGTGGCCGGCTGGCTGCCTGTCTCCTTGCTGATGCAGTTCGCAAAAAGGAGCGTAGAGTGGGCTGGCCTAGTCTGCGGCCGCTACCCCGGGATTTATAGGACGGGCCTCGCCGATAATTTACCACAGCCACCAACTCAGCGGGAGCGATGTCAGACGGGAGTTGCCGCCGCGGTGGGAAAAGAGGAGGAACCAACGAGAGTATGAGATCGCGGGAGGGGGGTGAGGTGGCCTCTGGTGCACTTTATATATATAGTAAGAGTTAATTTTATTTACCGCGTAGTAGTACTAGGGAATATTTCTCGGCTGTTTTCAAAACTTTTTGTTTTCTCTCGAGTATACTAGTCGTCGTCGCGCCACGGAGGAGCCCAGCTGGATGCCAAAAACACCATGGAATGAATGGAGCCATGGCATGGCATGGACTGGCCGCCAAGAAACGCCATTGTTGAAAAGAGAAAGGTCGAGGTCGTTTCCTTTTTCTGGACCGATGCATGACCCGATTAGCGACACACGGCGCTCATCATGCGCGCCATGTTTCGGGCCTGTCGGCTCTTGTATTCGTTCGCCCGCCATGTATGTGACCCGAAGTTTGTTACTATTACAAATCTGGCAACCATTAGGACGCGGTTCCATCTCGGACCATATTTTCTCTTTATTTATTATTATTTTTTCTTTCTCTCTTCATCCTCATCAGCCATATGCAAGTGACCGTGTATGTAAGAAGAAAAATGAAAAATGTGACTGTATGAAACAGCAAATAGAGAATCAAAACAGACGCCGCTGACGTTTAAAGTGTCATATTTGCTATGTCCGGCTGCAGATTTCTCTTATTACCCATGGTTTGGCACGCGTTGATGATCCGTACACGGACCTGCTTTCCACCGGTGAACAGTGCGTGCACATTGGTCTGTGGCAGCCGGGACCGACACGATGGCAGTGTTTCGACAGGGTATCGTATACAAACTCAGAAAAAGGCCACATCGTCGCTCTCCAGGCTGAGAAGCAATAGTACTCCAGCACTGCTTGATTGCCATTCGTTGGGCCATCCCCGTATTAATTAGGCGCGGCCAAGTCGATTAATTGGACGGTGCCCAAACTAAGAAGCTGCACGTATGGGTTACGTTACGTTACGGCATTTTTATTACTCCCTCTGTCCCAAAATAAGTGACTCAAAAGTGGCTCAACTTTATACTCCCTCCGTCCCAAAATTCTTGTCTTGGATTTGTCTAAATGTGAATGTATCTAGCTACGTTTTAGTGTTAGATACATCCGTATCTAGACAAATCTAAGACAAAAATTTTGGGACGGAGGGAGTACTAAGTTAAGTACAAAATTAAGTCACTTTTGAGTCACTTATTTTGGGATGCAGGGAGTACTAGCATATAAAAAAACTGTTGAGAAAAGAGCTTCCACGAGTGGCTCCGGAGCAAACCCCAACCGCCATCGCCGCCGGCAGCCCACCCACCATCCTCTCCTGCCCTCGCCGACGCCGGCAGCGGTCGCCGGGCAAAGCCCGCGAGGCTCGACAACGGTGTGTCCCCTTTTCCCCCTTCGTCCAGAGGTGGCTGGCGCGGGCCCGAGCTGGCGCGCGCTCAGGGCGCCGCGGCGGGTCGGTGGGGTGGTGCACGGAGGCACGGGAGGGTGTTGGCATGGGTGCGCGGGCGCGGATCCAGTGGTGGGCTGCGAAGGTGGGCTCCTCTGTTCGGTGCGGGCACGGATCTGGCGTGCGCTGTTGAGCGATGCGGGTGGCAAGGCGTGTCTGCAGGCGGCGCGTCGAGATGCCGACTGTGCGCATGGTGGTCGCGCGGGACGCGGTCCGGGCATGTGCCGGTCACGCGGAAGCGGTAGCGCCGCGCTGGATCCGCGGAGGACGGACTCGTGGTTAGTGATGCAGTAGAGGAGAAGGGTCTGGTAGGAGCGAGCTCTTCGGCAACGCGTGATCGTCGTTTCTTCGGCCGTTGGCTCGACAGGCTCTAGTAGGCGGTGTGAGTCAGATCGGGCCACGACATCCTGTCCTGCGAGGTGACTGTGATGACCGTCGGACGCAGGGGGCCAGCGGTTATCACGCACGGACTGGTGGCAGCGATGGATACCTGGGCCCCGATGTCCAGGTCAAGTGGCTGCGGCGGACGTTGGGCGCGTGCTACTTGTGAGCTGCATTGTGATTTCCCAAAAAGAAGAGGATGATGCAATACAATAGAGATTATTTCCCTCGGTCACGCAAAATAACAAACACTTGCATCCAACACAAACAAGGGGTTGTCGATCCCTTGGCGGTTAATTGCAAGGATCAAATCTCGTAGTGATAAATAGATAAACAAAACACAAAAATAAAAGAGAAATTACAGGAAGGCATTTTTTGGAGTAGATCAATGTGGGGCTCCACTACTAAGGGAAAGCCCGGTAGTAACGCGGGTTAAATAGCTAGTAGTAGCGCGGGTGAATTGTTTTGACTAGAAACACAAAATAATCGATGAGAATGAGTTGAAACTAGATGAATTGTTCTGACTAAAAACCAGACTCTAAAACGAGTTACTATGGAGGGGTGAGTGTGTACATGATTATTATGAGTATTTCTCAGAGAAAAAACAAGTCCATTGCAAAAGAATCAGCTCTAATTCCGTTCCAACGATCGACACAACTGATGGGCCGAATGGTATTCAATCAGGATGGAGTGCCGTCGCAAGGCACGGAGCTGAAAATGACGAAGACACTAGATAGATAAAGAAGTTGAGCTCGGCTTTTCAGCTCGATGGTTGGATAAGTTTGGCTGTTTGGCACCCGTCCCGTATACTTCCCTCGTTAACTTAACTGTTAGCCTATCATCATCACTGCAGGCTCTCATGCAAAAAATATCGAAGATGAAAAAGAATCATCACCATAGGCTGGAGATGCGTTGTCGTAGATGAAAGTTCCGGCGTGAATCATTTGAAGCCGCGACGCCGGAGGGGGCCAGGGGCCTACGTAGACCGTGGACCTGGTACGGCGACAGGTCGGAGGCCATGCAATCCATGGCCACGTTGACGGGCGAGTCGTACGAAGAATACAACCTGTACGTTCCCGGCCCCAATCTGGCCGGGAAGGCTGGCTGGTTCGCACGCTTCTTGCCAGCGTCGCCACCATGGATGGGGACACAAAAGAGGGCGGGCTTCCGGGATGGACGGATTACGATCGTGATCGTGATCGTGGTCTGCGACGATAACCAAGATCGCGATCGCTGCCGGGATGCGACAAGGCCGCGTGCTAATCGTGGCCGCCTATTATATCACGCGCCTGATCGGATGGATGATGATCCACCGGCAGATGTCCGCCGTGATAGGAGCGTCGCGCCCCGTTGCCGCGGCGATCGCCGGACGTGAGCGTGCTCGTGGTCTGTGGTGTTCCGCTGGCTCGCTCCGGAGTCTCCTCGGATCCTCGTTGCCAATTTACACTAGTACCACACAGCTTGCTGGAGGAGAGCCTGCTACTCTCGTCGCAAGATCATCCAATGGTTGGTCTGTCTCCATCTCGGCGATTTGATCATGTCGCCTCTGGCCCAACGTACGGCGAGTAGGTACAGCAGTATATATGCAGGCCAATAATGGATTAGAGCATGGTTAATAATATAGCCAGCTGCTGGCTATATGATGTTGCCATGTCACATATAGTCAAGCTTATAGCCAACAAGTACAATAGCTAGATATAAATATGTACTACTTTGTTGATACATGGTACACCCCACTCTCTCACAAAGTACCTAGGAGCACGTGCTATAGCCGGCTGTTAACTAGTAGCCCGTTTCTCTTCTCTCTCCTCTTCTCTCTCTTCCAAGTAAGCAAAAATATAATATTTAATGTCTTACAGCCCGCCTACATCACCTTATTGTACTTGCTCTTATCAAGCTTGTACTCAGTAATCTACTGTGCCCGGCACCTGATTGGGTAATGCGTTTGGACTTTGGAGCAACAAGTTAGCCAGCTGACCTCAGGTTGTGGCGATCCAAAAGCTAAACTAAGACTACCCATAGTGGGAGTAACATAGGTAGTAACATCACACATATCTAGATAAAAAAGATGATGTGGCAAGCAATCAATGAAGAAAGAGAGGCATGTGGTAACATAGCTAGTTACTACTAGTATGAGTAACATCACACATATCAATGTAAGATGAGTCTATGGCCTAATAAATGAAGTCTTCCATGTTACCACACATATGTTACTCCCCACTATAGAGGTAGTAACATAGAGTAGTAACATGGGCATGTTACTACTCTATGTTACTACCCATTATGGCTAGTCTAAACAAGAACCGACGGTAGATATTTAAGAACGGGTGCATATATATTCGCTCCCATGCCATGCATGCTACGAGCCGATAGCTAAGCACAGGGTGTCATCTACAACTTCACGCTGCTTATATCATCTTATATCATTATTATCGGATGCCATGCTACGATAGCTAGGTGCAATTTGTGCTCTGCCTGAAATAATTGGTTTGGAACCGCACACGACAATGATCAGCAGCGCACACGGCACCACGTGAAACGCTCGCTGATGATCCACTGCAGCAGTACGTACTGAAGCAGCAGCACATTGTGGGTGGGACAGAAATCAGAAGCCGCACTACAACAATGTTGGGACTGCGACGCGCATGGCTAATTGTCTGTCGCCACTAGTGTTAATTCACGCTCAAGTTGAGCATCTAGTACTATATCAACAGAGACAGACGATGATCCAGAAAGATAATGATGCTGTCTCTTTCTGAAAAATGGCTGTCTATTCTTCCCTTTTTGGGGGCCCGGCCGTGGAGTTCATTTCGTGCAAGTAGGGCCCGTCTTGACCTTGATTAAGAGCCTCGAGCAAGCGTGGAGCCATCATTCGTACTACCTAAACATCTCTTTTTTACACTGCTTTCTCGATGTTTAAGCTAAGCTACTAGTAACTCTACTTTGCATGCTACTGCACCCTGTTGGCCAGTTCTACTAGTAACTCTACTTTGAGATATTTGAGCAAGCGTGGAGCTGTCCGCGTCGTTCCTCTCAACCTCCTCTCATATCCTACTACACCCGCGCAGTCGTCGTTCCTCTCAACCACCTCTCCCATATCCTATTACACCCGCGCAGTCGTCGTTCCTCTCAACCTCCTCTCCCATGTCTTACTACACCCGTGCGGTCATCATTCCTCTCTGCATTCTCTCCCATGTCCTGCTACACTGAAGCCATCATCGGCGTCGTTCCTCTCGGCCTCATTGCTCGCGTCCTACTACAATCAATGTTGAGGATATCGCTTATCGTTATCGTCTCGGTGAGCTGGGGATTAGAGATTAGTTGGAAATCGGCCGATTAATCGATTTTATCGGTCAACTATTAATCGGACATTTTTTTCAAATCCCAGGTTCCTAACACTAAAATATGTTATATTAAACACACACAAAATATTGGACAGGAGTGTTACCTTGAATCCTAGCCTTTGAATCATGATATAATGACAAAAATAATAGAAAAACATTACATATTGCGTAACAAGGTCCACAAAACACAAATAAACATAGTTCTTGCAAACATAGTGCTACGAATAGGCCCGATTTATCGGTAGATTCCCGATAAATCGCTTGTCATACTGATAAATCGGCCCAAACGATAAATGTTGAAGATAATGCATAATCTTATCGGTCACCCCAAGAGTAGCGATAAATCGGATAATAAATCGATGAATCGGCCGCATCCGCCGCCTACCGAGGCACTCTAGTGTAACACTGTGTGTTATGGGTAGCTATTACGTCTTAATCATATTCCGTGCAAGCAACCAAACGATGTGCACTCATCTTACAACATACAAATGCGAGCAACCAAACGCGGTACGTGGAGGCATCGTTACAATGCAGGGAGAGGATATGCAGCCAACCAATCACATGTTGGTTTTTCACCTGCATATGCTGAATCAGGCTCAACTGAAACAAGTATGCAAAAAGGCAAAAAAAAAACTTTGCAGGTAATCAAACACGCCCTTAATAAGCCATCGATGACGGCTTCTGGGGCCTACCTAGTAGTACGTATCAGCCGGCCGTAGACTGTGGACCTGATACGGCGACAGGTTGGATGCAATGCATGCAATCCATGGCCGCGTTGAACGAGCGATCCAGGGTCGTAGTACGAAGAGTACAAAATAGTTGGCGCCTGTCTGTTCCCGGCCCCCATCTTGGCCGGGAAGGCTTCTTGCCAGCGGCGCCACCATGGATGGGGACACGAGAGATGGCGGGCTTGGCTTCGGGGGTGGATTACGATCTTCGTAATCGTAGTCTGCGACGGAAACGAATAAGATCGCGATCGCGGGATGCGACAAGGCCGCGTGCTAGTCGTGGCCGCCTATTAACATCATGCGCCTGATCGGGTGGATGATCGCGTGACAAGAGTGTCGCGCCCCGTTGCCCCGACGATCTTTGCATGCAGTCTGAAAGAAAGATGTTGGAGAGTGATCCGTGGTGTTCCGCTGGCTCGCTTCCAAATCTCCTCGGATCCTCGTTGCGACACTAGTAGTACCACACAGCTGGAGCCTACAACTCTCGTCCTAGAAAGATCATCCAATGGTTGGTCTGTCTCCATCTCAGCGATTTCATCACGTCGCCTCTGGCCCAACTGTGAGTAGGTACACTAGTATATATGCAGGACAATAATGGATTATCGAGATTGTAATTTAGCGCCCTTCCGATCGACACCTCATTGGGTAATGCGTTTGGACTTTGGAGAAGGAAGAATCAATATTGGACACCTGATTGGGTAATTCCGGAAGAAGGAAGAATCAATATAGGACGTAGGAAACCCGTGCAACCCTACTACTACTCCTTTGTTTAGCCCAATTTGTGCTCCGCCTGCCCTGAAATACTTGGTTTGCAAGCTCACACGATCATGATTAGCAGAGCAGCGCACAACGTTACCACGTGAAACGCTCGCTGATCCACGCTGAATCATATGATCCCGGCCGGGAAAGCTGGCAAGGGCGGGACAAAAAACAGAAGCCGCACTAGTACTACACATACTTATTTGGATTGCGACGCGCATGGCCGATTGTCTGTTCGGTGTTTATTCACGCTCAAGCTGAGCATCTATATCAATCAATCCACAGAGACAGACGATGATCCAGAAAGATAATGGCCGTCTCTTTCTGAAAACTGGATGTACTTCCTCTTTTGGCGGGCCATGGAGTTGGTTTCGTGCAAGCAGGGCCGGTCTTGACCTTGAATAAATGCCTCGATCGAGCCCATCTCAATTTTACACTGCTTTCTCAATGTTTAAGCTATTTTTTTTACACTGCTAGTAGTAGTCTACTTTGCATGCTCCATTAAGTAAGAAAAAGGAAAGGAAAAAAAACTACTACTCCTGATCTACTTTGCCCACCGGAATTGGGGGCTGATCGTTAAAGTTCAAAGGTTGGATCGATCGGGATTGTTTCGTTAAACACGTGGGGGCATAAAGGACTAATCATACTGCTATTGCAGTCCTTAATCATTGCGTTTGATCTCACATCAACTATCACGCTCATCCATCAGGCCATCTCACTCTTCCTGGCAGCTTCACCCGCCCTCACGAAAACGTTTGCGCATTATCTATCTCCTCCCATCGCATCATCATCATCATCATCATCATCCTAACGCATTATGGATTGCAATCCATTTTACTAGCAGGCACTAACAAGGATTGGGTGAATTATTGATCCTACACTGTCAGCACAGGATCCCTTCGGCTGCCAATAGGCAGATAATTAGGAGCACAAGACACAAACATGCACCTCCTTCTTTTCTAATTCAACATGGGCATGTTGGTTGATCGAGTCTTTGTTGATGTGCCCATACCTCGCCTTATGCTGCGCGCATCAAGAAATATGGTGGCCTCACCAAGCCACTCGCCGCTAGCCGGGAGCACCAGCCGGTCTAGCAGACCCTCAGCTTGCACTGCATGTGCATGCTTTGAAATCCGTTACCGTCTTCTTCCTCACTCGAATCTTCAGAAGCAATCAATGCACCGATCTTGCTAGATGCTTATGCCTTGACGTCATCACGACACCGGACAACGAAAGCCTCCTGCGTGTGCCCATCAAACAGTATCTAGCGCCGAGACCCTGCCGCACCTTGCCGCCAAGACTTGCCGTCATTGATACTTTAGATGGCACGCCGCTCCACCTTGGTCAGCGCACGAGAAGTGTACGGAGACATGCGCCCAACCACCAAGCCAAACACTTGTCGCTCCTGCCGGTATACAACCCCAAAGATAATGCCCCCATGGGGTGACGATGTGGAACCTCGTCATCATACCGTCCAGAAAGCCCGAATCTAGGGTTCCCCGGGGCATACACGGAACATGAATCGCCTCACAACACCTCCAGTGAGGCAACGACACATGCGGGCGTCGCTGTTGACGGTTCTGGCTGAGACTGAACCAACTTTCCGTTGGCAAATTCGTGTCCATCCCCGGCTGGACCACTAGATTGACGTCCTCCACCATCCAACACGCCCTTGGGTGGCGTTTGCTGTCAGGAAACCACATAACCGAAGCCGCACCACCGCGCGGAATCGCCTCCCCGCCAGGGTGAGCCATCGAAGGCAGAGGGTCCTCACCGCCGACGCCAGACGACACACACATCCAGGAAACCCGCGTTGATCTCCACCACAACCGCATCCCGGTGCCATGACAAAGGCCTCGTCGCCGCCATCATCCCTCACTAGGGTTTTGCCCCCACGGAGCTCAAGCGGCGGCGAGGAGAGGGGCGGCGGCGGCTCCTCTGGTTTTGGATCCAGAGGGAGGAGGGACTCTCGATGCTTCCGTCAGCACTCCCTTAGGTGTGTCCGTGGTTGCTGGTACGGTAATTATAAACAGTGTTGGCCACACTGCACCGCCTCTTGCTGAACTTGCCAACAACACACTTGTACCATCCCGATCCAAATTGAAGGCGTACAATCTGCGCCCTGCGGCCCCTGCCTAAAATACTAGCTTTGCAAGCGCACACGAGCATGATTAACGCTCGCTGATCCACACTAAATCATACCTCCTTTGTCCGGAAATACTTGTCATCAAAATGAATAAAAAATGAAGTATCTAGATATATCTCTCTTTGTCCATTTTAATGACAAGTATTTTCGGAAGAAAGGAGTAGTATCATCCCAGCAAGGTTGGCAGCTCAGCCGGGGCAGAAGACAGAAGCCGCACCAAATATTCGATATATTCGGATTGCGACGCGCATGGCAAGTTGTCTGTGTGTCCAGTGTTTATTCACGCTCAACACGATGAGAGATAGAGAGAGATGATTGTCGTCTCTTTTCTGAAAACTGGTTATTCTTCCCCTTTTTGGGTCACATATGAACAACATATCATGACCTTGATTAGAGCCTCGAGCAAGTGTGAAATCATTGTTCCATCGCAAAAGCCATCTCTTTTTACACTGCTTTGTCAAGGTTTAAGCGGGGGAAAAAAACTAGTCTACTTTTGCTCCCTTATTAAAAAAAGAAAACTAGTCTACTTTGCCCAGGATTGTTTCATTATAAACACGTGGGGGGCATAAAGGGCAAATCACACAAACATTGGAGTGCTTAATCATCGATGTTGGTCGCCCATCAACAATCAAGCTCACTTTTCCGAAAGAAATAAAAAACGTCGTTGCTAAATCTCAATCGGCTGAGACTTAAAATCATCTATAATCACGGATAGCAACTCTGACCCCTCAAATCCACGCGGACGTGTCCCGACCACTGGAAAAAATAGCACGCTATAACCTCGCTAATAGCACGTTATAGCATATTGAGAAATGTCTCGCTAAATATATCTGTGTATAACGTCTCGCTAATAGCACGCTATAGCGCGAAATAGCACGCTAATAGCATATTTTGAGGTCGGCGCTATTTTGCCGTAGCACGCTATTTTTTTCATTGGTCCCGACGCGTTCACGAAAAGTGAGCGGTCACGCCTATTTACTCGTCTGCATCCGGATATCTCACACTAGAAACCTTAGATAAAAAGAAAACATGCAAACCATAAAATCCACGTACTATGTAGATCAAGTATCTACATTTATTGACCCTAATCCTCGTCGGAGATGTCCATTATCTTCGTGCCCGGCTTCTGGTACATGGGCGACAGCCGTAGCTCCGGCTCCTTTGCGTTGGCCTCTGCATCCATCTCCCCTTCAACCTCGTCGAAGAGTGCGTCGGTCGCCTCCCGTTCCTGCCGAATGAACTGTCTTGGCCTCCACATAGACCTCCTCCTGAATGGACTCCGGGATAGCCTGGTGCTCCACCATTTCACCTGCTCCACGTGGTATAACCGTCGTCCACCTCCACGGCGGCGTCCACCCGCCGCGCGCAGTCCGACGACAGCGCTTTCGCCTGGTTCACCGCCGGCTTCCGCGAGACCGGCGCCAAGTGGACGACGCCGACGTACGTGTACCCGAACGTTCAGTCCCCCGGCGTCCTCTGGTATATCACGACCACGCTCTCGGTCCAACCTCCTCGCCGGCCTCCTCGGCGCCTACGTCAGCCATAATCCGGTGGTCGAGCGGCCGCTCGGCCTCCCATGCGGCGACGAGTTCGACCGGGTGCTTGTGGGCGCGACGGAGGTGGTCAACCTCACGCCGGACGACTACCCGCTCCACCTCCACCTGCCCACGTTCCTGCGCGCACGGCCAGACGTGCCTATGGGCCCTGCCTGTGCCGGCCCAAGTAGTTAGCGTGCCTGGCCCGTTTAATCCAGGCCGGGCCATGCCGTGACGGGCCGGCCCATCTGGTCAGGTTTCCAGCTTCTTCCAGGTTCCAACCCGAGCCGCACAGACCAATCGGAAATCCGGATAGAGCACCGCCCCGCCCCGCCAGATTCCGTTCCGCCGCCGCCGGAAGCCGAGGACGCGAGGGAGGCCATGACGACCATCCGCCGGTTCTGCTGCGACGATCTGCTCCGCTTCGCCTCCGTCAACCTCGACCACCTCACCGAGACGGTAAGTCATCCCCAAAAGATCCATCTTTTCTCCCTTGTCCCCTGTTTCTCGACGATGCCGTCCGGCCGTCCCCTTCCTCTTCCCGGTCTGATTCGTCGGTTCGCTCGCCGCAGTTCAACATGTCCTTCTACATGACGTACCTGGCTCGCTGGCCCGACTACTTCCACACCGCCGTCAACCCCGGCGATCGCGTCATGGGATACAGTATGTCTCCACCCCTCCTGCCCTTGGTCGGCTTCGACTTGCTTGTGGCTCTGCTTCTTTGTTTCTCAGATTAGCTGAAGCTGTAGAGCGTGAACCCCCTCGATTTTGCTCGTGAGGGTTGAACCGTTGGAATTTTTAGGGATAGGTTTGTCTGTCTGTCTAGTAATGATTTCTGGAGGTGCATATTCAATCAGATGAATCTTGGTAGAGTGTATGAGATTGTTCTCCAATTTGGCCTTGTTCTGTGCCTCTCGCTGGTGAAAGTGCCACTTCTGATTGTGTGAGATTTGAAGGGTATTTATCAATGTTGTCAATTGACGCTATAGCTGTAGTTAGCTGATGGGTTTGAGCTTGAATGGAAAGAGAATGAGCGTCATGATATTAGAGAGAGTATGCAAATTTTGTTGTGTTGAATAGACGAACAGAATCACTTAATAATGTTGTTATGTTTGTTGCATTTCTGCCTTATCCACCTTCTCATGGATTAGGATCTTATTGATTAAGTTGTGTATCGGCTGCAGTCATGGGGAAGGTTGAAGGACAAGGTGAGTCTTGGCATGGACATGTCACGGCAGTGTCCGTTGCCTCAGAATTTCGCAGACAGAAGTTAGCCAAGACGCTTATGCACTTGCTGGAGGAAATCAGTGATAAGATGTAAGTACCCAGTTTTCTTCTGACTGTGTCTCCACAATTACATGTGAGCTATAATGCTTTCTGTTGTATGGTAAGCTGGAGGTCATACAACCTACTGTTGTGCTGTACCACTGTTATTATTTTCCCTCTTAATTCCCTAGTAATATTCTG
>LR738712.1:16368207-16378718 GCA_902687465.1 Secale cereale
CCCCCCCCCCCCCCCCCCTTCCCCCCCATACACACACATATCATGTTCCCTCGTTGAGAGCTTTTATCACCCTCCACATTTTTTACTAGCAATAAGCTCGAACTTCCTGATTCCAGCTTTTGGTAACTACTACTAACTACGTGAGTTTAATCAACCTATTTCAAGTTTGGGAGGCCTTTTTTTGTCCTATGGGGCTGATGGCTGACCAGCTGGACAGTAATAAATATAGTTATGAAGAAAGTATGATCAGAAACACCTCTTGGTAGGAATTTGTAGATTAGTTAATACAGTTTTGTGCTTGCTAGCTCTCCTGTACAACTTGTAGTCACTTGCATTCTCAAGAGCATCTCCCATTTCTTCCGAGTAGATCTGTATGACCAACCTACCTCAAGTTTGAAGGTCTTTTTTGTGTCCCATAGGGCTGATGGTTGACCAGTTGGACAGTAACAATCTTGAAGAAAGTATGATCAGAAACGCCCCTTGGTAGAATTTTGTATAGTAACTGGCCCGTGATATTACAGTTCTGTGCCTGCTAGCTCTCCTGTACAACTTTACGTCAGTTAATTCTCAGGAGCATCTCTCCCATTTCTTCCTACCAGGCACCACAATCTCTTAACACATACGGAGTATTAGAATTGGATGATTGAATTTGATATATCAGCCCTGTTGATGCCGTACTGCTGTTAACTCTTCTCTCTACTCATGTACTCCCTCCGTCCGGAATTACTTGTCATCAAAATGAATAAAAGAGGATGTATCTAGATGTATTTTAGTTTTAGATACATCCCTTTTTGTTCATTTTGATGACAAGTATTTTCGGACGGAGGGAGTACCACTTAATACCAACCGTTTGGATCCAAAACTGTTGTAATCTTTGAATCTTGTATATTACTCCCTCCGCCCCATAACGTAAGACGTTTTTTGACACTACACTAGAGTCAAAAAACGTCTTACATTATGGGACGGAGGGAGTAGATATTATCTCACTGGCATTACTCCATATCACACTAAGGCAATTCTTCTGTTCAGGGATAAGGCCTATTTTGTGGACCTCTTTGTAAGGGCATCCAACATGCCGGCGATAAGGATGTATGAAAAGGTACAACTACAAACTTCATGATCACTAGCGTACTGCTGCTGTACATCAATGCCGATTGCTGATTAGTTAATCCCCAATTATTTCCGTAGCTGGGCTATGTGGTTTATCGAAGGGTGCTTCGGTACTACTCAGGGGAAGAAGATGGCCTTGGTAAGTACTTGGAGTGTCATGCTTATATCGTCTCACTCATATTATTTGCTCCGATGCTATTGCTCACCTTTTCTATTTTCTTATTAGATATGCGAAAGGCACTATCACAAGATGTCGACAAGAAGTCCATCATACCACTCAAGAGACCAATAACACCGGACGAACTCGAATACGACTGATGATAAATTCTAGCTACTGCCCTACCGGAGTTGTGTCCCCATCGATCTGCACGGCTTCTATGGCAGTTCGACAAGCTATTGTCTGTAGCGCCGTTTAATGAGTGGTTGTGATTTTCTATCTGCACATTCATGTTGAGATTGGACGCGGTTTTCAAGCTGGGCACTGATGTGTTTGTAACGGAATCATGAACCAACTGTTTCGTCCTTAAGTCGAATGTCGGATGTTTTTTTTTTCTTGCTTGCTATTTTTATCCAGGCTTCTCCAAAATAAAAATGGATTTGGCAAGTTAAAAATTCGTTTGGCCATGCCCACAACGACATTCTTTTTAACATATGTAGCGTTGGTTGAGTACAAGTTGCAGCTTCCTGGCTATTTTTTCCCACATATTCCATTATAGAAAGAAAGAAATTGAAACCATTCGTTCCAGCGTATTTTGTACCCCCAAAGCCCAACGCTCATTTTCCCCCATTGCCAAGAGGGCATTCGAGCATCTTCAGACATATGCAAGAACCCCGTGAGGAGATTAATTTTTTTGAAACGGAGACAAAAGCTTTGCCCCGTCCATTAATTAAGAAGAAGAGAGTTGCACAGTTAATTTGTGGAAAACCGTCACAACCATGCTCAAAAGCATAACCCCATCCACATGTGAACTACTCCCAAACCTTGGAGCCACGGGACCAAAGCACACACTACTACTGCAACCCGCAACATATGGGTCCCTGTATCGCAAAAGAAAACCAATAGACACAATGCAAATCGACGAAAACCACACCCACGACCAAGCACACATCAGCAACTCAGAAAGCCGAGAGCCATCCATCATGGACCATTTGCACCTCCCCTCTAACTCTATCCTTCTTGCTTTTGCTCCTGCAAGATTTCTCTTTGAGGATGCCAGATCAAGTGTTTCTCCCTCAACTTTTTCCTCCAAGAGGCATCCAATCGTCTTTACAGAATTTTCAGAGTCCAAGTTGGCAAGGAACTCACAAATCTTAGTGGCTAAAAGGACCAAATCATCTTTACAGAATTTTCCCCGTGAAGAGATTTTCAATCTCGAATCTACAGGAATTCATCCATTTTGATCAGATATAAGAAAACAAACACAGCACAGCACAGTTCAGCAACCCAGACTGATCCTTGGTCTTCGTGGCCCCAGTGTATACACCATTGGGTTGTGTCTCCCCATTGCACGAGCTTGAGCTGAGCTTCATTGAGGATGTCTGAATCCTAACTCCAGCCAGCAAATGGCTTCATGAGAAGCGGTAAAGAACGCAAATGGATCAAATCATTGCCCAAAATGTGGATCTCGTATAGATAATAAGAGGCGTGTCTGACAAAATCCCCTATTTGTATATAAGGGCGTCCCGCCCGGGTCCAACACCGATGTAATGGACAGGGATGCCAACCAGCTCCTCTATCCTCTCCACGTACAGACGCGCGGTCTCCGGGAGGTCATCGTAGTCCCGCACCGAGGAAATGTCCTCCTCCCACCCAGGCAGAGCCTCATACTTGACCTACATCAGCAGAGACCACACCGTCAAGCCAAGCAAAGGCCACACTAAATCACACGAACGTAATACGACCATCACAAAAGTGTTCTTAGTTTCATGTTACCTTTGTTTGCTCCAAGATATCGAGGTCTGCCGGGAACGAATCGATCGCTTTGCCATCTTCGGTGCAGTAGGAAGTGCCCAGCTTGATCTCCTTCAGCCCGGTCAGCACGTCGAGCTTCGTCAGGTTCAGGGATGAGAAGCCGTTGATTTGGCAGCAGTATCTGAGCGCGACTATATCGAGCCAGCCGCAACGCCTGGGCCGACCTGTTGTGGTCCCGAACTCCATTCCCGATGCACGGAGCAAATCGCCCGTCTTGCCCAACAGCTCCGTTGGGAATGGGCCAGATCCAACCCTGGTTGTGTAAGCTTTTACCTGCAGGTAGAAATGTGTTAGGTTTTGGAGCGGGAGACAAGTGGGCAATGAAGAGAATATTTAAGCGGTTCAGAGGAAACTGAGCCCACCACTCCGATGATATCGCCGAGGGTTCTTGGAGCAATGCCGAGGCCAGTACAGATCCCCCCAGCCGAAGGGCTTGAGGAGGTAACAAATGGATATGTGCCAAAGTCAATGTCTAACATGGTAGCCTGGCCACCTTCAACCAATATTTTCTTCTTCTGCAAGATCGACTCATTCATGAAATGCACGGTATCGGTAATGTAAGGCCCCAGGCGTTCGGCGAACCTTTCGTACTTCTCGACCTCCTCCTTGAGGGTCTTGCTACTATACTCAAATCCTTTAAACCGCGTCGCTGCATCTTTCAGCAGGGTGTTAAGCTTGGCACCAAAGGTGTCCATATGCCGCAGATCGCTAACCCTGAGCCCGTTCCTGATGACTTTGTTCGAATAGCACGGCCCGATCCCCCTCTTTGTTGTTCCTATGAAGGAATTCCCGAGCTCCACCTCTCGAAGCCCATCGACAACCTGATGAAAATCGAAGAGAAGATGGGCGCGATCTGACACCAGAATTCTCCCCTTGCATGAAACCCCGTTGGACTCCAGCCCGTCGATCTCTTTGAAGAAGCCGGGGAGGTGAACCACCGCCCCGTTGCCGATCACGCACTGCGTGTTCTCGTTGAGGATCCCCGACGGAACGAGGTGCAGCGAGAACTTCTTCCCCTCGGAGTTATATATGGTGTGTCCAGCATTGGCTCCACCCTGAGAAGTAATACAAAACACCCCCACACGTTATTGAAAAGGTAAAACAGGCATGATCAAATCTTACTGCAGAAAGTAAGTCCATGCAATGCAGCCGAATTAAGCTAGCTGGCTACGGTCGGTCGGTTGAGCGAACTCAACGGGCTACGATGTCGGAAACAGGGACATTGTAAAAGAGCGGAACCCGGTGGAATTTACAACATGTTTAGCATGTTGAAGTTGTATGGTCCCATTTCTGGGTGCACGATCGACGGACAGGCAAAGGCATTGAGCAATTTCAGAATGGCCGCTTGGCTGGAGAACTGTGGAGCAATTGATCGAACACCATCCGGACTAGGCAAGCAAGCGAAGGCATTAAGCAGCGACGAGGGAGAGGGAGACCTGGCAGCGGGCGACGACGTCGAAGCGCTGGGCGAGGATGTCGACGAGCTTGCCCTTGCCCTCGTCCCCCCACTGGGTGCCGAGCACGCCGGCCACCTGGCTGAGCGACTCGAGCCGGCCCCGCGCGGCCGCCGCGGCAGAGGACTCCTCCGCGACGGCGGAGACGGAGGCGGCCCTGATAAAAACTAACCGGCGTAGGCGCGGCGCCGGCGGGCGCGGGCGCGGGCGCGCGGCGGGGAGGAGGTCCAGGGACGCGAAGGCGGAGACGGGCATTGCGCGCGGACGGAGGGGGAGGACGATCAGGTTGAATGCGATGGCTGTGGAGGCGCCGTTATCCCCTCTGCTGCTCAATCCAAAAAATAGTAGAGTAGTCTGAATTGTCTCAAGTTTCAAGAAAAAAAGGTCCGAGTTTATTTCAAGTTTCAAAAGAAATGTCTGAATTGTCTCGGGTATTTTTTGAACTAAACTGTCTCAAGTTCCAAAATGAACTGTCTGAATTGTCGAATGTGGAAACGCACAGATTCAGAAAACAGAGAAACTGTGACCATGCAATATCTTCATCTGATAAACTTCTTGTTCTTTACTCCCATTTCAGGCAAGATTCAGAAAATATTTGTCTACACACCCGCACTTGATCATGTTTGCACAAATTACGAGACAATGAAAGGGTTTTATTTGAAATCCAAATCTTTTAACATATTTCTAACCATTCTTCTAGAATAACCACGGATCAATTGCTTTCACGCCAGGGGAACAAAAGACCTAGGAACATCTCTCTGAAGGATGCACGCGGATAAACAAATGCATATTTCATCAGTCACAAACAGGTGAGCGGAAATGACTGATCGCTTAAAAACAGGTCAAAATTTTCCATCCAATTATCTCGGTACATCCAGTCAACACCAGGACTGGTAAAAGTGTATCGTCGACACGGATACTACAACATATTATCCCGTCGCCTGATGAATTCGGTGCATCAGCGACGTTTAGCAGAAGCACTGGACTTAGCAGGAGCACTCGACTCGGCCGCCTTCTTCCTCTGCTTGAGCAGCTCCACTTTGCTCTTCTTCCTATCATTGCTAATCTGCAAGATCGCAAACAGTACCGGATCAGTTATACACCTCAGAAATGCAACATCCGGAACGGCAGGTATTAGCGTGCGGCATTTGTATCAGAAAAGTAAGGATCCAGCTGAGCATTTGTTTGTGTCGAGAATTTTGTGGCACTGGAAACGTGAGCAAGAATCACCAAAGAAACAATGTGCAGAAGGACTCGCTACATCATGGTGAGATGGGTCACCTTATGGCCATGGTATAAAAAGCCACTCTATAAGATGAAAAGGGGGACGAATTTCATGTAAATAAAGTGTGGCCAAGTATTTATATATACTTATCCAACAATAAACCTAGAGTAATACACAGGTAGAGAAATAGCAAAGATAAGCCTATGGGTAAAAATAATTTACGGGGCGGATAAAGATGCTGCACAAACAGGTGTTGGTGTATCTTGTACAAACGACCTAAGTGGTGTGGTCTCATCAGCCATTAACTTCAATCCACTGGCTAATACTAATAATCCACTGTACCTGTATGGAAACTTTCTCATTTAAACCCGCAGAACCAGGCATTAAAATTTCAAATAAAGTTTGACGAAGGGAACAAATGAGATCTTTCAAAAAGACTAAATTATAAACAAGCAGAACAAAATGATACTGCAACCAAAGAGTAGTAGCTATAGTGCCCTGGTACAAGGAGATGTACCTTCATTGCTTCCATAAGGCCTCTCTTCTTCCTGGAAACGACAGACTTGGCAATGTCGTCAGCATCCTTCTCAGCTTGTTCAATAGCTGCCTGGGCCTCATCTTCATCAGCAACATCGGCTGCGCTATCAGCCTTCTTATTTGACAAATTAGAGAAAGTAGTTCCCTCAATTTCCATCTTCAGCTCCTCGTGGTATTTCTTCTCTTGCATCTCCAACTTTGAAACAGAAGGGGGATGGCGACATTACACAAAGTGCATGAATGTGCAAATAAATAAATAAGACAGAAGTACAAGAGACTTGTATACTGAAAAGGGAAGGAGCTCACCTCCTTCTTCTTTTTAGCAAATTCATTATTCTCAGATTTTGCCTCTACTAACGAATTGCCCAGATCTTCATCACCTAAACCTGGCAGAGGCATAACTTGGTTTTGACCAGCAGATTTATATCCCTCCAAGGTCACTGCATAGTCAGGTATATGACCCTCTTTATCGTTGTCCACAAAAGGAGATATATGTGGTGGAGGCACCCTAAGATCAAAAAAAAAATATCAGCATCATCACTGCTGCATGTGTTAAGCTACTTGAAAACATATTTTGCATAGCACACTTAATAGGCAGTAGACAAAAGCTATCAGTTCAGTTATAAGCGTAAAGAATACTAAAGAAGGAAGGCAGACAATATCATCATTGTTTAATGGTGTTTAAACACAATTTGATGAATTTGATGTGGAACAAGCATTCAGCTAAGCTAACAAGCACGGTGTCAGTATTACATTACATAAATCACAATTTTAATGATGCTACACAACCATCAATTTTAATGATGCTACACAACACATAATACACAGTCCTGGTTCGTTACTTTAGCAACAGAAATGTGCATACTTAAGTGATGTCATGTGTATCAGCATATACATATGATACATAACCTGGGAGACATACCTTCCAACAATATAGTCATCTGTGGGAATTACTTTGAGAATGTTTACACAATCGAAAATCCATTGTGGTTGAACATAATGCCTGGAGAGGAAAACATGGCTCTGGGTTGGCCTGTCAACAATCTGCAAAACATGACAGATACTTAATAGTCAGCAGATAAACTACTATGAGAGGGCATGTGTGTACTGGAATGAAGTGGGATGGTATCCTGTGTACAAGAAAACTAGACCAATCTTGATACCCTGGTAAAAGCTCATGGGCAAGCGAAATCTACCTGATGGGTGATATCTTGATCTGTTTCATCAAATGGGGCTCCTTCTCCTTCCCACGAAACAGTTCCTCCAAATGCCGGAATTATAAACAAGAGAGACTCCCTAGGAACCTGAGAATGAAGAGGAAGATGATAAAAGGATATAAGATATTGAAGCCAAGGCAATTAGTTCAGAAACAATAGCTTTGCCTTAATAATAAATTCACTTTAATACCTCACGACTTAAGTAGAACTTCAGATCTTTGAATAAAGTCCTGCACTCTTTAACGCTTTCCTCCTCTGTGTCATCAGCAGTTGATTCTTCTACAAGATGCATTAACGCACCAGGTTCATTAGCAGGTAGCTGATGTTGAAGCTGTGCCAATCTGAGCTCAGACTCGTCAGTTTTTGAGCTCTCTTTATTATTTTCAGTCTCTTTGTCTTCAATCAGCCCATTAGACTCTGGATTTCCTGGCAGTCTTCCAGAAGACATATACCGGGACAACGCATAGAGCTCTGGTACAAACATCAGCAAGGATGTCAAACAAAGAAGAGTCAAGAGAAATGTAGCAAAAAGAATCCTAAAACAAACGTGGTAAATAGTATGAGCACGAGCACATAAAGGAAACAAACATGCTAAGCTAGCATGACTATAACAAGCACCAGTACTTACCAGCGGCCAAAGCTTCTAGACGAGGATCCAGAATAGGCGGATAGTTCACATTTATTGAATGGTAAAGCTTGAAGTTCACAAATCCTAGAAGAGTCTGCGGGCAGGACAGGATTTGGTAAAGCTTGCAGTTATGTCTATCCACTAAACTTATTTAGATGGATGTGATACTGCTGAGTAAGCAGGAATGCACGATAACTGAAGAGTATCCACAATTTTGCCTACCTCGTAGAATTCCAAAAAGGTAAGCATCACATTGAAGTCGACATCATCAGTTAAAACTTGCTGAAGAGCATGTGGAGTAAGCCAAGTGATCTTTTGCCCTTGAACTTCAGCCTTCAAAACGTAGTAAAAAAATTAACACCGACTATAAATGACTAAATGTGCGCCAACCTATGCGGATACACAACTGCACAAAACCTACCTGGTAGTATATGCCCTTGACAGATATGAATGTCTTCCGCAGGGAATTAGTTCGAGAAATATATGCTTGCCATTCATGGCTTAACCTACAATGTACAAGGATGTATATTAGTAGTGCAAAAGAAATCTCTGAAAGAAGCAAGCACCAATTTGCCTTTGCATTTGCATGACAATATTCTGACATTCAACACAGGTGGTGCACAAACTAACAAGGTGAGAATATGGATTTTAGCAAAATCCAGGTATTTCATGGCTGCTGGAAAAACTGTTACAACTTCCACAGCCTCAAATTCTTAAGGTCCCAACACAACAGGCCAGACACAGAAGTACACTGTGGTTGCTAGAAAGGTGAGGAAGGTCAAAGCATGATAACAGAATATCTGGGAGCAGGAACCTAAACACCGTGTGGGGGTTATGTGTGTGAGGTTCTGAGAGAGGATTCACTAATCCAGAAGAAGGCATACCTTCGGCAGTTATGGATTCGCTGTACTTGCACACGTTCACCTTCAATAGCAGGTAACGCCGCAAATAAATGCACCATCGTTAGGCAATCATCCAAGTCTCTGAGAGCATCAACAAAAGATGGATATCTGTACAACAACAAAAACAGAAACACGCATGTGAGAGACCAGTCTGGATAAAGACAAAAGAATCAACTTGAACTCACTCATCACCTTTCAATGATAAGTCTATCGAGTTTGTAAGTCGGTGGTCGATTCAACAATCTGTCCGCCAGATCCCTGTTTTTCTTAGCCATAGCCTTCTTAACTTTCTTTCTGTGAACCTTGATTTCTCTGATAACATGAAATAACAATCCGATTAGGAAATCATAAAGTATCAACAAGCAATTACTCATTGTACTGTAAAATATAACTCAGCAACATCATTGTCGTATACTCACGATGTATTTACTCCAAGCATACTAAATACAGAGGGTGCAAATTGAATAGGTAATGGCTCATTGATTGGCTACACTAAATTTGTTTTGAATTGTTTTTTCGCTGATGGACACTAGTAGCATTCTAATGAAACTATAGCTTCCCACTTAAGGACACTATTTCCTCTGCCGCGTGCTCCATTCAACGACGAGCTAACAGTTACCAAGAGCAAATAAATCCCACGACTAAGAAATAACTGATTCAGAAAGCTTTGAGATACTTTCATCACGCCATCCTGGTCACCTCAATACAAAAAAAATTAGACTCCCTGCCAGTAGGACCGTACAGATCAGACCATCCATGGTCACATTTAAGGAATGTGAATCAACAGAACACAGGGTGAATGGCATCTATTTAAAATGGAACATAAAATTGCATCCAAACTCCTGAGACACTAGATTACCACAAAGAGGGCGCAAGAAATCCCTTTTACAGTTATGTATATCAACCATGCTGCGCACTGCGGTAAGGAAGCTAAGCACCTGAACTTGTCAATCAAAGGGTCATGGGCAAGGAAGGCGATGTCCTTCATGTGGTAGTAGGTCTTGTGGTTCCCCTCCACCTTCTTCTTGGGCTCCCGGGGAAACACTCCCTTGAGAATGCATAGTTTCCTGCAGCAATTTGTGAAGAAAAGAAAAAGTTAACCCAAAACCCCAGTGACCTCCCATGTACTCCTAGAATATACTATCATCCTAATTTCGCAGCATGCGAGCCTGATAGAGCCCATTAAATTAGATTAACATCGGCGGCGGCCCAAATTTACTCGCGACGACCGCTCATCGGCGGTGAGTGTCAGTAACAGGGAGCGAGAGGGGGACCTGAAGACGGCGAGGCTGATCTGCAGGTACTTGACCGCCTTGGTCCTGGTGATGTACTTGGCGGCGTTCCCCTCCTTCTTCTTGCCCTGGAGCACAGCAGCAGAAGAAGCAGCAGGTAAGAAGGGACTCTGCCGGCGGCGCGGAGAAGAAGGGCCGTGGGAGAGAGGCGGGGGAGGGGAGGGGAGACGGGAG
>LR738712.1:16379395-16486868 GCA_902687465.1 Secale cereale
AAAACCACCACAATTGAGGACCCTAATTCACAAAACCGCCACCATTCGGGTTTTTTTCAAAAAAACGCCAACATTGGGGTGACAGTTTTCAAAAAACACTAATGGAACGATTAGAGCTGTTTGAGACAAAAGCCTGACTGGTCGGTCCCGATGGCAGGTCCACGTGGCGGTGGAAGACAGACGGCGCTACAATTCCCCGTCTCCCTCTGACCTTTCCTCGCACGGAGCCGTCAGGTGAGGAGCGCCTCGCGCCTCTGAACACGCACGACCCCGGCCAGCTTGACCGTCGGCCGACAAGCTTCCCAGCACCGCCATGCTCCGCGTCGGCGAGCTGTCGGATGGCGTCGGTGGCGGCCGGCGAGGCTGCATGCCTAGGCCTGTACATCAGTACACGCTGCGACAGAACCGCCATGCTCCGCGACGGCAAGCTGTCGGATGGCGTCGGTGGCGGCCGGCGAGGCTGCATGCCTAGGTCTGTACATCAGTACACGCTACGACAGCCGCTTAGTGCCCATGGCCATGTCTCGGCCGCCGTGGAGCGCGCCATGGACGATGGCGTGGTCGGGATGGCGCGTGGCGCCATTATCCCCAGCGAGTCGTGCCTCTCTCGCTGTCCGGCATGCGCGGCGGCGGCGCCATTATCCCCGGTGAGCCGAGCCATCCGTTTGTCCCTTGCGAGAACGCCTCCAGCAGCTCGGCCTCCGGCCACGCCTCGTCGGCCACGTGCGCCATCAACATGTCGGATGAGCTCCGGCGCCGCAACCTGAGAGCAGATCAAGGAGGAGGGCGAGGACGACTCCGGCGACCTCCGTGGCCAGGGCCGTTGCGCCAGGAGCCTGTGCAGGACGCGCCTCGCCGGCCACATGCACCGCTGGCATGGCGAACTCGACCAGACTGCGAATGGACTTGAGCTCTCCTCACCCGGACCGAGCCACGTGCGACGGACTCCGGCCGCGCTTCCCCGCCGAGCTGCCGCCATTACTGGAGGCGACGCCCTAAGCCGTCATCCTCCCCGTCGGCGTAGTCCCACACGGTCACAACGACGATGCCTGGAGATGCTCGTCAGGTAACGCACATAAAGTGTCTGTTGGAATGCCTGTTAGAGAAAAATAGACGGAGGCAGATGTATTTTTTTATTAGTGAAGAGAGATCACAATGACATGTGGGGCCCATGTCTATTTTAACAGTCAACTAAACTCCAGTCAAACGCCGTTAGTTTTGGTTGCCACGTCATCGCTTACAGTGGGACCTACCTGTCAGTTTTAGAGTCAGCAAGTGTTTATCTGAGCGATCAGTGTTTTTTGAAAACTGTCACCCCAATGTTGGTGGTTTTTTGAAAAAAAAAACCGAATGATGGCGGTTTTGTGAATTAGGGTTCCCAATTGTGGTGTTTTTTTGCAATTTACTCTTGTCTTGGAAATTAACATGACCCCACAATATATATAGTGCTCATGATTTTCTGCAAGAGCACCATTCAGTTCACAAATTTACATAGCTACACGGAACAACTTTACTACATATCCCTTGATGAGTCCTTCATTCTTCTAGGATGCCATCCAGTGGCCGGCAAAGCCCACCTACAGACAAGTCATAACCTGAACAAGGTAAATGTTCTACCTTGCAATCTTCCTTCTGTTTAAACATTAAGGTTTGTACTTGTATATGTCCTATAATTTATCCTCGTTAAAATGGCCTCTTGTAAACAGATATAAGGTAAGTTTTGGTACTCAAAATAAATATATGATATGGTACAGCAATACACAATTATCCAATGCAGCAGATTATTTACTGTGAAACAGCTATTGGCATAATCTTCAAGCGCAAGTGCAGTACTGGATCCTATGCTCTGACCACCAATACTCTGGGGGACTTTGTCCCATGATAGCTGGCGGCGGAGAGATATTAGAACACTAGAACTACTTTTTGTTTTTTGTTCTACCATCCAATCAAAGGGGCAGACATAACGGAGAATGATGGATCTGTCCCCTGAATTGCAGAATGATCCATGGTGTACTTTACAAATTTGCCAATGGGAAGTAAGGCTGTGCCATCCTGTCCCTCCATTCCAAATCCAACGCATTATACAATACAGTATCACGGTATCATACAATGAACCGTAGCACCAGATATGGACTCATATGGCTGGACCGCTGGAGCGAGTGCGGTCGGTCGGTTCGGTCGTGTCTTGCTCGAAGATATTTTCTTCCCCTAGCTTGCTTTGGCTTGGCTCTCTTGAATAAAACCCCACTGATTTCACAATTTTTTCGCGCATGTTTATTGGTCGTGTGAACCAAAATACCCCCCGTTTTTTCTTGGATTGCTTATCACGTGTGTCGCGTGGTGAAATGCCCGTGCTGTCAAAACCCTGTTTCGGACACATGATGAAAAATGGCAATTAACACGATGTACCTGTCTCTTATGTTATTAAAAGGCCTCGTTCAAAGCTGGGCGGATTCGTCGCTGTCGTTATGTGTGAATAACATCTAAGGTTCTTCCAATTGGAGAAAATTGTGCATATGGATTGTTTCCTTTCAATCTTAAAGTGCGGAGGCATTTTAAGAGTGGATTAATGGTGTTGGGCCAAAATGGAGCTTGGAGGTGTTTCGAGTAACAAACCTTATTTCTTTAATTCTTATGTGAGTTGTATTTTTTCTAGCGGCTAACGAATGAAAGTAAGCTTCAAGGCAATACTTAAATGGTTGGCTTGATGAACTGCATGAGCAGGCAACTCTATTTGTGTTTACACGTGAAAACAAGCAAATCGGTTATAATATGTGGATTGTTTCTTTGTCAGTTAAGTACTAAATGAATCAAGACAAGGAACATATCTCACTTTTATTGTGTTAGAGGGGTAGTAAATTTCACCCCCGGTGATTCACATGGTCCTACCCGCTAGGAAGAGAAGCTAACGTATGTCTGAAAAACTAGCCATGGTCAACAAGTCGAGCAGATGAGAAGAAATACCACTTGGTTTCAAATATTCAAAGTTCGCCCACAAAGATGGGTTCAGTTTTCACCAAGTCAAACTGAAGGATCGAAGATGTCGACAACGCCTACAATCAAGTGCGGAAATATGAGTTCTCTATAAATGCCTTGGCTCTCTTCCACTAGGGGTAGCTTTTGGGGTGAGCTCCAAACCCTCACAAACGATCCTGGGACACAACCACATGACTTGGAAGCTCCCGGGAGACCAACCCATCTAGGGTTCCCCCACAAACCCAAGAACAACCAGACTTGCAATGATCTCGCAAGGGATCGATGAACTCAAGTTTTGGTTTGATGGAGGGTACAGACCAGGTGTTCCTCTTTCTCTCTCTAAAATATGGAATGGATTGGGTGGCTGTTGAGGAAGGAATTGAAGGTGTAAGCTTTTGGATAAAATGGTGTGAGCAGTAGTGAGTTCGCCACCTTCCAAAGGTGGAAGAAGAGGCGTTATACAATCAACCCTAAAATTTGCCCGTTATGGCCTTCTCAATAAAGTCAGATATTCCGACCAAGTTGGATGTTCTAACATGTCGGATGTTCTGACATATGCTTCGAAGTTATCCAATAGCTATTGGACATAAGTCAGATATTACCTCAGAGTGCTTTGATAGTCTCCAAAGGAACATCTTCACCTTTCCAGGAACTCGTATTTTCCACAGACTCTTCCAAGATCTCTCCTCCCCCGCCGTGCTTGATGAACCTGATGTATTTTCGAGCCATGCTTCTCTTCTCACTCTGGTAGCAACAAGCACTCGATATGCCGAACGGGCCGAGAAGAGTCCATTCTTTTCATAGTGCCAACTCCAAAAATCCGGGATATTACGTGTGCATAGGGGAATGCAGGGACGAAGCTCCCTTGTAGGCATTGAGGATCAATTGACCCCAATGAAATTAGGAAAACCTTCATTAATTTAGTACTAAACACTATGTATTTATTGAGGATGACCCCACTGCCATAGTCATGACCCTAACAAACCTTTTTTTCTAGCTTTGTCCGTGGGGGAATGCGTAGGATGACTTGAGTATCCATCGGCATGAACACAGCCTCCACCTTGATCCCAACTTGTTGATGGGATCCAATCCAATTGATTGATTGGAGCTAGAACCATTGTTTTTTTTGGTACGTGCTCGTTCGGTCAGGCCATTCGGGAGGCGACTCCGCTGGCGACGGCGGGGGGATCCCCTTGGCGGTGGAGGACGGCTGGATGGCAGCTCGGTCTGCCGAGGGGCGTGCGCGGTGGTGTGCTCCGTCCAGTGAGCGGTCCCCCGGCCCGTCCTCCTCCGGCAGCAGGTTTTGGGCATTGGTGGGGGTCGACTCCGACGACGACGATGAGGAGGCCAACCAGGTAAGTAGCCAGGTAAGTGGTGGTGGTTCGCCGAGGCCGCACGCTGCGTGCTCGGTGGGTGACTATGTCGCCCATGCGGAGGAGCTTGGGGATCCTTCGTGGCTGGTTGCCGGCGTGCTTTTGCTCCTGGTGGGAATGGCGGGCGCCGCCTAGCGTCGCAGATCTGGCGGCCGCCAAGGGGTGTGGATGCGGGCCCACAGGGCCGCTCGCGTGTCCTGCAGGAGGTGGGGCGCCGTGATTTGGTGTCGGTTGTGCCGTCTTCGGACTCGGTGAGCTCACCGACGTCGACAGGGGTCGGCGGCGGTGGCGGGGTGCCCCTGCCAGGGAGCCACGGGTCCAGGCTAGGGTTTCGCAGTCAACGACGAACGGGCCTGCCCCTCTGCTGGGCTGGGCGGAGTGGCCCAGTTTACCAGTGCGTGGGTCGGGGGCAGCGGGTGACCTGCCCGTTTCTTTGCCAGTGGGGGCGCAGGGGTGCTCTCCAGTGCTTGGGCCTGGCCTTCCTGGCCCGTTGGTCTTGTGCACGCCTGTGGTTAGGCCCTGGCCCATTGCGGTGGTGGATGAGCGGCCGCCCCCTCCCCTTTATAAGTGGATGTGGCTGCCAACGGGTGCCCTAGATCTATCACTAGGGTTTCCCGCATCCCCCTCGCAAGTGCGGCGATTCAGGCACCGTGCTCGTCGCCTGTTCCGCTCCGCCCCCCTCCCCATCTCACCTGCTCGTTCACGACCGCGGTGCGGATGGGATCCCGCCGTGTGGAGAAGCCCCCCATGTCGCCTCCGATCCCGGTGGCTGAGCGCTTGCGGGAGCAAGATCTGCGGGCAAAGGTGCTATCCAAGATGATGGCGCCCCCTGCGGAGGAGGGGGGCTGGGGGCCGTCGCCTCCATGATGGATCGCGGAGCAAGAAAGGAAGAAGCAGGAGGAGAGTGAGCGCAAGAAGAAGAAGAAGGAGGAGTACCAGCGGCGGGGTTTGGAGCAGAAGAAGGAGCTCAAGAGGAAGGATTCCCAGCTTCCTCCTAGAGGCGAACAGATCGGGGATCCTTTAGCCAAAAAGCAAGAGCAGAAGGGGGGAGGGAGCTCGGCGCAGCTGGCTCTGGTGGCCGGGCCGTTGGCTTCGAAGGGTTCGACCGATGCCCCAATCCCAGTGGAGGAGTCTGACGGGCCAGAGTGCTTCAAGTGTGGCCGGGTGGGCCACTATCAGAACATGTGCCACTTCAAACCCCTTTGCGTCATGTGCCATGAGGAGGGGCATGCGTCGGCGCACTGCCCCACGCGGGGGCGGCCTCTGATGATGCAGATCATGGGCAACGCCATCCCCGACGAGTGATTCTTCTGCCTGCCTTTCGTGGAGACGGAGGGCGAGGAGGTGCGCGCCCCGCTGGTGGTGGACGCTGCGGTCATCTCGGCGGCGCCAGGAATGCTGTCGGTCCCCATCTTGGAGGCGGAACTCCCCCATCTCTTTGAGGGGGAGTGGGACTGGCAGGTGATGGCGATCGGCAACAATATGTTCTCAGTCGTCTTCCCCAACAGGGCCATGCTGCGGATGGCGACTCGCAGCAGCAAGCTGTACCTCTCGCTCAACAACATCATGGCAGAAATCAAGGAATCTCTCCCGGAGGAGCCCAAGGCCGAAATCATGTTGGGGGTGTGGGTCAAGTTGTGGGGTGTGTCGCCCAAGCACCGCCGTGTGGATCGCCTCATGGCTGGGACCGTGATGATTGGTCGCCCCATGGAGGTGGACAAGGCGTCGCTGGTGGGGCTTGGTCCGGTGCGGATGCGTTTCGCATCTCGCTCCACGGCTAAGCTTCGTGGGTACATCCAACTTTGGTTCAATAGTGAGGGTTACACCATTCGGTTGGAGGCCGAGGCGGACGGTCTGCAGGGTGCTACGCCCCCTCCCTCCCCTGCTAGCTTGGACAAGGGTCCGGATGGCATGGATAAGGATCGTGACACGACCATGGGTGATGACTCAATCGATACAGCGACTTGGGACAATCTGGGTATCAAGGACAAGGATTCCGAGGCCGCGGCTCCTGCTGGGGGGGCTGCGAAGGACCAGGAGGAGCGTCAAGTGGTAGGGGCAGCAACGACACGAGCTTCAACCAGTATGGCTCTAACTTGTCGCTCGGCCTCGACATAGACAAGGGCGTCTCGGCCTCCTGTGACTCGGAGGGACGCTCGATGCTCATCTCCCCAGTGGTTGCGGAGGTAGGTGGGGTGAGTGCGTTCGTGGCGCGCTCACCTATGTCAGTGATCGGCCTCAGTGGCGGTGAGACGCGGATCCACTAGAAGACGGCGGGCCGCAAGACTCCCCCGATGGAGCTGGCGAGCCCTCCATCGGTCCGTGCGGGCACGCCTGCATCGCACCGGCCGGTGGTGATGGCGCTGGCCTCTCCTGGGGGTCCGGCTGGCGGAACCTCGACGACCATCCCCCCCCCTTCCTATGATGCGCTTCGGGCGGAGGTGACCAAGACGGTGCCCATATCCATGGCCAAGCGCTCCAAGGCGATGGTGGCGACTCCGGCATCGCAGGAGAGGGCCAGCTTGCGCTCAAAAGGTGCCAAGGGAAACCTTCCCGCGCTGCAATGCGCCCAACTCCTGGTGGCCCAGAAGAACATGGAAATCGAAGGTAATCTCCTGCCTCGCTTTACGATTTTTGACGACTATTCTGATGAGCATTTAGGGGGTATTTTAGAGGATGGTGGCTTTGATATGTCCGATGTGGGTGAAGCTAGCGAACTTTTATATCTCATTCGCTCAAAGGAAATCGCGCAGGCCGCACTCGCTCAGGCAGCGGCGGCCCGCGCTGCTCCAGTAGCAGATGAAGCAGGGGCTTCTCTGTTGACCGTTGCGCGGCCCGACCAGGAGGACACTGCAGCAGGGCTGCGCCGTCCCCCTCAACCCGTTGTCCTGTCAAAACACGGCGTGTGGCCAAAGCGGTTACCGCTCGAGGTATCCACCTCCGCAACCGCATTATATAATGTGTTTCATCTTCTGGAACATTCGAGGCTTCGGCCACGCTAGGAGGCGGACCCAGTTGAAAGATTTCATTCGTGAAGAGGGGATCGACGTAGTTGGCTTGTAGGAAACCATCAAGGCTGATTTTTTCCATCGGGACCTGGTAGCTGTCGACCCGCTCGAACGCTTTGCATGGCAATGTGTGCATGCGGTGGGACATTCGGGGGGCCTGTTGCTTGGCATTAGCCATGTTTGCTGCGAGGTGGTGTCGTGGGATGCCGATAGATTCTTCTTGTTGGCACACATGCGCCACCGCGCGACCCTTCGCGAGTGGGAGATTATTGTGGTTTATGGCCCGACCGACCACTCACACTCGCAAGAGTTTTTGGGAGAACTACAGGAGAAGGTTGCGACCTTGGGTGTGCGAAACCTGCCACTGCTTGTGGGTGGCGATTTCAACTTAATCTGCTCGGGAGCGGATAAGAACAATGGGATCATTAACTGGACAAAGGTGTCCTTATTTAATAATGTGATAGCATCTATGGCCCTTAGGGAAGTGGCTCGCGTGGGCGCACGCTACACCTGGACCAACAAGTAGCTAACGCCGGTGCGGTATGTGCTGGACCGGGTTTTTATGTCCGCGGAGTGGAAAATGCTATTCCCCATGTGCTCACTACACGCTGAAACGAGGATCAGGTCGGATCACATCCCCTTAATCCTTTCCTCAGGGGAGGATAGGTTAAAGCGTAGCCCTTGTTTTTTCTTTGAAACCGCGTGGTTCGAGTCTCCGGATTTTGAGCAATTCTTTCTCTCCAAATGGGAGACATGCGTGGCCCGGATCGGGCACACGCGCGGGCCAATGGAGTTTTGGATTGTCGCAGGGGCGGGAATGCGTGCGGCTCTCAAAGGTTGGGGGGCCAACCAAGGCCGCGAGGATAAGCTGCTCCGAACGCGTTTGACCATGGACCTGGCTCGTATGGACGCGGTTGCGGATGCGCTGGATTACTCGGAGCAAGATTGGGCTCAACGCTATGCGTTAGAAGCCCAAGTTGAGTCCCTCCTTAGGGCAGAGGAGGAGTACTGGCGTAGACGCGGTGGCATCAAGTGGACGCTCAAGGGCGACGCGAACACTAAGTACTTTCAAGCATACGCTAATGGCCGACGCCGTAAGTGCGCCATCGTGAGACTGCAATCCGAGCAGGGGCTCCTTTTTGCGTCAACATGACATCGTCCGTCACATTTACGATTTCTACATCCAACTGATGGGCTCCAGGGAGGAGTCCCGCGCTCGGCTGCGGGCGGATGTGTGGGATCCTGCGTTGTGGGTCACGGATGAGGAAAATGAGGGCTTGGGGCTGGCCTTCCTCCCCCCAGGAGATTGACGTGGCGGCTCTTGGGATGAAATCGGACACCGCCCCTGGTCCGTATGGGTGGCCAGTGGCGATGTTTAAACGGTTTTGGCAAGTGCTTAAAGGGACAATTTTTGACGTATGTAATGGGTTCATGCGTGGTAATGTAGATTTCTCTCGCCTGAACTTTGGGGTTCTCTCTCTGATCCCCAAAGTACACGGTGCGAACTGTATTAGACTTTTTCGACCCATAGCGCTTATTAACGTCCCGTTTAAAATCTGCTCTAAGGCTTGTTCTATGTGCTTGTCTCCGATAGCTCACCATATTATTAGTAGGAACCGGTCGGCTTTTATACGTGGTCGCAACATTTTGGAGGGGCCGTTGGCCCTCCAAGAGATCGTTCACTCGCTCAAACGCACTCGACAGCCTGCCATTCTCTTGAAATTGGATTTTGAGAAGGCATACGACCGAGTGAGCTGGGAGTTTCTCCGACAAGTCCTCCTGGACCGAGGATTCTCGTCGGTGTGGGTTCATCGCATGATGCAATTGGTCTCGGGGGGCCGAACGGCGATTACGGTGAATGGAGAAGTAGGGAACTTCTTCCGCAACAAGCGTGGGCTGCGTCAAGGGGACCCGGCCTCGCCGTTGCTCTTTAATTTTGTGGCGGACGCCCTGGGCGCCATGCTAGACAAAGCTCGTATTGCTGGCCACATCAGGGGAGTGGTCGGCAATCTGATCCCAGGAGGCGTGTCACACCTACAGTACGCAGATGACACACTCCTCCTTTTCGAGCCGGACTTACACAATATCACAATGGTTAAGGCCATTCTTTTGTGCTTTGAGCTTATGTCTGGGCTAAAAATAAACTTCCACAAATGTGAAGTGGTGTCCATAGGGATGGATGCGGCCAAAAGTCTGCGGGTAGCCAATTTGCTTAATTGCAAACTTGGGAAACTACCGTTCACCTACCACGGCCTCCCGATCGCAAAGAAGAAATGCTCGATTGCCGATTGGGAACCTCTCAGCACGAAGGTGGCAGGCCAGGTTTGCCCGTGGAGAGGTCAATTTATGTCTTCAAGGGCTAGACTTATCTTAACTAATTCCAGCCTCTCGTCCTTACCTATGTTTGCCATGGGTCTGTTCTTGCTGGCTGATGGGGTCCACACCAAAATGGACACCCCGCGGGCCCATTTCTTTTGGGAAGGAGCGGGACCGAAACGTAAATACCATATGGTTAAATGGCAGGCCGTATGCAGACCTAGAGCCTAGGGGGGGCTCGGGATCATCAACTCTAAGTTAATGAACATTGTACTCATGTGCAAGTGGATCTGGAAGCTATCTCAGGGTGAGACCGGCCTCTGGATGGACCTCCTATGTGCCAAATACTTCCTTGATGGAATTTCTTTGAGGCGGTGATACGTCTCAAACGCATCTACTTTTCCAAACACTTTTGATATTGTTTTGACCTCATTCTTGCATGATTTGAACTAAACTAACCCGGACTGACGCTGTTTTCAGCAGAGCTGCCTGTATGGTTTTATTGTGTGCAGGAAAACGGATTTTTAAGTATCTCAGAAAAATCCACGAAAAATCACAGAAAATCCACGCACCCGAAGGAACCAGGAGCCAGAAGTGGGGCCAGAGGGGGGCCAGGGGGTGCCCAGGCGCCCTGTGGGCGCGCCCCCCCTGGGCCGCGCCGGGGGGTCGCCTGGGTGGGGCCCACACCCCCTGGTGCCCTACTTTGCCTCGTATTTTTACTCGCGACACGGAAACCCCAGATCAGAAGTTCTTTTCGCAGTTTTCCGTCGCGGAGCCGCCGCCACCCTCTGTTCTTCCTCGGGAGGGCTAATCTGGAGGCTGATTTGGCCTCCGGAGAGGGGAGATCGTCGCCATCGTCATCATCATCACCACTCCATCATCCCTCCATGACTTCCCCTTCCATGTGTGAGTAATTCCCCTGTTGTAGGCAAAGGGGATGGTAGGGATTGGATGAGTTAGATCATGTAATAGTTTATCAGATCGTTGGGGGCATGTTGCCTATCATCTACTATGGTGTTTATCATCTTTGCTTAAACTTGTTATTCTTAATGCTTGACACTTAGGGCCCGAGTGCCATGATTTCAGATCTGAACCATATGTGTTTGCATGAATATATTTGTGTTCGTGATCCTATCTATGAGTTGTTTGCACCTGTTACGGTTCGGAACCGGCGATCCCAAAAGTGACAGCTTGGGACACCAAAGGGGATGGTCCTTAGTTTGAGGATTACATGTATCCATCGAGTTCATTGCTTTGTTCTGGTGCTCTTTGACAGGAGCACCTTAATATCCATAAGTTCCTTTTGGCCCCGTTCGTAGCGGGATGGTAGGACAAAAGATGTTGTGCAAGTTCTTATTGCAAGCACGTACAACTACCTACGGGATACATGCCTAATGTTTGATATTTGCCTAGATGATCATTACTTTTCCGTGTGTCGTGCCCCAAGTTAGAATCTATCTCATCCATGCAGCGCCCAACCATCCATCTCCCTAGCCTACAGTGTTTCAAAACCTGCTGGTTACTAGTTGCTATTCTTGCCATTTACTTTTGCTATTTACTTTTACTGTTAGCTTTTACTATCACTATCATCACTATCATATCACTGTTACCACTTATCTTTTGTTGCAAGTAAGTATATTTCAGGTGCGGTTGAATTGACAACTCAACTGTCAAAGCTTATAAATACTCTTTGGCTCCCCGTGTGTCGAATCAATAAATTGGGTTATTCTTACCCGCGAAGACTATCTCGATCCCTTACGGTTGAGGGTTATCAGGCGGCATCCCATGGGTCTCCTTTCTGGAACTCCATCAAATCCCTAAAACCGTTCTTCGCCAGGTGCGCGAGGTTCTCGGTTAATAATGGACGCTCCACGCATTTTTTGGCACGATGTTTGGATAGGCCAACAACCTCTTGGGTCGGAGTTTGGCCAACTTTACTCCATCGCTGTCGAGCCCAATCAACTGGTTGCTTCGGCTCTAAGTTCCTCCCCGCCTCCTATCTACTTTAGAAGGGAGCTCTCGGGGCCGGATATGGAGGATTGGGTACGCCTTCGGGCCAAGATAGCAGACATGCGCTTGTCGAACATCATGGATACGGTGTCCTGGAGACTTTCGGGCTCTGGCAAGTTCACTGTCAAGTCCCTTTATAGAGAGCTGTCCCGCGGCCATGTCCCTATGGCTGCCTCGGGGCTTTGGAAGGCTCGAATTCCTCCCAAGATAAAGGTTTTTCTCTGGCAACTTTGCCAAGATCTCCTCCCTACTTCTATCAATATAGCCAAGCGCAATGGCCCGGCCTCCGGACCTTGTGCTTTGTGTGGTGTCCCGGAAGATGCTGACCATGCGTTCTTCCGGTGCTCTTTGGCGCGCTTTGCCTGGAGTGCGGTCCGCGAGGCCGCGGGTGTGGATTGGGATCCCCGCTCCCACTCTGAGCTCGTGTCATCTTTGTCCTTGGTCCAGGGTTCTTCGCGCCGTGTCATGTGGACAAGTGCGGCGGCCATGTTGTGGGCTTTATGGCATATTCGTAACAAGTTTACTATTGAGGGAGTGTTCTCCTCGCACCCCGCTGACGTAATCTACAAATGCATCTTGTTCTTGCAGCAATGGGCCCCGCTGGGAAGACAACAGGACTCTGATCTCCATCGTCATGCTCTTGCACGCCTTCGCTTCATCTACTCGGCGTCTCGAGCCCCGTCGCCCTCCTCCGCTGCCTCATAGGGATGGGTAGCCCTTTTGGAAGTATTTCCTCCGAGCCTGCATGCTCTTATGTTGGCTGGATACGCCATGTAATGCACTTTATTCCTACAATGTTTCCTTTTGTGGTGTGTTTGGGACCCCGGCAGACTAGTCTGGTTGTGGTTGTTGGTTGTTTCGTTGTGCACACTGCCTATGTTGAGGGCTTTATTAATTTAAACCGGAAGTCCCTGACGTCTGTGTTCTAAAAAAACTTGTTGATGTGCTATCAATAAGTTCAGACGCTAGCATCAGGGGGTTTTGAGTAATGCACCCATGCGGTTTCATCATCTCCTCTCTAGGCAGCCAGTTCTCTTCCCAAATCTTTGTCGATTCTCCATTACCAATGCGCTTAATCAGACCAATCTTCAGAGTGTCACGTCCCTCCACTATGGCCCTCCAAATTTGACTTGGGTGGTTCCCCAATGATGCTTCCAAAATCGAACAACTGGGGTAGTATATGCTTTTCAAAATTCGCGCACTTAGAGAGTCCGGTTCCTGCAGCAGCCTCCATGCCTGCTTAGCTAGCATGGCCATGTTAAAAAGCTTGAAATCCTTGAAGCCTAAACTGCCCATGCCTTTTGGTTGAATCATGGTTTCCCAAGAAACCCAATGGGGTTTGCGCTTTCCTTCCTTACTCCCCCACCAAAATGTCTGGATTAACATATTTAGGTGCTAGCACAAACCTCGTGGCAATTTGAAGCAGGACATAGAGAAAACCGGAATTGCTTGGGCAACAACTTTCACCAAAACCTCCTTGCATGCTGAAGACATTGTATTCTTGTTCCACCCTTGCACTTTTCTCCATAGACAATCATTGAGATATTTAAAGGCGCCATTTTTTGAGGAGCCTATGTCCGAAGGTATCCCTATATATTTTTCATTTAGGGCCTCGTTTGGAACTTGCATCACCGTCTTTACTTCTATCCGTATACTCTTGGGAACCCCCTTACTGAAATAGACCGATGACTTGTTATAGTTGATACGCCGTCCTGATGCTTGACAGTACCTGTCCAGTACGAGGTTCACCTCGGTAGAACCCATACTATTTGCCTTGAAGAACAACAGGCTGTCATCTGCGAATAATAAATGATTCACCTTTGGTGCCATGGGTGCCACTTATAAACCACTCATGTTGGATGAATCACTTCTCGATTTTACCAGGCACGAAAGGCCCTCTGCTGCTAGCAAGAACAAGTACGGAGATATCAGGTCCCCTTGTCTGATCCCACTAAAGGAAATATGCCCTAGAGGCAATAATAAAGTTGTTATTTCATATTTCCTTATATCATGATAAATATTTATTATTCATGCTAGAATTGTATTAATCAGAAACTTTATACATGTGTGAATACATAGACAAAACATAGTGTCCCTAGTATGCCTCTACTAGACTAGCTCGTTGATCAAAGATGGTTGTGTTTCCTAACCATAGACATGTGTTGTCATTTGATCAACGGGATCACATCATTAGGAGAATGATGTGATGGACAAGACCCATCCGTTAGCTTAGCACAATGGTCATTTATTTTTATTTTTATTGCTTTCTTCATGACTTATACATGTTCCTCTAACTATGAGAGTATGCAACTCCCGAATACCGGAGGAACACCTTGTGTGCTATCAAATGTCACAACGTAACTGGGTGATTATAAAGATGCTCTACAGGTGTTTCCGAAAGTGTTTGTGGTGTTGGCATATATCAAGATTAGGATTTGTCACTCCGAGTGTCAGAGAGGTATCTCTGAGCCCTCTCGATAATACACATCACAATAAGTATTGCAAGCAAATGACTAATGAGTTAGTCACGAGATGATGTATTACGGAATGAGTAAAGAGACTTGCCGGTGACGAGATTGAAATAGGTATGATGATACCGACGATCGAATCTCGGGCAAGTAACATACCGATGACAAAGGGAACAACGTATGTTGTTATGCGGTTCGACCGATAAAGATCTTCGTAGAATATGTAGGAGCCAATATGGGCATCCAGGTTCCGCTATTGGTTATTGACCGGAGAGATGTCTCGGTCATGTCTACATAGTTCTCGAACCCGTAGGGTCCGCACGCTTAACGTTCGTTGACGATATAGTATTTGATGAGTTATGTATGTTGGTGACCGAATGTTATTCGGAGTCCCAGATGTGATCACGGACATGACGAGGAACTCCGGAATGGTCCGGAGATAAATATTGATATATGGGATAATAGTGTTTGACCTCCGGAAGAGTTTCGGAATTCACCGGAAGGGGTTCCGGATGTTTCCCGAAATGTTTGGGTACGAGAACACTTTATTTGGGCCAAAGGGGAAAGCCCGCAAGGTTTTTGGAAAGCGCAAAAGGAAGTTTTGCGGAGTCCAGGGGCCAGACGCCAGGGTGCCTGGCATCTGGGTCTAGACGCTGGGAACCCTGGTGTCTCGCCCTGGAGTCCGAGAAGGACTCTTGCCTTTCGGGTGAAACCGACTTTGTGGAGGCTTTTACTCCAAGTTTCGACCCCCAAGGCTCAACATATAAATAGAGGGGCATGGCTAGCACCCTAGACACATCAAGATACACCAAGCTGTGTGCCGGCAACCCCGACCCTCTAGTTTATCCTCCGTCTAGTTTCTGTAGTGCTTGGCGAAGCCCTGCAGAGATTGTTCTTCATCACCAACCGTGACCACGCCGTCGTGCTGCCGGAACTCATCTACTACTTCGCCCGTCTTGCTGGATCAAGAAGGCGAGGATGTCATTGAGCTGAACGTGTGCTGAACGCGGAGGTGCCGTACGTTCGGTGCTAGACCGCGACGGATCATGAAGGTGTACGACTACATCAACCGCGTTGATAAACGCTTCCGCTTTTCGGTCTACAAGGGTACGTAGACACACTCTCCCCTCTCGTTGCTATGCTTCTAGTAGATAAATCTTGCGTGTTCGTAGGAAAATTTTGAAATTACTGTGTTCCCCAACAGTGGCATCATGAGCCAGGTCTATGCGTAGATGATATGCACGAGTAGAACACAATGAGTTGTGGGCGATAATAGTCATACTGCTTATCAGCATGTCATACTTTGATTCGGCGGTATTGTGAGATGACGCGGCCCGGACCGACATTACGTGTACGCTTACGCGAGACTGGTTTCACCGTTACGAGCACTCGTTGCTTAAAGGTGACTGGCGGGTGTCTGTCTCTCTCACTTTAGTTGAATCGAGTGTGGCTACGCCCGGTCCTTGTGAAGGTTAAAACAGCGCATACTTGATGAAAAATCCTTGTGGTTTTTGTATGCGTAGGTAAGAACGGTTCTTGCTAAGCCCGTAGCAGCCACGTAAAACTTGCAACAACAAAGTAGAGGACGTCTAACTTGTTTTTGCAGGGCATGATTGTGATGTGATATGGTCAGGACGTGATGAATTATACGTTATTGTATGAGATGATCATGTTTTGTAATGTTATCGGCAACCGGCGGGAGCCTTATGGTTGTCTCTTTATTGTATGAATTGCGAAGGCCATGTAATTGCTTTACTTTATCACTATGAGTTAGCGATAGTAGTTGTAGCAATAGTTGGCGAGATGACTATGACGCTACGATGAAGATCATGGTGTCAAGCCGGTGACAATGGAGATCATGACGATGCTTTGGAGATGGAGATCAAAAGCACAAGATGATGATGGCCATATCATGTCACATATTTTGATTGCATGTGATGTTTATCTTATTATGCTTCTTATTTTGCTTAGTATAGCAGTAGCATTATAAGATGATCCCTTACAAAATTTCAAGGTACAAGTGTTCTCCCTGAGTATGTACCGTTGCGAAAGTTCTTCGTGCTGAGACACAACGTGATGATCGGGTGTGATAGGTTCTACGTTCACATACAACGGGTGCAAGACAATTTTGCACATGCAAAATACTCGGGTTAAACTTGACGAGCCTAGCACGTACAGACATGACCTCGGAACACTGGAGACCGAAAGTTCGAGCGTGAATCATATAGTAGATATGATCAACATAAGATGTTCACCATTGAAAACTACTCCATCTCACGTGATGATCGGACATGGTTTAGTTGATTTGGATCACGTGATCATTTAGATGACTAGAGGGATGTCTATCTAAGTGGGAGTTCTTTAGTAATATGATCAACTAAACTTTAATTTATCATGAACTTAGTCCTGGTAGTATTAGCATATCTATGTTGTAGATCAATAGCTCGCAATGTAGCTCCCCGTTTATTTTTTATATGTTCCTAGAGAAATATAAGTTGAAAGATGATAGTAGCAATGATGCGGACTTGTCCCGCGATCTGAGGATTTTCCTCATTCCTGCACAGAAGAATTATGTCCTTGATGCACCGCTAGGTGACAGAACTATTGCAAGAGCAGATGCAAATGTTATGAACGTTTTGGCAAAGCTCAATATGATGTCTACTTAATAGTTTAGTGCACCATGCTTTACGGCTTAGATCTGGGACTTCAAAAACGTTTTGAACGCCATGGAGCATATAAGATGTTCCAAGAGTTGAAATTAGTATTTCATACTCATGCCCGTGTCGAGAGGTATGAGACCTCTGACAGTACTTTGCCTACAAGATGGAGGAGAATAGCTCAACCAGTGAGCATGTGCTCAGATTGTCTGGGTACTACAATTGCTTGAATCAAGTGGGAGTTAATCTTCCAGATAAGATAGTAATTGACAAAGTTCTCTAGTCACTATCACCAAGTTTGTAGAACTTCGTGATGAACTATAATATGAAAGGGATGAAGAAAGTAATTCCCGAGCTCTTCGCGATGCTGAAATCGGTGAAGGTAGAAATCAAGAAAGAGCATCAAGTGTTGATGGTTAACAAGACCACTTGTTTCAAGTAAAGGGCAAAATGATAGAAGGGGAACTTCATGAAGAATGACATACAAGTTGTCACTCCCGTGAAGAAACCCAAAGCTAAACTCAAGCCTGAAACTAAGTACTTCTACTGCAAAGGAAATGGTCACTGGAAGTGGAACTGCCCTAGATACTTGGCGGATAAGAAGGATGGCAAAGTGAACAAAGGTATATTTGATATACAGATTATTGATGTGTACTTTACTAGTGCTCATAGCAACCCCTGGGTATTTGATACCTGTTCAGTTGCTAAAATTAGTAACTCAAAAGGAGAGTTGCAGAATGAACAGAGACTAGTTAAAGGTGAAGTGACGATGTCTGTTGGAAGTGGTTCCAAGATTGATATGATCATCATCGCACACTCCCTATACTTTCGGGATTAGTGTAGAACCTAAATAAATGTTATTTGGCATTTGCGTTGAGCATAAATATGATTTGATCATATTTGTTGCAATACGGTTATTCATTTAAAGTCATGGAATAATTGTTATTCTGTTTAGATGAATAAAACCTTCGATGGTCATACACCCAATGAAAATATTTTGTTGGATCTCGATCGTAGTAATACACATATTCATAATATTGAAGCCAAAAGATGCAAAGTTGATAATGATAGTGCGACTTATTTGTGGCACAGCCGTTTATGTCATATTGGTGTAAAAAGCATGAAGAAACGCCATGCTGATGGGCTTTTGGAATCACTTGATTATGAATCACTTGGTGCTTGCGAACCATGCCTTATGGGCAAGATGACTAAGACTCCGTTCTCCAGAACAATGGAGTGAGCAACAGATTTGTTGGAAATCATACATACAGATGTATGTGGACCAATGAGTGTTGAGGCTCGCGGCGGGTATCGTTATTTTCTGACCTTCACTGATGTTTTGAGTAGATATGTGTATATCTACTTGATGAAACACAAGTCTGAAACATTTGAAAAGTTCAAAGAATTTCACAGTGAAGTAGAGAATCATCGTAACAAGAAAATAAAGTTTCTACGATCTGATCGTGGAGGCGAATATCTGAGTTACGAGTTTGGTCTTCATTTGAAACAATGTGGAATAGTTTCACAACTCACATCACCCGGAACACCACAGCGTAATGGTGTGTCCGAACATCGTAATCGTACTTTATTAGATATGGTACGATCTATGACGTCTCTTACCGATTTACCACTATCGTTTTGAGGTTATGCATTAGAGGCAGTTGCATTCACGTTTAATAAGGGTACCATCTAAATCCGTTGAGACGACGCCTTATGAACTGTGGTTTGGCATGAAACCAAAGTTGTTGTTTCTTAAAGTTTGGGGCTGCGATGCTTATGTGAAAAAGCTTCAACCTCATAAGCTCGAACCCAAGTCGGAGAAATGTGTCTTCATAGGATACCCAAAGGAAATTGTTGGGTACACCTTCTATCACAGATCCGAAGGCAAGATATTCGTTGGTAAGAATTGATCCTTTCTAGAGAAGGAGTTTCTCTCGAAAAAAGTGAGTGGGAGGAAAGTAGAACTTGATGAGGTAATTGTACTATCACACCCTGATTTTCATGCCACAACACTTAAGCTAATAATCATGCTAAAATGTGGTTTGGCAAAACTTTTGAGTGTTTTTGACTTTGCTTGATTGATTTTCTGTGTGCTGTTTGCTTGTGCTCTAAAAATCAAATAAATCCTCCAACTCTTATACTTCATCTCCTTGATCCAAAACCTTTTCCCGACGATCATGCCATGTGTATAGAACAGTATAGTATTTTCTTATAAAAATGTTTTGGCCAAATAGTATTTTCTAAAATTAGTTTTCCAAAAACCCCTGAATTGAGGTTTGCACTGCAAGTACCTTATTTAGGATGTGAAAAATCTTTCAAAAGGTATATTTGAATCCTATTAGGTATAGGACTCCCATAAACCACAAAATTATAATTGTAAAATTTATTTTTATATTTTATTTAAAAGATTTTTCTTAAGGCCAGAAATGTTCTTTAATAGGGAAAAATTATTTAATTATTTCAAAAATATTTGCCAAAATTCAGGGAAACTCATAGGACATATAGTGTCCATATATAATAGTTTCAACACATGGTCATGTTTAAATATTGGACAAATCCTTCCAAAACCCTTTTAGGATATTTCAAGCTTTTGAAATATTTACAAAGGAAATGTTCTCCAAATATTCCAGGGAAATTCCATCATGTCAAATATAACATATGTGATTATCTTACAAGGCCTCATGCCTTGAAGATCAAGGAAACATCATCTAATCCCCTCAAAACCATTTCTGTCCATTTTGAAGTTTGAGCAACTTTACATTACCAAACTTGCCCAAATGCTCTCAAACTTGGTGCACATGCCAAAATGATTTAATTATGCATCTATGCCAAATGGCACAAGTTTTGGAGAAGGAAAACTTGATTTAACTGCCCCAAAACCCTTTCTGACCAGATCCAAATTTGAACAACTCTACATTGCCAACTTTTTACTTGGGGCCTCAAATTTTGTGGACATGTTCACAACCCCAAACGATGACACTACACCAAGTGGTGCATCAATGAGAGATGATTTGCTTAACCTAATCTTGAGAAATCCATTTCTGTTGATTTCTAGGGTTCACCAAAGTTACATTGGCAACTTTACCCAAATGAGCTCAAATTTGGTGAAAGGGCCTAAATGTATGTGCGATTTGGTCCTGTTAAGTCTCATGTAATTGGAAGTCAATTGCTTTCCCAAAACCACATCAAACACCTTTTGCCATTTTACCAAAACCATTGTTTTGACCCCTTTCACTATTCCCCTTTACCTCAAATTCTTACCACAGCATCACCTAGTCACCTTCTACCTCCAGGAACTCTCCCATGACTAGAGCTCAATGATTGAGGGGTGAAAACCCTCATTTTACCTCACTGGACAGCCCCTCTCTCCCTCTTCTTCTGCCTCTCTCTTCTCCTACTGGCTCCCCAGGGCATCCCAGGCCGCCTGTGCATTGTTTATTAACCCCTAGACTTGTTGGACACCGGGGGACACGGCCAGGGTGCAAGGGACATGACCATGCCGGCCAAAGACACGCTTTGGAGCACGCAACAGTGCGCCAATGCATTGTAGCTCGGCCCTCCCAAGGCACCCAGGCGGCATTGGGCAGAGCGAGCGTGTCCATCGAGGTCGCCTCGACGTCCACGACACGCCTCGCTGTCGGGCCCCTCCTCCCTTGCCCCCCTTATCCCTCCGTGAGCTTGCCCGAGCGCGTCCATGGACGTTGCTCACGGTGCACAGCGGCCACGCCTATTTAAGCCACCCCGACCCTCTCTCTCGTCTTGGTTAGGACCCCCTCTCTCCCGTGAACCTCCTGGGCAAGCCCCCTCTCCCCCTGGTGCTCTCTTTCCCTCTCCATGGCCGACGTGTCGCCGTCGGCCTCCTCCTAAATTCACACCATGTGGCCTCCCCCTCCCATTTTAGACTCCACTAGGACACCTACAATCTCACCGCAGGTCTCTCCCGATCTCCATTCGCTCCTCCCGGCGGCCGTAGCACTGAACCCATCATCGGCATCACCATCTTCCGCCATGGCCGACGCCGCTTGTGACCTCGACCGCCCCAGGGCCTAGGACCCATCTTGGTGGTCGCGCCCCTCTCCCCCGAGCTCGCTGGTACTAAGGGCGCCCGCAGCGGTGCCCCTGCTCGCCGGGACGGGCCTGTCCTCGCTCTTCTGTTCCTGCGGCACGGGGAGGCCACGCGAGGAAGAAGAAGCCGGCCGCTGGACCAGCGACCCCATCGGTCAGCCTCTGCTGACCTGTCCAGCCGGACCCACTTAGGTTAAGTGGAGGCGGGAATCCACTGGAACCGCCTCCCCTGTAGGAAAGCGCACTCCCATAATGCGCCATCGGCGTGGCCCTCCTTAGTCGCGTTCGGCCGAGCCGCTGGGCCGGCCCAGTGGCACCCTGCTGCTAAACCTCGACCAGTGCGCACCGTCGCCTCCTAGATCCGGCCCATTTCGGTAAATCCTTTGTCCTTTTATTTTTCTTTAAACTTCAGAAATCCATAAATAAATCAAATGGATTCCAAATTTGGTGATTCAAATTTCTAGGAGTTTCTAAAACCCTGATCTACCTGTTGGAGCAACATGCACATTGTTCCATAGACCTTTTATTCACAAATATTATCAAAATGCCATTTTTCTATTTCTGTGATAAACTTTAGAAAATCACGGAGAGCTCAAATTTGATCCAAATGCAATGGTTCAAATTCCTAGATGCTTGTAATATCCAAACTTAGTTTTGGAACATTTTTATTAATACTTTCTGTACCCCACCAAATAATGAGCCATTTCTTCATATTTATCAACTTTGCAAAATCCTAGGAAATTCATTTGAACTCCAAATCTAGTGAAACCAACTCCTAGATGCTTCTAAAATCATGATATGTTAAATAGGTGCCTTTGCTCATTGTTCAAAAATATATTTCTGTACATTTCTTTCAAATCCATAAACCCCTTGATTCCATCATATTGAAATGTGCCAAACCATCCGTTGATCATACTCCAATGAAACCGCCTTGGTTATTTTTCATATGACCAGAGGTATCCTAGAAAAGTCCAACTCCTATTTTTAGAGCACTTTTATGTTTGCTTTGTTGTGTTGCTTATTATGATTGTTTCCATCGATTAGTTGACGAAATAAACAGAGTACTCGGAGATGGACCAGAAGGTTTGAAGACTCGAAAGGATAAGGCAAGCAGCCCTTTGACCATGTTCGAGAAACCTTTTTATGCATGTCTCATAGCACCTTATTATCAATGCATCGGAATCATGTAGAGGTGGAGACCACTTTGGTTGGTACCTTTGTTACTTTACTATTGAAACTTGCATCAAACATGACCCTACCTTCCTATGAGGGTTATGTGGGTGGGAGTAGATAGATATATGCTATAGTAGTTGGCTACGCAAAAATGGGTCAGGGTTATGCATGGAAAGAAACAAGCGTGGTTTGACATACTTGCAAATGACCCAGTGGGTGCCACTAATGCCCCTGGGAGACGATGAGGAACTAGGGCACTACTTGGTGAAGAAGTAGTGTACCGAGGCTTGATGAAAGTGTTGTTTACAGAGATGGATTAGATTTATGTGTGACTACCGTCCCAACCAAACATGCGCAACCACTCTACCCTTATATGGGAAAGGGCATTATTGATTACCTAGGTCGATACTAGCATGGTGCCTGCATTACTAGTGACGGGGGTGACATGAGGTCACTCTCGGGTCGGGGTCGTGCTTGGATAGGCGACCATGACTGTTTTCACAGGGCACTGAACACACCGTTGGTACCCCGTGTCAGTGGTATGAGATGAATATGGGAGCAAGGCTCCACAATTTTTAAGATGTGAAATGTTTGGCACGGGGCTGTTACCAATCGAGTGGACTCTGTGTTAGTGTCGTCTAGGGAAAGATAGTGATCGGGTGCTTACCTCGGGTACTTGAGGTACCGCGGGTCGTGAATGACACGGAAGTTCCCCGGATCTTGTGGGTAAAGTGTGCAACCTCTGCAGAGTGTAAAACTATTCGAATAGCCGTGTCCATGGTCAAGGACAGTTGGGTGGTGCTACTTAGACTATGTCCATAAGTTTATGGAAAACAACACGGTTTGGGTAAATCTGTTGATGTGATTGTTAGAAAATCACGATGAGCGTGAGCAAGAGTTGTTCATGACTCTTTCTCGATATTGATGTCTGAAACCTCCTGATACTTGTTGCAGACACATACATGTCCATGTTATATGTTGATCATACTTGCATATGAAAAACTAGCTTTCCGCAAAACTGCCAATTTAGCAGTAGAGCCTTGCATAATTATTCTGTCATCACACTTGGGTTGCTTGCGAGTACATTCAAAGTACTCATTGGCTTGCCACTGGTTATTTTATTGGCCAGCATGAGAAAACAGGATATGATGAAGATTTCTTGGTGACGAGCATGCGAGCTAGGACGCTTCCCAGTCAGAATGCCTGTAGGGTTAAGGCAGATGGCATGGGTCCAAGTTATTATTGAAGATTTCCGCTGCGATGATATACTCAAGACTTGACCATAATGGTCCTATTTGTGTAATACGGTATGTATGGATGTAAGACTCTTGTTATTCAGCTTCTGTGTGTTCAGTGAGCATTGATCTCTGGGATCACTGTACACGTGCATTCGGTGATCACGACTTATGAGTCGGGGTCCCCACATAGCTGGTATCAGAGCCATCCTGACTGTAGGAAGCCTTAGTTAGCATGGTCGTTAGTTAGGGTAAAACTATTTCCAAAACTATTACTAGTTTTCAAAACTATATATATACTTCTCTCCCTTCTCAGTTTTTCAAAAACTAGGCTATACTTGATCTCTTCCCCTTCAAAACTTTTGGTCGTTAGAATCCCTATGCCCCTGACCACTGGATTTTCTGTAATCCGTGTGGAGTACACCTTGCCAAACACTCACCCACCTCTTCTGAACGCAAGAGTGGCGACACCACGACAAGACGATACCAATAGAAAATCCATCCTCGAGGAATGAGGACATGAAGACCCAGAAGATGGTGGCACCCTTGACAGTGCCCCAGGATGATGCAACATTGGCCTACGATGACCAGGGTATGGGTTATGCAAGACCATGATATACCTCGCTAATAGAGTAACCTTGTCACTACCGTTGTTGTATCGGCAACCACCGGTGGATGAGAACCTCGCCATTTGGTCTGCCTCACTATAGTGAGCAGGAAAACGGTTCTCTTCGTCCCCCGCTCTTGGTGTCGATGTTGTCACCAACGAAACTGACATGTTGGACCTCTATTATGCCTTGTTATTGTCATTGCATACAGAATGCCTACCTGGTACCCTCGATGCCCAGAAGGCACAAGGGATCGTCGTGATTAAAGAGACAAGAGAAGACCAAGTCAATGCCAGCTACAAGGAGACACCTTCATCACATCACCTCATCATGCGAGAAGTTGATGAAGATTCTTCAGGCTCAACCCGGATCGTTCATCAAGCAACTACAAGGGACATAGCAACACCCGAGGAAAACTCAGAAGATTGCACGAGGCACAAGTCACGACTGCTGAGTCCGAGAACCCCTAGGGTAGGATGAGTTGTGTACCCCCTATGCGCAGTCGAGTCCGTGTGATGGTTCGAATAGAACCATGATTGTGTGTTGCTTGCTTTTATTTGTTTGTGCTTTGATATAGTCGCACTTTTGACCTAGGTAACAAGTGCATGGCTATATCATCTTCCTTGCCTTGTTTCTTTCGTTATGGTCTTTTTGCACCTATTCGTTTGCACCTGCACTATAGAACCCCCTTTAGGCATTCCCCTCCTCTATGCTACTTTTTCCCTTTCTTCTCTCTCCTCAACTGAAGACTTCTGCTACAACCTCCACGACCAAGTGCAACCCCGTAGAATTATGTTTAACCCTCCAGACTAGTAACCCATTCCTAGACCCTTTAAGACTTCACGAGATACTCCAGCACGAACCCTTAACCATGTGCCTAACCCATAGAATTACAAGAGAACCAGTTAAGTCTCTACAACCTTGCACAACACTGGGTTCGTAATGGAACTAGTGGACACAGTGAGTGAGCACATTTTCGTCCTAATATAGCACAAGAACTGACGATGCCATAGATAGACCAATTTGAGGATATAAGACAGATGACTTGGTGGCTTTATATCAGTGGCTTCGAGGAATTATCTGAGACCTTGATGGATTGTGAGGTTTTCATGTTGGTGGGATCATGATTAATGGGGTGGCGTAACTTTCATCACCCCGGAATAACTTGGGTTTGCAGGGCAATTGTGGTTGCAAGATGAAATTCTTGGAGGTGTAAGGATTTGACTTGATCAGATAATATTGATGGGAGATAGTTGACATTTTGAGGATGACTTGGGGAAAATGTAGGAGTACTCATTGGACATGAGATTTGGATTTAAGTAGGTGATTCTTGTTGGGTATAGATGCTAAGTATGTCTACATGGTTCAGAGTAAATTGGATTTAGACCGATGATCCTGATCATGATACCATGCTTCTCGGTGGACAATAAACTAGGAGATTGGATTATTTGTCGGAGTTGATTTAGGGATCTATATAATCATGACCTTGGAGTTTACTTGACCCGGATGTTGGGAATTTCGTGGACTTACTATCGTGATGCATAGCCCTTCCAAGTATTTGGGTATTATGGGGACTTGAGATCTTGTGGAACACCGTAGACACCGGATTTGTAGAATTATTGGATTATGTGGTGATTGATGGAAATTACCGGGCTATTGGAGTTGATCTATAGGAAGGAAACAAGATCTTGGAGTGGCATATGACGTGTTTCCTTAGAATAGAGATGCATTATCTTGAACCTTGCAAGAATAGGTTGAGTGCTTGGATTCTGGTGTTTAATTCAAGTTTAGCCGCATGTATGATCTACCCATGGATTTTAGGGGTAGACATACATATGGATTTGGGGATTGTAGACAAGTATAATTTTGTTAGACTTCCTTTTGGGAGACGTGAGGATATGTATGGCATGAGTGGTGATTGAAGTTGGTCCATACGAGAGGATGCATTTAGTAGTATAAGGTTGTTCGTTTGGAGTGCTAGATGGAACTATTAGCATCTCAGAAACCGTGCTTAAGGATAAGATAATAAACGTTCACTCACTCACTAGAATCCTTGAAACCCTTAAGCCCCACCGAGCCACAACATGGTCAGATCCTGACCACATCCTTGACTCTGAGTCAAGAAGACCTCTACCAATACTCAACTGAGACCACCACCAATACCACAGCCTACCTTGCGTACCCCATAGACTTCATGGAGTACTTGGACAAGTTAGTTGTCATCTTTATTTGGCAACATACTTGACTACCCGAAGACAAAGGAAGAGCTGTGCAGCTGGTTAGAAGACGATTGAAGACTGACATGTCAAGAAGGAAGAACTACATCGACCACCATCATCAAGAGATAAACTTCCGCGTCGAAGACCGGGCGTATCTGCAAACCACTCTTCTCGAAGAAACCAAGCATTTCCATGTCGAAGGAACGCTCACACCAAGATTTATCGACCTTCTTCAAGACCACTGCAAGTCAAATAGTAGACGGCTACCAGCTAGATTTACCACCTGAGATACCCACCGTACACCAAATATTCCTCGGGCCACCACTCTGGAAGTACTTCTTACTTCCTAACTAGCCCGGTCCCCGCAAGGACATCGATCACCGAGCCTTTGACAACTAACTCAACCTAACCTATACAAGAGACCCCTCAGCAACCTGCATCAAAGAGGGCAACAAGCAAGAAGCCACACCGCCAAGTACTTCAAGATTCCATGGAGCACCACTCGGAAGCAGAACCAACAAGAAGAAGTGAAGACTACCCCATATCCAAGACTCCGTATTCTTTTCCACGCCTAGTCTGGGAATCTCGGGGACGAGATTCTTGTAAGGGGGTAGGTCTGTCACACCCTGATTTTCATGCCACAACACTTAAGCTAATAATCATGCTAAAATGTGGTTTGGCAAAACTTTTGAGTGTTTTTGACTTTGCTTGATTGATTTTCTGTCTGCTGTTTGCTAGTGCTCTAAAAATCAAATAAATCCTCCAACTCTTATACTTCATCTCCTTGATCCAAAACCTTTTCCCAATGATCATGCCATGTGTATAGAACATTATACTATTTTCTTATAAAAATGTTTTGGCCAAATAGTATTTTCTAAATTTAGTTTTCCAAAAACCCCTGAATTGAGGTTTGCACTGCAAGTACCTTATTTAGGGTGTGAAAAATCTTTCAAAAGTTATATTTGAATCCTATTAGGTATAGGACTCCCATAAACCACAAAATTATAATTTTAAAAGTTATTTTTATATTTTATTTAAAAGCTTTTTCTTAAGGCCAGAAATGGTCTTTAGTAGGGAAAATTATTTAATTATTTCAAAATATTTGCCAAAATTCAGGGAAACTCATAGGACATATATTGTCCATATATAAGAGTTTCAACACATGGTCATGTTCAAAATATTGGACAAATCCTTCCAAAACCCTTTTTTGGATATTTCAAGCTTTTGAAATATTTACAAAGGAAATGTTCTCCAAAAATTCCAGGAAAATTCCATCATGTCAAATATGACATATGTGATGATCTTACAAGGCCTCATGCCTTGAAGATCAAGGAAACATCATCTAATCCCCTCAAAACCATTTCTGTCCATTTTGAAGTTAGAGCAACTTTACATTACCAAACTTGTCCAAATGCTCTCAAACTTGGTGCACATGCTAAAATGATGTAACTATGCATCTATGCCAAATGGCACAAGTTTTGGAGAAGGAAAACTTGATCTAAGTGCCCCAAAACCCTTTCTGACCAGATCCAAATTTGAACAACTCTACATTGCCAACTTTTTACTTGGGGCCTCAAATTTTGTGGACTTGTTCACAACCCCAAACGATGACACTACACCAAGTGGTGCATCAAGGAGAGATGATTTGTTCACCTAATCTTGAGAAATCCATTTATGTTGATTTCTAGGGTTAACCAAAGTTACATTGGCAACTTTGCCCAAATGAGCTCAAATTTGGTGAAAGGGCCTAAATGTATGTGCCATTTGGTCCTGTTAAGTCTCATGTCAATTGGAAGTCAATTGCTTGCCCAAAACCACATCAAACACCTTCTGCCATTTTACCAAAATCATTGTTTTGACCCCTTTCACTATTCCCCTTTACCTCAAATTCTTACCACAGCATCACCTAGTCACCTTCTACCTCCAGTAACTCTCCCATGACCAGAGCTCAATGATTGAGGGGTGAAAACCCTCATTTTACCTCACTGGACAGCCCCTCTTTCCCTCTTCTTCTGCCTCTCTCTTCTCCTACTGGCTCCCCAGGGCATCCCAGGCCGTCTGTGCATTGTTTATTAACCCCTAGACTTGTTGGACACCGGGGGACACGGCCAGGGTGCAAGGGACATGACCATGCCGACCAAAGACACGCTCTGGAGCGCGCTACAGTGCGCCAATGCACTGTAGCTTGGCCCTCCCGAGGCACCCAGGCGGCATTGGGCAGAGCGAGCGTGTCCATCGAGGTCGCCTCGACGTCCACGACACGCCTCGCTGTCGGGCCCCTCCTCCCTTGCCCCCCTTATCCCTCCGTGAGCTCGCCCGAGCGCGTCCATGGACGTTGCTCACGGTGCACCGCGGCCACGCCTATTTAAGCCACCCCCGACCCTCTCTCTCGTCTTGGTTAGGACCCCCTCTCTCCCGTGAACCTCCCAGACAAGCCCCCTCTCCCCCAGGTGCTCTCTTTCCCTCTCCATGGCCGACGTGTCGCCGTCGGCCTCCTCCTAAATTCACGCCCTGTGGCCTCCCCCTCCCATTTTAGACTCCACTAGGACACCTACAATCTCACCGCAGGTCTCTCCCGAGCTCCATTCGCTCCTCCCGGCGGCCGTAGCACTGAACCCATCATCGGCATCACCATCTTCCACCATGGCCGACGCCGCTCGTGACCTCGACCGCCCCAGGGCCTAGGACCCATCTAGGTGGTCGCGCCCCTCTCCCCCGAGCTCGCTGGTACTCAGGGCGCCCGCAGCGGTGCCCCTGCTCGCCGGGACGGGCCTGGCCTTACTCTTCTATTCCTGCGGCACGGGGAGGCCGCGCGAGGAAGAAGAAGCCGGCCGCTGGACCGGCGACCCCATCGGTCAGCCTCTGCTGACCTGTCCAGCCGGACCCGCTCAGGTTAAGTGGAGGCGGGAATCCACCGGAACCGCCTCCCCTGGAGGAAAGCGCACTCCCATAATGCGCCATCGGCGTGGCCCTCCTGAGCCGCATTCGGCCGAGCCGCTGGGCTGGCCCAGTGGCGCCCTGCTGCTAAACCTCGACGAGTGCGCGCCGTCGCCTCCCAGATCCGGCCCATTTCGGTAAATCCTTTGTCTTTTTATTTTTCTGTAAACTTCAGAAATCCATAAATAAATCAAATGGATTCCAAATTTGGTGATTCAAATTTCTAGGAGTTTCTATAACCCTGATCTACCTGTTGGAGCAACATGCACATTTTTCCATAGACCTTTTCTTCACAAATATTATCAAAATGCCATTTTTCTATTTCTGTGATAAACTTTAGAAAATCACAGAGAGCTCAAATTTGATCCAAATGCAATGGTTCAAATTCCTAGATGCTTGTAATATCCAAACTTAGTTTTGGAACATTTTTATTAATACTTTCTGTACCCCACCAAATAATGAGCCATTTCTTCATATTTATCAACTTTGCAAAATCCTAGGAAATTCATTTGAACTCCAAATCCAGTGAAACCAACTCCTAGATGCTTCTAAAATCATGATATGTTAAATAGGTGCCTTTGCTCATTGTTCAAAAATATATTTTTGTACATTTCTTTCAAATCCATAAACCCCTTGATTCCATCATATTGAAATGTGGCAAACCATTCATTGATCATACTCCAATGAAACCACCTTGGTTATTTTTCATATGACCAGAGGTATCCTAGAAAAGTCCAACTCCTATTTTTAGAGCACTTTTATTTTTGCTTTGTTGTGTTGCTTATTATGATTGTTTCCATCGATTAGTTAACGAAATAAACGAAGTACTCGGAGATGGACCAGAAGGTTTGAAGACTCGGAAGGATAAGGCAAGCAGCCCTTTGACCATGTTCGAGAAACCTTTTTATGCATGTCTCATAGCACCTTATTATCAATGCATCGGAATCATGTAGAGGTGGCGACCACTTTGGTTGGTACCTTTGTTACTTTACTATTGAAACTTGCATCAAACATGACCCTACCTTCCTATGAGGGTTATGTGGGTGGGAGTAGATAGATATATGCTATAGTAGTTGGCTACGCAAAAATGGGTCAGGGTTATGCATGGAAAGAAACAAGTGTGGTTTGACATACTTGCAAATGACCCAGTGGGTGCAACTAATGCCCCTGGGAGACGATGAGGAACTAGGGCACTACTTGGTGAAGAAGTAGTGTACCGAGGCTTGATGAAAGTGTTGTTTACAGAGATGGATTAGATTTATGTGTGACTACCGTCCCAACCAAACATGCGCAACCACTCTACCCTTATATGGGAAAGGGCATTATTGATTACCTAGGTCGATACTAGCATGGTGCCCGCATTACTAGTGACGGGGGGTGACATGAGGTCACTCTCGGGACGGGGTCGTGCTTGGATAGGCGGCCATGACTGTTTTCACAGGGCACCGAACACACCGTTGGTACCCCGTGTCAGTGGTATGAGATGAATATGGGAGCAAGGCTCCACAATTTTTAAGATGTGAAATGTTTGGCACGGGGCTGTTACCAATCGAGTGGACTCTGTGTTAGTGTCGTCTAGGGAAAGATAGTGATCGGGTGCTTACCTCGGGTACTTGAGGTACCGCGGGTCGTGAATGACACGGAAGTTCCCCGGATCTTGTGGGTAAAGTGTGCAACCTCTGCAGAGTGTAAAACTATTCGAATAGCCGTGTCCACGGTCAAGGACAGTTGGGTGGTGCTACTTAGACTATGTCCATAAGTTTATGGAAAACAACATGGTTTGGGTAAATCTGTTGATGTGATTGTGAGAAAATCACGATGAGCGTGAGCAAGAGTTGTTCATGACTCTTTCTCAATATTGATGTCTGAAACCTCCTGATACTTGTTGCAGACACATACATGTCCATGTTATATGTTGATCATACTTGCATATGAAAAACTAGCTTTCCGCAAAACTGCCAATTTAGCAGTAGAGCCTTGCATAATTATTCTGTCATCACACTTGGGTTGCTTGCGAGTACATTCAAAGTACTCATTGGCTTGCCACTGGTTATTTTATTGGCCAGGCATGAGAGAACAGGATATGATGAAGATTTCTTGGTGACGAGCATGCGAGCTAGGACGCTTCCCAGTCAGAATGCCTGTAGGGTTAAGGCAGATGGCATGGGTCCAAGTTATTATTGAAGATTTCCGCCGCGATGATATACTCAAGACTTGACCATAATGGTCCTATTTGTGTAATACGGTATGTATGGATGTAAGACTCTTGTTATTCAGCTTCTGTGTGTTCAGTGAGCATTGATCTCTGGGATCACTGTACACGTGCATTCGGTGATCACGACTTATGAGTCGGGGTCCCCACATGTACCTTCTCCCGAATTAGAAAGTAGTACATCACAGAAACTAGTTCTAGTGATTCCTAGACCAATCAGCGAGGAAGCTAATGATGATGATCATGAAACTTCAGATCAAATTACTACTAAACATCGTAGGTCAACTAGCAGGCCCGTTGAAGGGGCTGTGCGAGCTGTGCGCTCGCACAGGGCCCCAAAAATCAAAGGGCCCCCAATTTGGGTCCATGTACATGTAACAGCGCATGAAATATTTCAGTTTGGGCCAGCGTTACCTTGTAGCCGGAAGCACTCCTTTTGATCTTCTTGGACCTGGTCGACACAAGTCGCTTGCTGGCCGGTCACGTCCAGAAGTGCACCGATCCAAAGACGAAAGGTCGAAACGGCAACAACGCTATAGACGGGATTTCCTGCGATCCTGCCTCGATGGCGATTGGTTTGCAGATCCGGCAACGGCAACCATCACGCGACAGGCGAGAGCCAGCAGCACGCCGGAACTGCAAGGGAGACACTGTCGCGCCGGCCGACACTGCCACCGTGCCGCGCCGTCTGCACCTCCGCGGACAACAAGGCAAAACGTTGAACCAACTGGTGCCCTTCCGCAGTACTGCTCTTCCCTTTTCACTAATTTTCATAAGAAGTGCAAAGTTGTATTAAGACTTCTGAAACCATCAATCATCATGTAAGACAGTTCACCAATATTTTTTGGAACATTTTGCAGGCCTGATTATTTGCCTAGTTGAAGTTGTCACGCCTTCATGATCTTCATCAATAGTTGCCCATCCAAAATCAAGGTTAGATCTATTTCTATTCTACTATCTATACAAGTCACAAGCCTATAATTCATGGAGTTCAAATGCATTGATAGTATGTTTGTTTGGTTCATAAACTGGAACAATCATGCATTCTAGAAATAGGAAAATGATTCTGGTGCCGAAAAACATAGGAATTAAGAAAAAACTAGAAGCAACCCTCAATCTCAAAGGGGTGCTCTTAATTTTTGTGTGTGTGAAAGGATCCCAAACTAATTCTGAAAATAAAACTCCGGATTCTAATATTGATGATGGTCATGGTGATTATGCAGTAGAGGTTGAGGTTGCCGTTGCAGAAATTCATGAAGATGATGACGGTCATGGTAGAGCATGAGGTTAATTTATTTGTTTTTAGTTTTTGTATTGATACTTGAGAAAATTCTAAATATTGTGCGACATAACACAAATCTAAATTATATAATTATAAGTGAGATTATGCTTGATTTTTTTTCTAATTTTAGGGCCCCATTGCGCTTTTCGTACCGGGGCCCCGAATTTCTGGAGACGGCCCTGTCAACTAGAGTGCATTCCGCGCCAGAGTGGTACGGTAACCCGGTTTTGGCAGTCATGTTACTAGACCATGATGAACCTACGAACTATGAGGAAGCGATGATGAGCCCAGATTCCGCAAAATGGCTTGAGGCCATGAAATTTGAGATGGGATCCATGTATGAGAACAAAGTATGGACTTTGGTTGACTTGGCCGATGATCGGCAAGCCATTGAAAATAAATGGATCTTCAAGAGGAAGACCGACACCGACGGTAATGTTACTGTCTATAAAGCTCGACTTGTTGCGAAAGGTTTTCGACAAGTTCAAGGAGTTGACTACGATGAGACTTTCTCACCCGTAGCGATGCTTAAGTTTGTCAGAATCATGTTAGCAATTGCCGCATTTTATGATTATGAAACATGGCAAATGGATGTCAAAACTACATTCCTTAATGGATACCTCAAAGAGGAGTTGTATATGATGCAACCTGAAGGTTTTGTCGATCCTAAAGGTGCTAACAAAGTGTGCAAAGCTCCAACGATCCATCTATGGACTGGTGCAAGCATCTCAGAGTTGGAATATACGCTTTGATGAGGTGTTCAAAGCATATTGTTTTATACAGAGTTACGGTGAATCATGTATTTACAAGAAAATGAGTGGGAGCACTACAACATTTTTGATAAGTATATGTGAATGACATATTGTTGATCAGAAATAATGTAGAATATTCTGGAAAGCATAAAGGAGTGTTTGAAAGGAGTTTTTCAAAGAAAGACCTCGGTGAAGCTGCTTACATATTGGGCATCAAGATCTATAGAGATAGATCAAGACGCTTGATAAGACTTTCGATGAGTACATACCTTGATAAGATTTTGAAGTAGTTCAAAACAGATCAGTCAAAGAAGGGGTTCTTGCCTGATTTGTAAGGTGTGAAGTTTAGTAAGGCTCAAAGCGTGACCACGGCAGAAAAATATAGAGAGAATGCAAGTCATTCCCTATGCCTCAGCCATAGACTTGGCGTGAGTCTCCCTGGAAACAGCGCCAAAAATTCTTCTTGCTACTTCTCGAGCTTGCGTTGTATTCCCTCGGAGAGGAAAGGGAGATGCAACACAGTAGCGTGAGTATTTCCCTTAGTTTTTGAGAACCAAGGTATCAATCCAGTAGGAGCTCACGCGCGAGTCCCTTGCACCTGTAGAAACAAATAAGAACTTCGCAGCCAACGCGATAAGGGGTTGTCAATCCCTTTATGGTCACTTACGAAAGTGAGATCTGATAGAGATGATAGTTTATATTTTTGGTATTTTTAATTATAAGAACAAAAGGTAAAAACGGAAAAAGTAAAGTAGATGTAGATTGATATGTTGAGAATAGACCCGCGGGCCATAGTGTTCTCTAGTGGTTTCTCTCATGATAGCGATATTCTACGGCGGGTAAACAAATTACTGTCGAGCAATTGATAGAAAAGCGAATAATTATGAGACTATTTAGGCATGATCATTGTATATAGGCATCACGTCCGAGACAAGTAGACCGACTCCTGCCTGCATCTACTACTATTACTCCACACATCGACCGCTATCCAGCATGCATCTAGTGTATTGAGTTCATAAGAATAGAGTAACGCCTTAAGCAAGATGACATGATGTAGAGGGATAAACTCAAGCAATATGATATAAACCCCATATTTTTATCCTCAATGGCAACAATACAATATGTGCCTTGCTGCCTCTACTGTCACTGGTAAAGGACACCGCAAGATTGAACCCAAAGCCAAGCACTTCTCCCATTGCAAGAACTATAGATCTAGTAGGCCAAACCAAACCAATAATTCGAAGAGACTTGCATGGATATTATGAGCACACATAAAGAGTTCAGAAAAGAACCAAATATTTCTCATAGATAATCTTGATCATAAACCCACAATTCATCGAATCTCGACAAACACACCGCAAAAAGAGATTACATCGAATAGATCTCCTCGAAGACCAAGGAGAACATTGTATTGAGATCTAAAGAGAGAGAAGAATCCATCTAGATACTAGCTATGGACCCGAAGGTCTGTGGTAAACTACTCACAACTCATGGTGAGGCGATGATGATGATGTAGAAGCACTCCGTGGTAGATCCCCCCTCCGGCGGAGCTCCGGAACAGGCCCCAAGATGGGATCTCACCGAAACAGAAGGTTACGGTGGTGGAACTAGGGTTATCTCTTCTCTTCTGATGGTTTCGGGGTACATAGGCTTATATAGGAGGGAGGAGGGCACCGGGGGCCTTACGTGGGACCCATGAGGCAGGGGGCGCGCCCTAGGGGGGGCGCCCCCACCCTCGTTGGCACCACGTGGCCCCTACTCCGTGGTTCTCAAGTCTCCCGTGCATGATTTTCTCCAAAAATATCTCTCCCGAAGGTTTCATTCCGTTTGGACTCCGTTTGATATTCCTTTTTTGTAAAACCCTAAAACAGGCAAAAAACAGCAATCTGGACTGGGCCTTTGGGTTAGTAGGTTAGTCCCAAAAATAATTTAAAAGTGAATGACAAAGCCCATTAAACATCCAAAACATCATAAATAATAGCATGGAACAATCAAAAATTATAGATACGTTGGAGACGTATCAAGCATCCCCAAGCTTAATTCCTGCTCGTCCTCGAGTAGGTAAATGATAAAAACAGAATTTTTGATGTGGAATGCTAACCAACATGGCTTTTTAGTGTAATTCTCTTAATTGTGGCATGAATGTTCAGATCTGAAAGATTCAAGACAAAAGTCTATATTGACATAAGAAATACTAATACTTCAAGCAAACCAACAAAGCAATCATGTCTTGTCAAAATACTATGGCTAAAGAAAGTTATCCCTACAAAATCATATAGTCTGGCTATGCTCCCTCTTCATCACACAAAATATTCATATCATGCACAACCCCGATTTCAGCCAAGCACTTGTTTTCATACTCTATTCTTTCAAACCTTTCAACTTTCACACAATACATGAGCGTGAGGCGTGGACATAGCACTATGGGTGGAATAGAGTGGTGGTTGTGGAGAAGACAAAAAGGAGGGAGATAGTCTCAAATTGACTAGGTGTATCAACGGGCTATGGAGATGCCCATCAATAGATATCAATGTGAGTGAGTAGGGATTGCCATGCAACAGATGCACTAGAGCTAAATATATATGGAAGCTCAACAAAAGAAACTAGTGGGTGTGCATCCAACTTGCTTGCTCACGAAGACCTAGGGCATTTGAGGAAGCCCATCGTTGGAATATACAAGCCAAGTTCTATAATGAAAATTCCCACTAGTTGTAACATCCCAAATTTTCAATTTGGAATGTTATACACTAGATCATCATGCATATCATATTTTCTTGCTTTTGGTGGATCCAAGAAAATCCTAAGCAACTCAAGGACCCTCGCAGAGAGTTGGGGATTTCAATATTTTCATATTTGAGGTTTCTCAAATTTTGAAAATAGGATCATTTGATTTTATTTATTTTATCTTCAAGTATTTCTATCATAAAAATATGAGAGAGGGAGTAAAATGACTCTCCCAAAAATAAAGAAATACGGAGGATTTAATAAAAAAATCAAATAAGTTTTCTTTGGAGTTTTATTTGAATTAGGAAAATTTGCATGTTTTCAAAAATGCATTTTAGTGCCAAGAAAATGTTCATCTTGTTCTAAATATTCTATTTAGACGGTGAAAAATTTGTTTTGACAATTTTAGACTTTTATTTCTTTTTCTAGAGTTCTTTTCGTAGCGCCGACGTAATTAGAAAAAAAAGGAGGACCCGACCCGACTGGGCCGAAGCCCAGCCGAGCTAGGCCCAGCCCCTCCGCACCGCCTTCCCCGCCGAGCCCCGCCATGGCCGGGTCAGACTCTGCCGCCGCCGCCGCCGCGGTTTGCTTGCCCCCTCCCCCAAGCTTCTAGCCCCCTATATATATAGCCTCCCCTGCCTCTGCCGCACACCGCCGTCGTCGCCGCAAGCCCCGCCGCCGCCGCGAGCCAGCCGCCCCGCCACTGCAGTCGCCGCCGCCGCTGTACGCCGCCGCCGCTGTACGCCGCCGCCGCCGCCGCAGTCACCGCCGCCACTGCCCACCACCATCACCACCGCAGCCCCGCAGCCCGCCGCCCGCCGGCCGTTCGACGAGGTAGCCGCCCGCCGGCCAGTTTTCGGTAGAAAACCACCGGTTTTTCTTTTAGAACCCTAATTCGTTTTTTTCTGCTAGATCGGTTTTTTTTATTTAGTTTATTAGTGAACGTTCACCCGTTCGTTCGTTTTAACGAACGAGTTCAGCGTTTAGTTTCAGCTGACGAACGTCCGTTCGTTAAGTTGTATTAGTTTTCTTTTCCTAGTTTATTTTCTGATCGCGATCTCTGATCCGATCTTCGTTTTAGTTTATCTTTTCGCTCGTTTATCGGAATCAGGCGATTCAAGCGCCTGGAGTTTCGTCTCGGAATTCTCTTTCCGCTTAACCTAGTCACTCAAGCGTTTGCCTCTGTTAAATTTGGACTTAGGTCCAGATTGGTTTGCTAGTTGTTTCTCTTTCGCCGTTTGTCTTGCGTTGCTTTTCTTTTGTCGTTTCTTTTGCATACCGGAGTTCTTAAGTTGAACTTTCTGGTTAGATCTCTTATTTGAGTTTTACCCGTGCATTAGTAAAGTACTTATTGTGTGCTTGTTTGTTTGCGATAGAGTACCCGGAGTGCGCCACTTGCTACTTTGAATCTCTAGGTTTTGCGGATCATCAGCAAGGCAAGTAACACTTTGATCATACTTTCCAATTACCCAGTTTTCATTGCATTAGTCAAACCCTCACACATTGCATGAGTAGGAGCTATAACATGTGGGTCTGGGAAGTAGATTGAGGTAGAACCTATTACCTGCATTACATTCAAACCCTTGGGAGTTACTTCTACGTTTGTAGTTAGGTCATGCTATGCCCGTAGACGTGGATTGGGTAAGTGTATACATGACAGATGCTAGATTGTTAATTAATGGTTCAACTTAAGGTGGCAACTTTAACACACATCTGGGTGGATTGAGGCACCTGGGTATTCCAGCGATTGCCTGTTTTCTTTTGGACCTCCACCCAGGCTCAAAGGGATCATGAGATTATTCATACTAGAAACTTCCGTGTGCAGCCACAAACTATTATGGGCTCTAGCATAGTTGACTAAGTTGTGCGAACTCTTATAGTGGTGGACTAGCAGATGTAGGGGATGTAGGTTGGTACGGTCCACCCGGACGTAAGGTGCTAGTGCTTCTGAAAGTCTGTGTCTCGGTCATCCGTTTATCAAACAACATGTAGTGCAAGAATTCCAACGGAGGCGATCGAGTCTTGTGGGGAAAAGTGCACAAACCTCTGCAGAGTGTACAAACTGATCATGATTAGCCGTGTCCCTGGTTACGGACGTCTTGAGTATCTAGTACTTGGATATCATGTGAATCTCATCATGTTACTCTAATTAATATTGTTGGGTTTAATGATGATTATTAATTGGGGTTGAGAGGATGTCTATCTTCTCAACGATGTTCAACTACCATGATAGTTAATTAAAATCTATTCCTTTGCAGTAGGGAAACATTGGCTTTATGCAAAAACTATAACCATAGAGCTTTCCACCAGCCATATTGCATATAGTATAGCTTTACTTTTGTTACTCTCTATGTGTTACTTTGCCAGCATATTCCATGTGCTGACCCGTTTTCGGGCTGCAACGTTCATGTTGCAGACTTTTCACACGACGAGTAAGGTGCCTTATAGGTCGTGGTCCTATACTCAGTGATGCCGTTGGAGTTGATGGACTCACTTATCTTCCAAGCCTTTCGCTGTTATCATGTTAGATGGCCTTAAGCCATTTTATTGTAATAAGTTCATCGTTGGAACTATCGATGTAATAAGTGTGTGCTTGCTACTCTGTTATAAATCCTTCAAGTACTGTGCGTGTCAGCATTACTGATCCAGGGATGACACTGATGCAGAGAGATCAGACTGTTTGAGGTCTGGTCGCTACAAGATGGTATCAGAGCACACGCTGACTGTAGGACACGACCACTAAGCTAAAACCCCGGAGCACTATTCACTCTTCTCTTTTCTGACTCCTCATCTTTTCTACTCTTTTAGGATGGTGGATGCAAGGAACAAGTTCACGCAACCTGATGAAGATATAGCATTTGTGTTGGGGAACGTAGTATTTTAAAATTTTCCTACGATCACGCAAGATCTATCTACTAGCAATGAGAGGGGAGAGTATGTCTACGTACCCTCGTAGACCGGGAGCGGAAGCGTCAAGTGACGCGGTTGATGTTGTCGAACTTCTTCGCGATCCAACCGATCAAGCACCGAACGTACGGCACCTCCGCGTTCAGCACACGTTCAGCTTGATGACGTCCCACGAGCTCTTGATCCAGTTGAGCTTCACGGGAGAGTTTCTTCAGCACGACGGCGTGGTGACGGATATGATGTATTCACCCGGCGCAGGGCTTCGCCTAAGCACCGCGACGGTATGACCGAGGTGTGTTTCTGTGGAGGGGGGCACCGCACACGGCTGGAACAATTCAACTTGTGTGTCTTTGGGTGCCCCCCTGCCCCCGTATATAAAGGAGCAAGGGGGGAGGCCGGCCGGCCCTTGTTTGGTGCGGCTAGGGTTGCAATCCTACTAGGAATAGGATTGCAATCCTATTCCTAGTAGGAATCACCAAAAGAAGGAAGAGAGGGAAAGGAAAAAGGAGAGGTGGCGCCCCCCCCAATCCTAGTCCAACTAGGAACCCTAGGTGGGGCGCCGGCCAGCCCTATGGGCTGCCTCTCTCTTTCCCTTAAGGCCCACTATGGACCATCCCCCCTCGTAGGGGGTTCCGGTAACCCCCTCCGGCAATCCCGTTAAATCCGAAACTTTTCCGGAACACTTCCGGTGTCCGAATATAGTCGTCCAATATATCAATCTTTATGTCTCGGACATTCCGAGACTCCTCGTCATGTCCGTGATCTCATCTGGGACTCCGAACTACCTTCGGTACATCAAAACTCATAAACTCATAATACCGATCGTCATTAAACGTTAAGCGTGCGGACCCTACGGGTTCGAGAACTATGTAGACATGACCGAGACTCATCTCCGGTCAATAACCAATAGCGGAACCTGGATGTTCATATTGGCTCCTGCATATTCTACGAAGATCTTTTATCGGTCAAAACCGCATAACAACATACATTGTTCCTTTTGTCATCAGTATGTTACTTGCCCGAGATTCGATCGTCGATATCTCTATACCTAGTTCAATCTCGTTACCGGCAAGTCTCTTTACTCGTTCCGTAACACATCATCTCTGAAGGAAATATGCCCTAGAGGCAATAATAAAGTTATTATTTATTTCCTTATATCATGATAAATGTTTATTATTCATGCTAGAATTGTATTAACCGGAAACTTAGTACATGTGTGAATACATAGACAAAACAGTATGTCCCTAGTATGCCTCTACTAGACTAGCTCATTGATCAAAGATGGTTATGTTTCCTAGCCATAGACATGAGTTGTCATTTGATCAACGGGATCACATCATTAGGAGAATGATGTGATGGACAAGACCCATCCGTTAGCATAGCACTATGACCGTTTAGTTTTACTGCTATTGCTTTCTTCATGACTTATACATGTTCCTATGACTATGAGATTATGCAACTCCCGAATACCGTAGGAACACCTTGTGTGCTATCAAACGTCACAACGTAACTGGGTGATCATAAAGATGCTCTACAGGTATCTCCGAAAGTATTCGTGGTGTTGGCATAGATCAAGATTAGGATTTGTCACTCCGAGTGTCGGAGAGGTATCTCTGGGCCCTCTCGGTAACACACATCACAATAAGCCTTGCAAGCAAAAGACTAATGAGTTAGTCACGAGATGATGTGTTACGGAACGAGTAAAGAGACTTGCCGGTAACGAGATTGAACTAGGTATAGAGATACCGACGATCGAATCTCGGGCAAGTAACATACCGTTTGACAAAAGGAACAACGTATGTTGTTATGCGGTTCGACCGATAAAGATCTTCGTAGAATATGTAGGAGCCAATATGGGCATCCAGGTTCCGCTATTGGTTATTGACCGGAGAGATGTCTCGGTCATGTCTACATAGTTCTCGAACCCGTAGGGTCCGCACGCTTAAACGTTCGTTGACGATATAGTATTTAATGAGTTATGTATGTTGGTGACCGAATGTTATTCGGAGTCCCGGATGTGATCACGGACATGACGAGGAACTCCGGAATGGTCCGGAGATAAAGATTAATATATGAGATAATAGTGTTTGACCTCCGGAAGGGTTCCGGAATTCACCGGAAGGGGTTCCGGATGTTTCCCGAAGTGTTTGGGTACGAGAACACGTTATTTGCGCCAAAAGGGAAAGCACACAAGGTTTTTGGAAAGCGCAAAAGGAAGTTTTGCGGAGTCCAGGGGCCAGACGCCAGGGTCCCTGGCGTCTGGGTCCAGACGCCGGGAACCCTGGCGTCTGGCCCTGGAGTCCGAGAAGGACTCTTGCCTTTCGGGTGAAACCGACTTTGTGAAGGCTTTTACTCCAAGTTTCGACCCCAAGGCTCAACATATAAATAGAGGGGTAGGGCTAGCACCCAAGACACATCAAGATACACCAAGCCGTGTGCCGGCTACCCCGACCCTCTAGTTTATCCTCCGTCTAGTTTCTGTAGTGCTCGGCGAAGCCCTGCAGAGATTGTTCTTCATCAACAACCGTCACCACGCCGTCGTGCTGCCGGAACTCATCTACTACTTCGCCCGTCTTGCTGGATCAAGAAGGCGAGGACGTCATCGAGCTGAACGTGTGCTGAACGCGGAGGTGCCGTACGTTCGGTACTAGATCGGGACGGATCGTGAAGGTGCACGACTACATCAACTGCGTTGATAAACGCTTCCGCTTTCGGTCTACGAGGGTATGTAGACACACTCTCCCCTCTCGTTGCTATGCATCCAGTAGATAGATCTTGCGTGATCGTAGGAAAATTTTGAAAATACTACGTTCCCCAACAGTGGCATCATGAGCCAGGTCTATGCGTAGATGATATGCATGAGTAGAACACAATGAGATTGTGGACGATACTAGTCATACTGCTTACCAGCATGTCATACTTTGCTTCGGCGGTATTGTGAGATGAAGCGGTCCGGACCGACATTACGCGTACGCTTACGCGAGACTGGTTTCACCGTTACGAGCACTCGTTGCTTAAAGGTGACTGGCGGGTGTCTGTCTCTCTCACTTTAGCTGAATCAAGTGTGGCTACGCCCGGTCCTTGTGAAGGTTAAAACAGCACATACTTGACGAAACATCGTTGTGGTTTTGTATGCGTAGGTAAGAACGGTTCTTGCTAAGCCCGTAGCAGCCACGTAAAACTTGCAACAACAAAGTAGAGGACGTCTAACTTGTTTTTGCAGGGCATGTTGTGATGTGATATGGTCAAGACATGATGAGTTATACGGTTTTGTATGAGATGATCATGTTTTGTAAAGTTATCGGCAACTGGCAGGAGCCATATGGTTGTCGCTTTATTGTATGAAATGCAATCGCCATGTAATTGTTTTACTTTATCACTAAGCGGTAGCGATAGTCGTAGAAGCAATAGTTGGCGAGACGACAACGATGCTACGATGAAGATCAAGGTGTCAAGCCGGTGACGAAGGTGATCATGACGGTGCTTTGGAGATAGAGATCAAAAGCACAAGATGATGATGGCCATATCATGTCACATATTTTGATTGCATGTGATGTTTATCTTATTATGCTTCTTATTTTGCTTAGGACGACGGTAGCATTATAAGATGATCCCTTACTAAATTTCAAGGTATAAGTGTTCTCCCTGAGTATGCACCGTTGCGAAAGTTCGTCGTGCCGAGACACCACGTGATGATCGGGTGTGATAAGCTCTACGTTCAAATACAACGGGTGTAAGCCAGTTTTGCACACGCAGAATACTCGGGTTAAACTTGACGAGCCTAGCATATACAGATATGGCCTCGGAACACTGGAGACCGAAAGGTCGAGCGTGAATCATATAGTAGATATGATCAACATAAGATGTTCACCATTGAAAACTACTCCATCTCACGTGATGATCGGACATGGTTTAGTTGATTTGGATCACGTGATCATTTAGATGACCGGATGGATGTCTATCTAAGTGGGAGTTCTTAAGTAATATGATTAATTGAACTTTAATTTATCATGAACTTAGTCCTGGTAGTATTAGCATATCTATGTTGTAGATCAATAGCTCGCAATGTTGCTCCCCGTTTATTTTTCGTATGTTCCTAGAGAAAACTAAGATTGAAAGATGTTAGTAGCAATGATGCGGAATTGTTCCGTGATCTGAGGATTATCCTCATTGCTGCACAGTAGAATTATGTCCTTGATGCACCGCTAGGTGACAGACCTATTGCAGGAGCAGATGTAGACGTTATGAACGTTTTGACAAAAGCTCGGTATGATGACTACTTGATAGTTTAAGTGCACCATGCTTTGCGGCTTAGAACCGGGACTTCAAAAACGTTTTGAACGCCATGGAGCATATAAGATGTTCCAAGAGTTGAAATTAGTATTTCATACTCATGCCCGTGTCGAGAGGTATAAGACCTCTGACAGTACTTTGCCTACAAGATGGAGGAGAATAGCTCAACCAGTGAGCATGTGCTCAGATTGTCTGGGTACTACAATTACTTTAATCAAGTGGGAGTTAATCTTCCAGATAAGATAGTAATTGACAAAGTTCTCTAGTCACTATCACCAAGTTAGTAGAACTTCGTGATGAACTATAATATGCAAGGGATGACGAAAGGAATTCCCAGCTCTTCGCGATACTGAAGTAGGCGAAGGTAGAAATCATGGAAAAGCATCAAGTGTTGATGGTTAACAAGACCACTTGTTTCAAGTAAAGGGCAAAGGGATAGAAGGGGAACTTCAAGAAGAATGACAAGCAAGTTGTCACTCCCGTGAAGAAACCCAAAGCTAAACTCAAGCCTGAAACAAGTGCTTATACTGCAAAGGAAATGGTCACTAAAAGTGGAACTGCCCTAGATACTTGGCGGATAAGGAGGATGGCAAAGTGAACAAAAGTATATTTGATATACAGATTATTAATGTGTATTTTACTAGTGTTCATAGCAACCCCTCGGTATTTGATATTGGTTCAGTTGCTAAAGAGTAGTAACTCGAAGTGGGAGTTGCATAATGAACATAAACTAGTTAAAGGATGTAGTGACGATGTGTATTGGAAGCAGTTCCAAGATTGATATGATCATCATCGCACACTCCCCATACTTTCGGGATTAGTGTTGAACTTAAATAACTGTTATTTGGTGTTTGTGTTGAGCATGAATGTGATTTGATCATGTTTATTGCAATACGGTTATTCATGTAAGTTAGAGAATAATTGTTGTTCTGTTTACATGAATAAAACCTTCTATGGTCATACACCCAATGAAAATAGTTTGTTGGATCTCGATCGTGTAATACACATATTCATAATATTGAAGCCAAAAGATGCAAGGTTAATAATGATAGTGCAACTTATTTGTGGCACTGCCGTTTAAGTCATATTGGTGTAAAACGCATGAAGAAACTCCATAGTGATGGACTTTTGGAATCACTTGATTATGAATCACTTGGTGCTTGCGAACCATGCCTCATGGGCAAGATGACTAAAACTCCGTTCTCCGGAACTATGGAGCGAGCAACATATTTGTTGGAAATCATACATATTGATGTATGCGGACCAATGAGTGTTGAAGCTCGCGGCGGGTATCGTTATTTTCTGACCTTCACTGATGATTTAAGCAAATATGGGTATATCTACTTAATGAAACACAAGTCTGAAACATTTGAAAAGTTCAAAGAATTTCAGAGTGAAGTAGAGAATCATCGTAACAAGAAAATAAAGTTTCTACGATCTGATCGTGGAGGAGAATATTTGAGTTACGAGTTTGGTCTTCATTTGAAACAATGTGGAATAGTTTCACAACTCACGCCACCTGGAACACCACAGCGTAATGGTGTGTCCGAACGTCGTAACCGTACTTTATTGGATATGGTGCAATCTATGATGTTTCTTACCAATTTACCACTATCGTTTTGGGTCATGCATTAGAGACAGCTGCATTCACGTTAAATAGGGCACCATCTAAATCCGTTGATACGACACCTTATGAACTTTGGTTTAGCAAGAAACCAAAGTTGTCGTTTCTTAAAGTTTGGGGCTGTGATGCTTATATGAAATCACTTCAACCTGATAAGCTCGAACCCAAGTCGGAAAAATGTGTCTTCATAGGATACCCAAAAGAAACTGTTGGGTACACCTTCTATCACAGATCCAAAGGCAAAATATTCGTAGCTAAGAACGGATCCTTTCTAGAAAAAGAGTTTCTCTCGAAAGAAGTGAGTGGGAGGAAAGTAGAACTTGATGAGGTAATTGTACCTTCTCCCGAATTGGAAAGTAGTACATCACAGGAAATTGTTCCAGTGATTCCTACACCAATTAGTGAGGAAGTTAATGATAATGATCATGAAACTTCGGATCAAGTTTCTGCTGAACGTCGTAGATCAACCAGAGTACGTTCCGCACCAGAGTGGTACGGCAACCCAGTTCTGGAAATCATGTTACTAGACCATGATGAACCTACAAACTATGAGGAAGCGATGATGAGCCCAGATTCCGCAAAATGGCTTGAAGCCATGAAATCTGAGATGGGATCCATGTATGAGAACAAAGTGTGGACTTTGGTTGACTTGCCCAATGATCGGCAAGCCATCGAAAATAAATGGATCTTCAAGAGGAAGACCGACGCAGACGGTAATATTACTGTTTACAAAGCTCGACTTGTTGCGAAAGGTTTTCGACAAGTTCAAGGAGTTGACTACGATGAGACTTTCTCACCTGTAGCGATGCTTAAGTCTGTCCGAATCATGTTAGCAATTGCCGCATTTTATGATTATGAAATCTGGCAAATGGATGTCAAAACTGCATTCCTAAATGGATATCTCAAAGAAGAGTTGTATATGATGCAACCAGAAGGTTTTGTCGATCCAAAAGGTGCTAACAAAGTATGCAAGCTCCAGCGATCCATCTATGGACTGGTGCAAGCATCTCGGAGTTGGAATATACGCTTTGATGATGTGATCAAAGCATATAGATTTATACAGACTTTTGGAGAAGCCTGTATTTACAAGAAGTGAGTGGGAGCACTACAACCTTTCTGATAAGTATATGTGAATGACATATTGTCGATCAGAAATGATGTAGAATTTTCTGGAAAGCATAAAGGAGTGTTTGAAAGGAGTTTTTCAAAGAAAGACCTTGGTGAAGCTGCTTACATATTGGGCATCAAGATCAATAGAGATAGATCAAGACGCTTGATAAGACTTTCGATGAGTACATACCTTGATAAGATTTTGAAGTAGTTCAAAATGGATCAGTCAAAGAAGGAGTTCTTGCCTGACTTGTAAGGTGTGAAGTTGAGTAAGACTCAAAGCCAGACCACGGCAGAAAAATATAGAGAGAATGAAAAGTCATTCCCTATGCCTCAACCATAGGTTCTATAAAGTATGCCATGCTGTGTTCCAAACATGTTGTGTACCTTGCCATGAGTTTGTCAAGGGGGTACAATAGTGATCCAAAAGTAGATCACTGTACAGCGGTCAAAATTATCCTTAGTAACTGGATGACTAAGGAAATGTTTCTCGATTATGGAGGTGATAAAGAGTTCGTCGTAAAGGGCTACGCCGATGCAAGCTTTGACACTAAATCCAGATGACTCTAAGTATCAATCTGGATGCGTATTGAAAGTGGGAGCAATTAGCTAGAGTAGCTCTATGCAGAGCATTGTAGACATAGAAATTTGCGAAATACATACGGATCTAAATGTGACAGACCCGTTGACTAAACTTCTCTCACAAGCAAAACATGATCACACCTTATTACTCTTGGGTATTAATTACATAGCGATGTGAACTAGATTATTGACTCTAGTAAACCCTTTGGGTGTTGGTCACATGGTGATGTGAACTATGGGTGTTAATCACATAACGATGTGAACTATCGGTATTAAATCACATGACGATGTGAGCTAGATTATTGACTCTAGTGCAAGTGGGAGACTGAAGGAAATATGCCCTAGAGGCAATAATAAAGTTATTATTTATTTCCTTATATCATGATAAATGTTTATTATTCATGCTAGAATTGTATTAACCGGAAACTTAGTACATGTGTGAATACATAGACAAAACAGTATGTCCCTAGTATGCCTCTACTAGACTAGCTCATTGATCAAAGATGGTTATGTTTCCTAGCCATAGACATGAGTTGTCATTTGATCAACGGGATCACATCATTAGGAGAATGATGTGATGGACAAGACCCATCCGTTAGCATAGCACTATGATCGTTTAGTTTTACTGCTATTGCTTTCTTCATGACTTATACATGTTCCTATGACTATGAGATTATGCAACTCCCGAATACCGTAGGAACACCTTGTGTGCTATCAAACGTCACAACGTAACTGGGTGATCATAAAGATGCTCTACAGGTGTCTTCGAAAGTATTCGTGGTGTTGGCATAGATCAAGATTAGGATTTGTCACTCCGAGTGTCGGAGAGGTATCTCTGGGCCCTCTCGGTAACACACATCACAATAAGCCTTGCAAGCAAAAGACTAATGAGTTAGTCACGAGATGATGTGTTACGGAACGAGTAAAGAGACTTTCCGGTAACGAGATTGAACTAGGTATAGAGATACCGACGATCGAATCTCGGGCAAGTAACATACCGTTTGACAAAAGGAACAACGTATGTTGTTATGCGGTTCTGACCGATAAAAGATCTTCGTAGAATATGTAGGAGCCAATATGAACATCCTGGTTCTGCTATTGGTTATTGACCGGAGATGAGTCTCGGTCATGTCTACATAGTTCTCGAACCCGTAGGGTCCGCACGCTTAACGTTTGATGACGATCGGTATTATGAGTTTATGAGTATTGATCTACCGAAGGTAGTTCAGAGTCCCGGATGAGATCACGGACATGACGAGGAGTCTCGGAATGTCCGAGACATAAAGATTGATATATTGGACGACTATATTCGGACACCGGAAGTGTTCCGGAAAAGTTTCGGATTTATCGGGAATGCCGGAGGAGGTTATCGGAACCCCCTACGAGAGGGGATGGTCCATAGTGGGCCTAAAGGGAAAGAGAGAGGCAGCCCATAGGGCTGGCCGGCGCCCTCACCTAGGGTTCCTAGTTGGACTAGGATTGGGGGGGGGGGGCGCCACCTCTCCTATTCCTTTCCCCCTTCTTCCTTTTGGTGAATCCTACTAGGAATAGGATTGCAATCCTATTCCTAGTAGGAGTCCACTCCTAGCCGCACCAGGAAGAGTTGGCCGGCCTCCCTCCCTTGCTCCTTTATATACGGGGGCAGGGGGGCACCCAAAGACACACAAGTTGAATTGTTTTAGCCGTGTGCGGTGCCCCCCTCCACAGAATCACACCTCGGTCATACCGTCGCGGAGCTTAGGCGAAGCCCTGCGCCGGTGAACACATCATATCCGTCACCACGCCGTCGTGCTGACGAAACTCTCCCGTGAAGCTCAACTGGATCAAGAGCTCGTGGGACGTCATCAAGCTGAACGTGTGCGGAACGCGGAGGTGCCGTACGTTCGGTGCTTGATCGGTTGGATCGCGAAGAAGTTCGACAACATCAACCTCGTCACTTGACGCTTCCGCTCCCGGTCTACGAGGGTACGTAGACACACTCTTCCCTCTCGTTGCTATGCATCTGGTAGATAGATCTTGCGTGATCGTAGGAAAATTTTAAAATACTACGTTCCCCAACAATCTCGTGACTAACTCATTAGTCTTTTGCTTGCAAGGCTTATTGTGATGTGTGTTACCGAGAGGGCCCAGAGATACCTCTCCGACACTCAGAGTGACAAATCCTAATCTTGATCTATGCCAACACCACGAATACTTTCGGAGACACCTGTAGAGCATCTTTATGATCACCCAGTTACGTTGTGACGTTTGATAGCACACAAGGTGTTCCTACGGTATTCGGGAGTTGCATAATCTCATAGTCATAGGAACATGTATAAGTCACGAAGAAAGCAATAGCAGTAAAACTAAACGATCATAGTGCTATGCTAACGGATGGGTCTTGTCCATCACATCATTCTCCTAATGATGTGATCCCGTTGATCAAATGACAACTCATGTATATGGCTAGGAAACATAACCATCTTTGATTAACGAGCTAGTCTAGTAGAGGCATACTAGGGACATACTGTTTTGTCTATGTATCCACACATGTACTAAGTTTCCGGTTAATACAATTCTAGCATGAATAAAAGACATTTATCATGATATAAGGAAATACAAATAACATCTTTATTATTGCCTCTAGGGCATATTTCCTTCAGTCTCCCACTTGCACTAGAGTCAATAATCTAGCTCACATCGCCATGTGATTTAACACCGATAGTTCACATCGTTATGTGAATAACACCCATAGTTCACATCGCCATGTGACCAACACCCAAAGGGTTTACTAGAGTCAATAATCTAGTTCACATCGCTATGTGATTAATACCCAAGAGTAATAAGGTGTGATCATGTTTTGCTTGTGAGAGAAGTTTAGTCAACGGGTCTGTCACATTCAGATCCGTATGTATTTTGCAAATTTCTATGTCTACAATGCTCTGCATGGAGCTACTCTAGCTAATTGCTCCCACTTTCAATACGCATCCAGATTGATACTTAGAGTCATCTGGATTTAGTGTCAAAGCTTGCATCGGCGTAACCCTTTACGACGAACTCTTTATCACCTCCATAATCGAGAAACATTTCCTTAGTCATCCAGTTACTAAGGATAATTTTGACCGCTGTACAGTGACCTACTCCTGGATCACTATTGTACCCCCTTGACAAACTCATGGCAAGGTACACAACATGTTTGGTACACAACATGGCATACTTTATAGAACCTATGGCTGAGGCATAGGGAATGACTTTCATTCTCTCTATATTTTTCTGCCGTGGTCTGGCTTTGAGTCTTACTCAACTTCACACCTTACAAGTCAGGCAAGAACTCCTTCTTTGACTGATCCATTTTGAACTACTTCAAAATCTTATCAAGGTATGTACTCATCGAAAGTCTTATCAAGCGTCTTGATCTATCTCTATAGATCTTGATGCCCAATATGTAAGCAGCTTCACCAAGGTCTTTCTTTGAAAAACTCCTTTCAAACACTCCTTTATGCTTTCCAGAAAATTCTACATCATTTCTGATCGACAATATGTCATTCACATATACTTATCAGAAAGGTTGTAGTGCTCCCACTCACTTCTTGTAAATACAGGCTTCACCGCAAGTCTGTATAAATCTATATGCTTTGATCAACTTATCAAAGCGTATATTCCAACTCCGAGATGCTTGCACCAGTCCATAGATGGATCGCTGGAGCTTGCATATTTTGTTAGCACCTTTAGGATTGACAAAACCTTCTGGTTGCATCATATACAATTCTTCTTTAATAAATCCATTAAAGAATGCAGTTTGTTATCAATTTGCCAGATTTCATAAATGCGGCAATTGCTAACATGATTCGGACAGACTTAAGCATCGCTACGGGTGAGAAAGTCTCATCGTAGTCAACTCCTTGAACTTGTCGAAAACCTTTCGCAACAAGTCGAGCTTTGTAAACAGTAACATTACCGTCAGCGTCGGTCTTCCTCTTGAAGATCCATTTATTTTCGATGGCTTGCCGATCATCGGACAAGTCAACCAAAGTCCACACTTTGTTCTTATACATGGATCCATCTCAGATTTCATGGCCTCAAGCCATTTTGCGGAATCCGGGCTCATCATCGCTTCCTCATAGTTCGTAGGTTCATCATGTTCTAGTAACATGATTTCCAGAACTGGGTTGCCGTACCACTCTGGTGCGGAACGTACTCTGGTTGATCTACGACGTTCAGTAGAAACTTGATCTGAAGTTTCATGATCATCATCATTAGCTTCCTCACTAATTGGTGTAGGAATCACTGGAACTAGTTTCTGTGATGTTCTACTGTCCAATTCGGGAGAAGGTATAATTACCTCATCAAGTTCTACTTTCCTCCCACTCACTTCTTTCGAGAGAAACTCTTTCTCTAGAAAGGATCCACTCTTAGCAACAAAGACCTTGCCTTCGGATCTGTGATAGAAGGTGTACCCAACAGTTTCTTTTGGGTATCCTATGAAGATTTACTTCTCCGATTTGGGTTCGAGCTTATCATGTTGAAACTTTTTCATATAAGCATCGCAGTCCCAAACTTAAAGAAATGACAGCTTAGGTTTCTCGTCAAACCACAGTTCATACGGTGTCATCTCCATGGATTTAGGTGGTGCCCTATTTAACGTGAATGTAGCTGTATCTAATGCATAACCCCAAAAGTGATAGTGGTAGATCGGTAAGAGACATCATCGATCGCACCATATCTAATAAAGTACGGTTATGACGTTTGGACACACCATTACACTGTGGTGTTCCAGGTGGCGTGAGTAGTGAAACTATTTCACATTGTTTTTACTGAAGGCCAAACTCGCTAACTCAAATATTTTACCTCTACGATCATATCGTAGAAACTCTTATTTTCTTGTTACGATGATTCTCCACTTCACTCTGAAATTCTTTGAACTTTTCAAATGTTTCAGACTTGTGCTTCATTAAGTAGATATACCCATATCTGCTCAAATCATCAGTGAAGGTCAGAAAATAACGATACCCGCCGCGAGTTTCAACACTTATTGGTCCACATACATCTGTATGTATGATCTCCAACAAATCTGTTGCTCGCTCCACAATTCTGGAGAACGGAGTTTTAGTCATCTTGCCCATGAGGCATGGTTCGCAAGCACCAAGTGATTCATAATCAAGTGATTCCAAAAGTCCATCACTATGGAGTTTCTTCATGCGCTTTACACCAATATGACTTAAACGGCAGTGCCACAAATAAGTTGCACTATCATTATTAACCTTGCATCTTTTGGCTTCAATATTATGAATATGTGTATCACACGATCGAGATCCAACAAACCATTTTCATTGGGTGTATGACCATAGAAGGTTTTATTCATGTAAACAGAACAACAATTATTCTCTAACTTACATAAATAACCGTATTGCAATAAACATGATCAAATCATATTCATGTTCAACACAAACACCAAATAACACTTATTTAGGTTCAACACTAATCCCGAAAGTATAGGGAGTGTACGATGATGATCATATCAATCTTGGAACTACTTCCAATACACATCGTCACTTCATCCTTTAACTAGTTTCTGTTCATTATGCAACTCCTATTTCGAGTTACTACTCTTTAGCAACTGAACCAATATCAAATACCGAGGGGTTGCTATGAACATTAGTAAAATACACATCAATAATCTGTATATCAAATATACCTTTGTTCACTTTGCCATCCTTCTTATCCGCCAAATATCTAGGGCAGTTCCACTTCTAGTGACCATTTCCTTTGCAGTAGAAGCACTTGTTTCAGGCTTGAGTTTAGCTTTGGGTTTCTTCTTGAAGTTCCCCTTCTATCCCTTTGCCCTTTACTTTAAACAAGTGGCCTGGTTCACCATCAACACTTGATGCTCTTTCTTGATTTCTACCTTCACCGATTTCAGCATCGTGAAGAGTTCAGGAATTACTTTCGTCATTCCTTGCATATTATAGTTCATCACGAAGTTCTACTAACTTGGTGATAGTGTATAGAGAACTTTGTCAATTACTATCTTATCTAGAAGATTAACTCCCACTTGATTCAAGCAATTGTACTACCCAGACAATCTGAGCACATGCTCACTGGTTGAGCTATTCTCCTCCATCTTGTAGGCAAAGTACTGTCAGAGGTCTTATACCTCTCAACACGGGCATGAGTATGAAATACTAATTTCAATTCTTGGAACATCTCATATGCTCCGTGGCGTTTCAAAACGTTTTTGAAGTCCCGGTTATAAGCCGTAAAGCATGGTGCACTAAACTATCAAGTAGTCATCAAATCGAGCTTTTGTCAAAAACGTTCATAACGTCTACATCTGCTCCTACAATAGGTCTGTCACCTAGCGGTGCATCAAGGACATAATTCTTCTGTTCAGCAATGAGGATAATCCTCAGATCACGGAACAATTCCGCATCATTGCTACTAACATCTTTCAACTTGGTTTTCTCTAGGAACATATGAAAAAATAAACGGGGAGCAACATCGCGAGCTATTGATCTACAACATAGATATGCTAATACTACCAGGACTAACTTCATGATAAATTAAAGTTCAATTTAATCATATTAATTAAAGAACTCCCACTTAGATAGACATCCCTCCGGTCATCTAAATGATCACGTGATCCAAATCAACTAAACCATGTCCGATCATCACGTGAGATGGAGTAGTTTCAATGGTGAACATCTTATGTTGATCATATCTACTATATGATTCACGCTCGACCTTTCGGTCTCCAGTGTTCCGAGGCCATATCTGCATATGCTAGGCTCGTCAAGTTTAACCCGAGTATTCTGCGTGTGCAAAACTGGCTTACACCCGTTGTATTTGAACGTAGAGCTTATCACACCCGATCATCACGTGGTGTCTCGGCACGACGAACTTTCGCAACGGTGCATACTCAGGGAGAACACTTATACCTTGAAATTTAATAAGGGATCATCTTATAATGCTACCGTCGTTCTAAGCAAAATAAGAAGCATAATAAGATAAACATCACATGCAATCAAAATATGTGACATGATATGGCCATCATCATCTTGTGCTTTTGATCTCCATCTTCAAAGCACCGTTATGATCACCTTCGTCACCGGCGCGACACCTTGATCTCCATCGTAGCATCGTTGTCGTCTTGCCAACTATTGCTTCTACGACTATCGCTACCGTTTAGTGATAAAGTAAAGCAATTACATGGCGATTGCATTTCATACAATAAAGCGACAACCATATGGCTCCTGCCAGTTGCCGATAACTTTACAAAACATGATCATCTCATACAAAACCGTATAACTCATCATGTCTTGACCATATCACATCACAACATGCCCTGCAAAAACAAGTTAGACGTCCTCTACTTTGTTGTTGCAAGTTTTACGTGGCTGCTACGGGCTTAGCAAGAACCGTTCTTACCTACGCATACGAAACCACAACGATGTTTCGTCAAGTATGTGCTGTTTTAACCTTCACAAGGACCGGGCGTAGCCACACTTGATTCAGCTAAAGTGAGAGAGACAGACACCCGCCAGTCACCTTTAAGCAACGAGTGCTCGTAACGGTGAAACCAGTCTCGCGTAAGCGTACGCGTAATGTCGGTCCGGGCCGCTTCATCTCACAATACCGCCGAAGCAAAGTATGACATGCCGGTAAGCAGTATGACTAGTATCGTCCACAATCTCATTGTGTTCTACTCGTGCATAACATCTACGCATAGACCTGGCTCATGATGCCACTGTTGGGGAACATAGTATTTTAATTGTTTCCTACGATCACGCAAGATCTATCTACCAGATGCATAGCAACGAGAGGGGAGAGTGTGTCTACGTACCCTCGTAGACCGGGAGCGGAAGCGTCAAGTGACGCGGTTGATGTTGTCGAACTTCTTCGCGATCCAACCGATCAAGCACCGAACGTACGGCACCTCCGCGTTCAGCACACGTTCAGCTTGATGACGTCCCACGAGCTCTTGATCCAGTTGAGCTTCACGGGAGAGTTTCGTCAGCACGACGGCGTGGTGACGGATATGATGTGTTCACCGGCGCAGGGCTTCGCCTAAGCTCCGCGACGGTACGACCGAGGTGTGATTCTGTGGAGGGGGGCACCACACACGGCTAAAACAATTCAACTTGTGTGTCTTTGGGTGCCCCCCTGCCCCCGTATATAAAGGAGCAGGGGAGGGAGGCCGGCCGGCCCTTCCTGGTGCGGCTAGAGAGGGAGTCCTACTAGGAATAGGATTGCAATCCTATTCCTAGTAGGATTCACCGAAAGGAAGAAGGGGGAAAGGAATAGGAGAGGTGGCGCCCCCCCAATCCTAGTCCAACTAGGATTCCTAGGTGGGGGCGCCGGCCAGCCCTATGGGCTGCCTCTCTCTCACCCTTTAGGCCCACTATGGACCATCCCCTCTCGTAGGGGGTTCCGGTAACCCCCTCCGGCATTCCCGATAAATCCGAAACTTTTCCGGTATACTTCCGGTGTCCGAATATAGCCGTCCAATATATCAATCTTTATGTCTCGGACATTCCGAGACTCCTCGTCATGTCCGTGATCTCATCCGGGACTCCGAATTACCTTCGGTACATCAATACTCAAAAACTCATAATACCGATCGTCATCAAACGTTAAGCGTGCGGACCCTACGGGTTCGAGAACTATGTAGACATGACCGAGACTCATCTCTGGTCAATAACCAATAGCGGAACCTGGATGTTCATATTGGCTCCTACATATTCTACGAAGATCTTTTATCGGTCAGAACCGCATAACAACATACGTTGTTCCTTTTGTCAAACGGTATGTTACTTGCCCGAGATTCGATCGTCGGTATCTTTATACCTAGTTCAATCTCGTTTACCGGCAAGTCTCTTTACTCGTTCCGTAACACATCATCTCGTGACTAACTCATTAGTCCTTTGCTTGCAAGGCTTATTATGATGTGTGTTACCGAGAGGGCCCAGAGATACCTCTCCGACACTCGGAGTGACAAATCCTAATCTTGATCTATGCCAACACCACGAATACTTTCGGAGACACATGTAGAGCATCTTTATGATCACCCAGTTACGTTGTGACGTTTGATAGCACACAAGGTGTTCCTACGGTATTCGGGAGTTGCATAATCTCATAGTCATAGGAACATGTATAAGTCATGAAGAAAGCAATAGCAGTTAAACTAAACGATCATAGTGCTATGCTAACGGATGGGTCTTGTCCATCACATCATTCTCCTAATGGTGTGATCCCGTTGATCAAATGACAACTCATGTCTATGGTTAGGAAACATAACCATCTTTGATCAATGAGCTAGTCTAGTAGAGGCATACTAGGGACATACTGTTTTGTCTATGTATCCACACATGTACTAAGTTTCCGGTTAATACAATTCTAGCATGAATAAAAGACATTTATCATGATATAAGGAAATACAAATAACATCTTTATTATTGCCTCTAGGGCATATTTCCTTCAAAGGGATCATCTTATAATGCTACCGTCGTTCTAAGCAAAATAAGAAGCATAATAAGATAAACATCACATGCAATCAAAATATGTGACATGATATGGCCATCATCATCTTGTGCTTTTGATCTCCATCTCCAAAGCATCGTCATGATCACCTTCGTCACCGGCGCGACACCTTGATCTCCATCGTAGCATCGTTGTCGTCTCGCCAACTATTGCTTCTACGACTATCGCTACCGCTTAGTGATAAAGTAAAGCAATTACATGGCGATTGCATTTCATACAATAAAGCGACAACCATATGGCTCCTGCCAGTTGCCGATAACTTTACAAAACATGATCATCTCATACAAAACCGTATAATTCATCATGTCTTGACCATATCACATCACAACATGCCCTGCAAAAACAAGTTAGACGTCCTCTACTTTGTTGTTGCAAGTTTTACGTGGCTGCTACGGGCTTAGCAAGAACCGTTCTTACCTACGCATATAAAACCACAACGATGTTTCGTCAAGTATGTGCTGTTTTAACCTTCACAAGGACCGGGCGTAGCCACACTTGATTCAGCTAAAGTGAGAGAGACAGACACCCGCCAGTCACCTTTAAGCAACGAGTGCTCGTAACGGTGAAACCAGTCTCGCGTAAGCGTACGCGTAATGTCGGTCCGGGCCGCTTCATCTCACAATACCGCCGAAGCAAAGTATGACATGCTGGTAAGCAGTATGACTAGTATCGCCCACAACTCATTGTGTTCTACTCGTGCATATCATCTACGCATAGACCTGGCTCATGATGCCACTGTTGGGGAACGTAGTATTTTAAAATTTTCCTACGATCACGCAAGATCTATCTACTAGATGCATAGCAACGAGAGGGGAGAGTGTGTCTACGTACCCTCGTAGACCGGGAGCGGAAGCGTCAAGTGACGCGGTTGATGTTGTCGAACTTCTTCGCGATCCAACCGATCAAGCACCAAACGTATGGCACCTCCGCGTTCAGCACACGTTCAGCTTGATGACGTCCCACGAGCTCTTGATCCAGTTGAGCTTCACGGGAGAGTTTCGTCAGCACGATGGCGTGGTGACGGATATGATGTATTCACCCGGCGCAGGGCTTCGCCTAAGCACCGCGACGGTATGACCGAGGTGTGTTTCTGTGGAGGGGGGCACCGCACACGGCTGGAACAATTCAACTTGTGTGTCTTTGGGTGCCCCCCTGCCCCCCGTATATAAATGAGCAAGGGGGGAGGCCGGCCGGCCCTTGTTTGGTGCATCTAGGGTTGCAATCCTACTAGGAATAGGATTGCAATCCTATTCCTAGTAGGAATCACCAAAAGAAGGAAGAGAGGGAAAGGAAAAAGGAGAGGTGGCGCCCCCCCCAATACTAGTCCAACTAGGAACCCTAGGTGGGGCGCCGGCCAGCCCTATGGGCTGCCTCTCTCTTTCCCTTAAGGCCCACTATGGACCATCCCCCCTCGTAGGGGGGTCCGGTAACCCCCTCCGGCAATCCCGTTAAATCCGAAACTTTTCCGGAACACTTCCGGTGTCCGAATATAGTCGTCCAATATATCAATCTTTATGTCTCGGACATTCCGAGACTCCTCGTCATGTCCGTGATCTCATCCGGGACTCCGAACTACCTTCGGTACATCAAAACTCATAAACTCATAATACCGATCGTCATTAAACGTTAAGCGTGCGGACCCTACGGGTTCGAGAATTATGTAGACATGACCGAGACTCATCTCCGGTCAATAACCAATAGCGGAACCTGGATGTTCATATTGGCTCCTACATATTCTACGAAGATCTTTTATCGGTCAAAACCGCATAACAACATACGTTGTTCCTTTTGTCATCGGTATGTTACTTGCCCGAGATTCGATCGTCGGTATCTCTATACCTAGTTCAATCTCGTTACCGGCAAGTCTCTTTACTCGTTCCGTAACACATCATCTCGTGACTAACTCATTAGTCTTTTGCTTGCAAGGCTTATTGTGATGTGTGTTACCGAGAGGGCCCAGAGATACCTCTCCGACACTCGGAGTGACAAATCCTAATCTTGATATATGCCAACACCACGAATACTTTCGGAGACACCTGTAGAGCATCTTTATGATCACCCAGTTACGTTGTGACGTTTGATAGCACACAAGGTGTTCCTACGGTATTCGGGAGTTGCACAATCTCATAGTCATAGGAACATGTATAAGTCACGAAGAAAGCAATAGCAGTAAAACTAAACGATCATAGTGCTATGCTAACGGATGGGTCTTGTCCATCACATCATTCTCCTAATGATGTGATCCCGTTGATCAAATGACAACTCATGTCTATGGCTAGGAAACATAACCATCTTTGATCAACGAGCTAGTCTAGTAGAGGCATACTAGGGACATACTGTTTTGTCTATGTATCCACACATGTACTAAGTTTCCGGTTAATACAATTCTAGCATGAATAAAAGACATTTATCATGATATAAGGAAATACAAATAACATCTTTATTATTGCCTCTAGGGCATATTTCCTTCAATTTGGACGACACCTGAAGTAAGTCACCAGATATATAAACATTGGACTACCAAGTTTCACCGGAACCTACAACGCCACTTTACCTGAAGAGGAGCGCTGGTTGATTCAAGCTCAAGTTCCAGGAAGGACGTTCAAACCCGTCATCGCACCCATAAAATTTTCCTTTAATGCGCCTACATGGAGCCTAGGCAGGAGCATGGCAGCCCACATCGCTATGGGAAGGATTGGAGAAGTCTACAAGCAGGAGTTAAAGGACACCATCTACCAGATTTGTGGACGTAGAGATGAGCGGTGGGACATGGTCAACACCCGGAAGGACAGGTCCATTGCCTCGGTCATTCAAGAGCTAAACCAGCACATTCGTCGCCAGGAGCACCAGATGTGTGCAGGGATGATAGATTTGAAGAAAGCACTAACCAGGAACTTGGAGTTGGAGGAAGAACTCAAGTCGACACGCGACGGATATGAGGAGGAGATGTTAATACTTGTGGAGAAGAATGATGACTTGACACGAAAGCTAGGAGTACTCATGGGAGAAGAGGAAGAAGAACCCAAGGAGATTCCACCTGAAGACTACATCATCGACGACACGGACTCAGACCCCGATGATAGCGATGATGAGGACTATGAAGATGAAGCTGGAGCAGACATCATGGAATCCTCTACCGATCAAAATTTCTAGAAGACCTTCCTATGACTAGTAGTTTTTCCCATTTAGTAGACTTAGAGCACTTTTGTAACGCTAGATCCGTGTAAGTCCTTGATTGAAATTGATATTGGTGTGATAATGTTTGTGTTTGCCTCATGTGTATTGGGTAGTGATTTTCCCTTAGACCTCTTTTCTATTCTAATCTCTTCCCTCTACAACCATCAGATGCCTCCAAGACGTGAGCCCGGATTTGAGTTTCCCCCTGAGCTCACTCAGTTGATCCAACAACAGAACACCCTGATGTAACTTCTTGTCCAGAACACTCAGAACAACCAGAACAACAACAACAACCCTCCACCACCACCCATGGATAACCTGACCCGTTTCTTAAGGTTACAACCACCGGTGTTTGCTAGTATCATTGAACCAATAGTCGCTGATGACTGGCTGCGCAAGATTGGAAGGGATTTGACCCCTGCTAACTGCTCAGATGCTGAGAAGGTGCGTTTTGCCGCACATCAGTTGTCTGGACCAGCCGCAGCGTGGTGGGAGAATTACACAACCACTTTTCCCATAGCCAATGTTACTTGGGATCAGTTTCAGCAAGCTTTTCGTACCGCCCATGTCTCAACTGGAGCTATGAGCATGAAGAAGCGGGAGTTTCGCAACTTGCGCCAAGGCAACCGTACTGTGGCTCAGTACGTGGATGAGTTTAGTACCCTATCTCGTTATGCCCCAGATGATGTGGCCACAGATGCCGCTAAGCAGGAGAGATTCATGGAAGGGCTGAATGATGAGATGAGTGTACAGTTGATGGTGGCAACTTTCAACAACTACCAGGAGCTGGTTGATCGAGCTCTAATGATTGAAGGGAAGCACCAACAGATTGAAAGTCGCAAGAGGAAGTATGGACAAGGAAAGTACAATTCTGGAGCTCAACAGAAGCCACGTTTTACCCCTAAAACGGTAGGACAATTTCAACATACCCATGGAGGAGGTAGCTCGCACAATCATAGTGGCTCCAAGAATGGGAATGGGAATGGAGGAAGCAACAGACAGAACCGCACTAACGCAACAACTCCAGCCAAGCGCGACCTGAGTCAAGTCACTTGCTTTAAGTGCCAGAAGACGAGACATTACGCCAATGAATGTCCAGAAGCCCAGAATGGAAACGGCAATGCAAGCTCTGGAAAGAAGCCGAACCCTTTTAATAGGGGACAAGTGAACCACCTTAGCGTGGAGGAGGTTGAAGCTCAGCCAGATGCAGTAATAGGTAAGTTTTTAGTTAAGTCCTTTACTGCACTCGTTCTTTTCGATACTAGTGCAACGCATTCATACATTTCAAGGGGATTTGTGGATAAGTATAAGCTGCTAACCCAAGCCCTTAGGTCACCCATGTTAGTAACCTCACCAGGAGCAGAGTATATGGCTAAGTTATGGTGTGATCAGTTGCCATTAAGGATTGGTAACTACACTTTCCCTTCGGACCTAATAGTATTTGAATCTCAAGGACTGGATGTGATATTAGGCATGGATTGGTTATCTAAGTATGAAGGGAATATTGAATGTGCCAGTAAGTCCATTTTGCTTACTATGCCAGAAGGAAGAAGGATCAAGTATGTATCCCGGCATGTGCCGAAAAGGAACAGAGTAAATTCCTTATCAGGAGTTGTTCAGGATGAAGTACCAGTGGTGAAAGATTTCCCTGACGTGTTTCCAGAGGAACTGCCAGGCATGCCACCTGACAGAGATATTGAGTTTTTGATTGAGCTTATGCCAGGCACAGGGCCAATTTCTAAGAGACCATATAGGATGCCCGCAAAGGATTTGGAGGAGATTAAGAAACAGATTAAGGAGTTATTGGATAAAGGTTTTATTCGCCCAAGTTCTTCGCCTTGGGGTTCGCCAATACTTCTAGTGGAGAAAAAGGACGGATCGTTAAGAATGGTTGTTGATTACCGAGGATTGAATGAAGTAACAATCAAGAACAAGTACCCACTGTCGATGATCAATGATCTGTTCGATAGGTTGCAAGGAGCTAAGGTATTTTCCAAGATCGATCTACGATCAGGGTACCATCAATTGAAGATTTGAGAGCAAGACATACCTAAGACGGCCTTTACCACCAGGTATGGGTTGTATGAATATACCGTTATGTCTTTTGGTTTGACTAACGCACCAACATACTTTATGAACCTGATGAACAAAGTGTTTATGGAGTATTTGGATAAGTTCGTCGTGGTGTTCATAGATGATATACTGATCTTCTCAAAGGATGAAGAGGAACATGCAGAGCATTTGCGTTTGGTATTGGAGAAGCTCAGAGAACATCAGTTGTTTGCCAAGTTTAGCAAATGCGAGTTTTGCTTGAAGGAAGTTGGATTCCTCGGACACATTATATCCGGAGAAGGAATAGCAGTAGATCCCACCAAGGTGGACACTGTGACAAATTGGGAAGCACCGACAACAGTTGGAGAAATCCGGAGTTTTCTTGGACTTGCAGGATACTACCGGAGATTTATTGAAAATTTCTCGCGGATTGCCAAACCAATGACGGAGTTGTTAAAGAAGTATACCAAGTTCAATTGGACAGAGGAATGTGAGGCCAGTTTCCAAGAATTAAAGAAACGGTTGGTCTCATCACCTGTGTTGATTCTACCAGACCAACATAAGGACTATGAGGTGTACTGCGACGCTTCACGTCGAGGACTTGGAGCAGTTCTTATGCAGGAAGGAAGAGTTGTTTCGTATGCTTCACGACAACTGAAACCTCATGAATTGAACTATGCCACTCATGATTTGGAGTTAGCAGCCGTAGTTCATGCATTGAAGACTTGGAGACACTTTCTCATCGGAAACCATTGTGAAGTATATACGGATCACAAGAGTTTGAAGTATATATTCACTCAGAAGGAGCTGAATCTCAGGCAAAGGAGATGGCTGGAACTCATTAAGGACTATGACATGAGATTGCATTATCATCCCGGAAAGGCTAACGTAGTAGCCGATGCGCTAAGCCGTAAGAGCCATGTCAATACCCTAATGACGGAGGATTTACCAAAGGAGTTAGCCGAGGACTTACGAGAACTATGTTTGGAGATAGTTCCGAGAGGCTATGTAGCAACATTGGAGATCCAGTCTACCCCGATGGATAAAATCAGAGAAGCTCAGAAGACTGACAAGGAGGTTGCCTCTATAAAGGAGAGGATGAATGAAGGAAAGGCTAAAGGATTTCATGAGGATGAGCACGACACCTTATGGTTTGAGGACCGCATTTATGTGCCTAACGACCTAGGGATCAGGAAGTTGATTCTACAGGAGGCCCATGATTCACCATACTCAATTCACCCAGGAAATACTAAGATGTATTTGGATTTGAAGGATATTTTCTGGTGGACTGGTATGAAGAAAGATATTGCGGAGTATGTAGCAGTTTGTGATGTATGCCAGAGAGTGAAGGCGGAACATCAGAAGCCGGCAAGATTGCTACAACCATTGCCAATACCCGAATGGAAGTGGGATAAGCTAGGTATGGATTTTATTACGAGATTACCCAGGACTCGTTCTGGCTATGACTCGATTTGGGTCGTAGTCAATCGTTTGACAAAGGTAGCTCATTTCATCCCCGTAAAGACTACTTATACCAGTGCAAAGTTGGCAAAGATATACATGACCAGAATCGTATGTTTGCATGGAGTTCCAAGGAGCATCGTATCAGACAGAGGAACCCGGTTTACCTCAAAGTTCTAGAATCAGGTACACGAAACTTTGGGTACCAGGCTAGAGTTTAGCACAACTTTTCACCCGCAGACAGATGGACAGACTGAGAGAGTCAATCAGATTTTGGAGGATATGCTGAGAGCCTGTGCGCTAGATTATGGATCTAGTTGGGACGACAATTTGCCGTATGCCGAATTTTCTTACAAACAACAGTTATCAATCCAGTTTGAAGATGGCCCCTTTCGGAGCGTTATACGGAAGGAGGTGTAGGACTCCGTTGTCGTGGGACGAAGTTGGAGACCGCAAGTTGTTCGGGCCATATTCGATCAAGGAATCGGAACAGAAGGTGAAGTTGATTCGCGATAGGCTCAAGATAGATCGTTCACGAAGTCAGAGACAGAGTTTTGAAGGAAATATGCCCTAGAGGCAATAATAAAGATGTTATTTGTATTTCCTTATATCATGATAAATGTCTTTTATTCATGCTAGAATTGTATTAACCGGAAACTTAGTACATGTGTGGATACATAGACAAAACAGTATGTCCCTAGTATGCCTCTACTAGACTAGCTCATTGATCAAAGATGGTTATGTTTCCTGGCCATAGACATGAGTTGTCATTTGATCAATGGGATCACATCATTAGGAGAATGATGTGATGGACAAGACCCATCCGTTAGCATAGCACTATGATCGTTTAGTTTAACTGCTATTGCTTTCTTCATGACTTATACATGTTCCTATGACTATGAGATTATGCAACTCCCGAATACCGTAGGAACACCTTGTGTGCTATCAAACGTCACAACGTAACTGGGTGATCATAAAGATGCTCTACAGGTGTCTCCGAAAGTATTCGTGGTGTTGGCATAGATCAAGATTAGGATTTGTCACTCCGAGTGTCGGAGAGGTATCTCTGGGCCCTCTCGGTAACACACATCATAATAAGCCTTGCAAGCAAAGGACTAATGAGTTAGTCACGAGATGATGTGTTACGGAACGAGTAAAGAGACTTGCCGGCAACGAGATTGAACTAGGTATAAAGATACCGACGATCGAATCTCGGGCAAGTAACATACCGTTTGACAAAAGGAACAACGTATGTTGTTATGCGGTTCTGACCGATAAAAGATCTTCGTAGAATATGTAGGAGCCAATATGAACATCCAGGTTCCGCTATTGGTTATTGACCAGAGATGAGTCTCGGTCATGTCTACATAGTTCTCGAACCCGTAGGGTCCGCACGCTTAACGTTTGATGACGATCGGTATTATGAGTTTTTGAGTATTGATGTACCGAAGGTAGTTCGGAGTCCCGGATGAGATCACGGACATGACGAGGAGTCTCGGAATGTCCGAGACATAAAGATTGATATATTGGACGGCTATATTCGGACACCGGAAGTATACCGGAAAGGTTTCGGATTTATCGGGAATGCCGGAGGGGGTTACCGGAACCCCCTACGAGAGGGGATGGTCCATAGTGGGCCTAAAGGGTGAGAGAGAGGCAGCCCATAGGGCTGGCCGGCGCCCCCACCTAGGAATCCTAGTTGGACTAGGATTGGGGGGGGCGCCACCTCTCCTATTCCTTTCCCCCTTCTTCCTTTCGGTGAATCCTACTAGGAATAGGATTGCAATCCTATTCCTAGTAGGAATCCCTTCCCTAGCCGCACCAGGAGAGTTGGCCGGCCCCTCCTCCCTTGCTCCTTTATATACGGGGGCAGGGGGGCACCCAAAGACACACAAGTTGAATTGTTTTAGCCGTGTGCGGTGCCCCCCTCCACAGAATCACACCTCGGTCGTACCGTCGCGGAGCTTAGGCGAAGCCCTGCGCCGGTGAACACATCATATCTGTCACCACGCCGTCGTGCTGACGAAACTCTCCCGTGAAGCTCAACTGGATCAAGAGCTCGTGGGACGTCATCAAGCTGAACGTGTGCTGAACGCGGAGGTGCCGTACGTTCGGTGCTTGATCGGTTGGATCGCGAAGAAGTTCGACAACATCAACCGCGTCACTTGACGCTTCCGCTCCCGGTCTACGAGGGTACGTAGACACACTCTCCCCTCTCGTTGCTATGCATCTGGTAGATAGATCTTGCGTGATCGTAGGAAAATTTTAAAATACTACGTTCCCCAACACGACCACTGCAGAAGATAGAGAGAAAATGAAAGTCATTCCCTATGCCTCAGCCATAGGATCTATCATGTATGCAATGCTGTGTACCAGACCTGATGTGTGCCTTGCTATAAGTCTAGCAGGGAGGTACCAAAGTAATCCAGGAGTGGATCACTGGACATCGGTCAAAAACATCCTAAAGTATCTGAAAAGAACAAAGGATATGTTTCTCGTATATGGAGGTGACAAAGAGCTCGTCGTAAACGGTTACGTCGATTCTAGCTTTGACACTGATCCGGATGACTCAAAGTCACAAACCGGATATGTATTTTTATTGAACGGTGGAGCTGTCAGTTGGTGCAGTTCCAAGCAGAGCGTCGTGGCGGGATCTACGTGTGAAGCGGAATACATAGCTGCTTCGGAAGCAGCAAATGAAGGAGTCTGGATGAAGGAGTTCATATCCGATCTAGGTGTAGTACCTAGTGCATCGGGTCCAATGAAAATCTTTTGTGACAACACTGGAGCCATAGCCTTGGCGAAGGAATCTAGGTTTCACAAGAGAACAAAGCACATCAAAAGACGCTTCAATTCCATCCGCGATCTAGTCAAGGAGGGAGACATAGAGATTTGCAAAATACATACGGATCTGAATATTGCAGACCCGTTGACTAAGCCTCTTCCACGGGCAAAACATGATCAGCACCAAGACTCCATGGGTGTGAGGATCATCACTTTGTAATCTAGATTATTGACTCTAGTTCAAGTGGGAGACTGAAGGAAATATGCCCTAGAGGCAATAATAAAGATGTTATTTGTATTTCCTTATATCATGATAAATGTCTTTTATTCATGCTAGAATTGTATTAACTGGAAACTTAGTACATGTGTGGATACATAGACAAAACAGTATGTCCCTAGTATGCCTCTACTAGACTAGCTCATTGATCAAAGATGGTTATGTTTCCTAACCATAGACATGAGTTGTCATTTGATCAACGGGATCACATCATTAGGAGAATGATGTGATGGACAAGACCCATCCGTTAGCATAGCACTATGATCGTTTAGTTTTACTGCTATTGCCTTCTTCATGACTTATACATGTTCCTATGACTATGAGATTATGCAACTCCCGAATACCGTAGGAACACCTTGTGTGCTATCAAACGTCACAACGTAACTGGGTGATCATAAAGATGCTCTACAGGTGTCTCCGAAAGTATTCGTGGTGTTGGCATAGATCAAGATTAGGATTTGTCACTCCGAGTGTCGGAGAGGTATCTCTGGGCCCTCTCGGTAACACACATCACAATAAGCCTTGCAAGCAAAAGACTAATGAGTTAGTCACGAGATGATGTGTTACGGAACGAGTAAAGAGACTTGCCGGTAACGAGATTGAACTAGGTATAGAGATACCGACGATCGAATCTCGGGCAAGTAACATACCGATGACAAAAGGAACAACGTATGTTGTTATGCGGTTTTGACCGATAAAAGATCTTCGTAGAATATGTAGGAGCCAATATGAACATCCAGGTTCCGCTATTGGTTATTATCCGGAGATGAGTCTCGGTCATGTCTACATAGTTCTCGAACCCGTAGGGTCCGCACGCTTAACGTTTAATGACGATCGGTATTATGAGTTTATGAGTTTTGATGTACCGAAGGTAGTTCGGAGTCCCGGATGAGATCACGGACATGACGAGGAGTCTCGGAATGTCCGAGACATAAAGATTGATATATTGGACGGCTATATTCGGACACCGGAAGTATACCGGAAAAGTTTCGGATTTATCAGGAATGCCGGAGGGGGTTACCGGAACCCCCTACGAGAGGGGATGGTCCATAGTGGGCCTAAAGGGAAAGAGAGAGGCAGCCCATAGGGCTGGCCGGCGCCCCCACCTAGGTTTCCTAGTTGGACTAGGATTGGGGGGGGGGGGCACCTCTCCTATTCCTTTCCCCCTTCTTCCTTTTGGTGAATCCTACTAGGAATAGGATTGCAATCCTATTCCTAGTAGGACTCCTTCCCTAGCCGCACCAGGAAGGGCCGGCCGGCCTCCCTCCCCTGCTCCTTTATATACGGGGGCAGGGGGGCACCCAAAGACACACAAGTTGAATTGTTTTAGCCGTGTGCGGTGCCCCCCTCCACAGAATCACACCTCGGTCATACCGTCGCGGAGCTTAGGCGAAGCCCTGCGCCGGTGAACACATCATATCCGTCACCACGCCGTCGTGCTGACGAAACTCTCCCATGAAGCTCAACTGGATCAAGAGCTCGTGGGACGTCATCAAGTTGAACGTGTGCTGAACGCGGAGGTGCCGTACGTTCGGTGCTTGATCGGTTGGATCGCGAAGAAGTTCGACAACATCAACCGCGTCACTTGACGCTTCCGCTCCCGGTCTACGAGGGTACGTAGACACACTCTTCCCTCTCGTTGCTATGCATCTGGTAGATAGATCTTGCGTGATCGTAGGAAAATTTTAAAATACTATGTTCCCCAACAGTGGCATCATGAGCCAGGTCTATGCGTAGATGATATGCACGAGTAGAACACAATGAGTTGTGGGCGATACTAGTCATACTGCTTACCAGCATGTCATACTTTGCTTCGGCCGTATTGTGAGATGAAGCGGCCCGGACCGACATTACGCGTACGCTTACGCGAGACTGGTTTCACCGTTACGAGCACTCGTTGCTTAAAGGTGACTGGCGGGTGTCTGTCTCTCTCACTTTAGCTGAATCAAGTGTGGCTACGCCCGGTCCTTGTGAAGGTTAAAACAACACATACTTGACGAAACATCGTTGTGGTTTTATATGCGTAGGTAAGAACGGTTCTTGCTAAGCCCGTAGCAGCCACGTAAAACTTGCAACAACAAAGTAGAGGACGTCTAACTTGTTTTTGGAGGGCATGTTGTGATGTGATATGGTCAAGACATGATGAGTTATACGGTTTTGTATGAGATGATCATGTTTTGTAAAGTTATCGGCAACTGGCAGGAGCCATATGGTTGTCGCTTTATTGTATGAAATGCAATTGCCATGTAATTGCTTTACTTTATCACTAAGCGGTAGCGATAGTCGTAGAAGCAATAGTTGACGAGACGACAACGATGCTACGATGGAGATCAAGGTGTCGCGCCGGTGACGAAGGTGATCATGACGGTGCTTTGGAGATGGAGATCAAAAGCACAAGATGATGATGGCCATATCATGTCACATATTTTGATTGCATGTGATGTTTATCTTATTATGCTTCTTATTTTGTGTAGAACGACGGTAGCATTATAAGATGATCCCTTACTAAATTTCAAGGTATAAGTGTTCTCCCTGAGTATGCACCGTTGCGAAAGTTCGTCGTGCCGAGACACCACGTGATGATCGGGTGTGATAAGCTCTACGTTCAAATACAACGGGTGTAAGCCAGTTTTGCACACGCAGAATACTCGGGTTAAACTTGACGAGCCTAGCATATACAGATATGGCCTCGGAACACTGGAGACCGAAAGGTCGAGCGTGAATCATATAGTAGATATGATCAACATAAGATGTTCACCATTGAAACTACTCCATCTCACGTGATGATCGGACATGGTTTAGTGAGGGATGTCTATCTAAGTGGGAGTTCTTTAAATTAATATGATTAAATTGAACTTTAATTTATCATGAACTTAGTCCTGATAGTTTTGCATATCTATGTCGTTGTAGATCAATGGCCCGTGCTACCGTTCCTTTGAATTTTAATGCATTCCTAGAGAAAGCTAAGTTGAAAGATGATGGTAGCAATTACACGGACTGGGTCCGTAACCTGAGGATTATCCTCATTGCTGCACAGAAGAATTATGTCCTTGAAGCACCGCTAGGTGACAAGCCCCCTTCCGCTGATGTAGACGCTTTGAACGTCTGGCAGTCAGGGTCTGATGACTACACGATAGTTCAGTGTGCCATGCTTTACGGCTTAGAACCGGGACTTCAACGACGTTTTGAACGTCATGGACCATATGAGATGTTCCAGGAGTTGAAGTTAATATTTCAAGCAAATGCCCGAATTGAGAAATATGAGATTTCCAATAAGTTCTACAGCTGCAAGATGGAGGAGAATAGTTCTATCAGTGAACACTTGCTCAGAATGTCTGGGTACTACAATCATATGACTCAACTTGGTTGCAAAGTTGACGAGGATAGTGTTATTGATAGAGTTCTTCAATCACTGCCACCAAGCTATAAAGGCTTCGTGATGAACTATAACATGCAAGGGATGCAAAAGACAATTCCCGAGCTCTTCGCTATGCTCAAAGCTGCGGAGGTAGAAATCAAAAAGGAGCATCAAGTGTTGATGGTTAGCAAGACCACTAGTTTCAAGAAAAAGGGCAAGGGAAAGAAAGGGAACTTAAAAAAGAATAGCAAGTCAGTTGCTACTTCCACGAAGAAACCCAAATCTGGAGCCAAGCCTGAAACTGAGTGCTTCTACTGCAAGGGGACTGGACACTGGAAGCGGAACTGCCCCAAGTATTTGGCGGATAAGAAGGATGGCAAGATGAACAAAGGTATATGTGATATACATGTTATTGATGTGTACCTTACTAATGCTCGTAGTAGTACCTGGGTATTTGATACCGGTTCGGTTGCTAATATTTGTAACTCGAAACAGGGACTACGGATTAAACGAAGATTAGCTAAGGATGAGGTGACGATGCGCGTGGGAAACGGTTCCAAAGTCGATGTGATCGCCGTCGGCACGCTACCTCTACATCTACCTTCGGGATTAGTTTTAGACCTAAATAATTGTTATTTGGTGCCAGCGTTGAGCATGAACATTATATCTGGATCTTGTTTATTGCGAGACGGTTATTCATTTAAATCAGAGAATAATGGTTGTTCTATTTTAATGAATAATATCTTTTATGGTCATGCACCCTTGAAGAGTGGTCTATTCTTATTGGATCTCGATTGTAGTGATACACATATTCATAATATTGAAACCAAAAGATGCAAGGTTAATAATGATAGTGCAACTTATTTGTGGCACTGCCGTTTAGGTCATATTGGTGTAAAACGCATGAAGAAACTCCATAATGACGGACTTTTGGAATCACTTGATTATGAATCACTTGGTGCTTGCGAACCATGCCTCATGGGCAAGATGACTAAAACTCCATTCTCCGGAACTATGGAGCGAGCAACAGATTTGTTGGAAATCATACATACTGATGTATGTGGACCAATGAGTGTTGATGCTCGCGGCGGGTATCGTTATTTTCTGACCTTCACTGATGATTTGAGCAGATATGGGTATATCTACTTAATGAAACACAAGTCTGAAACATTTGAAAAGTTCAAAGAATTTCAGAGTGAAGTAGAGAATCATCGTAACAAGAAAATAAAGTTCCTACGATCTGATCGCGGAGGAGAATATTTGAGTTACGAGTTTGGTCTTCATTTGAAACAATGTGGAATAGTTTCACAACTCACGCCACCTGGAACACCACAGCGTAATGGTGTGTCCGAACGTCGTAACCGTACTTTATTAGATATGGTGCGATCTATGATGTCTCTTACCGATTTACCACTATCGTTTTGGGGTTATGCTTTAGAGACAGCTGCATTCACGTTAAATAGGGCACCATCTAAATCCGTTGATACGACCCCTTATGAACTATGGTTTGGCAAGAAACCAAAGTTGTCGTTTCTTAAAGTTTGGGGCTGCGATGCTTATGTGAAAACACTTCAACCTGATAAGCTCGAACCCAAGTCGGAAAAATGTGTCTTCATAGGATACCCAAAAGAGACTGTTGGGTACACCTTCTATCACATATCCGAAGGCAAAATATTCGTTGCTAAGAACGGATCCTTTCTAGAAAAAGAGTTTCTCTCGAAAGAAGTGAGTGGGAGGAAAGTAGAACTTGATGAGGTAATTGTACCTTCTCCCGGATTGGAAAGTAGTACATCACAGGAAATTGTTCCAGTGATTCCTACACCAATTAGTGAGGAAGTTAATGATAATGATCATGAAACTTCGGATCAAGTTTCTGCTGAACGTCGTAGATCAACCAGAGTACGTTCCGCACCAGAGTGGTACGGCAACCCAGTTCTGGAAATCATGTTACTAGACCATGATGAACCTACGAACTATGAGGAAGCGATGATGAGCCCAGATTCCGCAAAATGGCTTGAAGCCATGAAATCTCAGATGGGATCCATGTATGAGAACAAAGTGTGGACTTTGGTTGACTTGCCCGATGATCGGCAAGCCATCGAAAATAAATGGATCTTCAAGAGGAAGACCGACGCAGACGGTAATATTACTGTTTACAAAGCTCGACTTGTTGCGAAAGGTTTTCGACAAGTTCAAGGAGTTGACTACGATGAGACTTTCTCACCTGTAGCGATGCTTAAGTCTGTCCGAATCATGTTAGCAATTGCCGCATTTTATGATTATGAAATCTGGCAAATGGATGTCAAAACTGCATTCCTAAATGGATATCTCAAAGAAGAGTTGTATATGATGCAACCAGAAGGTTTTGTCGATCCAAAAGGTGCTAACAAAGTATGCAAGCTCCAGCGATCCATCTATGGACTGGTGCAAGCATCTCGGAGTTGGAATATACGCTTTGATGAGGTGATCAAAGCATATGGTTTTATACAGACTTTTGGAGAAGCCTGTATTTACAAGAAAGTGAGTGGGAGCTCTGTAGCATTTCTAATATTGTATGTAGATGACATATTATTGATTGGAAATGATATAGAATTTCTGGATAGCATAAAAGGATACTTGAATAAAAGTTTTTCAATGAAAGACCTCGGAGAAGCTGCTTACATATTAGGCATCAAAATCTATAGAGATAGATCAAGACGCTTAATTGGACTTTCACAAAGCACATACCTTGATAAGATTTTGAAGAAGTTCAAAATGGATCAGTCAAAGAAAGGGTTCTTGCCTGTTTTACAAGGTATGAAGTTGAGTAAGACTCAATGCCCGACCACTGCAGAAGATAGAGAGAAAATGAAAGTCATTCCCTATGCCTCAGCCATAGGATCTATCATGTATGCAATGCTGTGTACCAGACCTGATGTGTGCCTTGCTATAAGTCTAGCAGGGAGGTACCAAAGTAATCCAGGAGTGGATCACTGGACAGCGGTCAAAAACATCCTAAAGTATCTGAAAAGAACTAAGGATATGTTTCTCGTATATGGAGGTGACAAAGAGCTCATCGTAAATGGTTACGTCGATTCTAGCTTTGACACTGATCCGGATGACTCTAAGTCACAAACCGGATATGTATTTTTATTGAACGGTGGAGCTGTCAGTTGGTGCAGTTCCAAGCAGAGCGTCGTGGCGGGATCTACGTGTGAAGCGGAATACATAGCTGCTTCGGAAGCAGCAAATGAAGGAGTCTGGATGAAGGAGTTCATATCCGATCTAGGTGTAGTACCTAGTGCATCGGGTCCAATGAAAATCTTTTGTGACAACACTGGAGCCATAGCCTTGGCGAAGGAATCCAGGTTTCACAAGAGAACAAAGCACATCAAAAGACGCTTCAATTCCATCCGCGATCTAGTCAAGGAGGGAGACATAGAGATTTGCAAAATACATACGGATCTGAATGTTGCAGACCCGTTGACTAAGCCTCTTCCACGGGCAAAACATGATCAGCACCAAGACTCCATGGGTGTGAGGATCATCACTTTGTAATCTTGATTATTGACTCTAGTTCAAGTGGGAGACTGAAGGAAATATGCCCTAGAGGCAATAATAAAGATGTTATTTGTATTTCCTTATATCATGATAAATGTCTTTTATTCATGCTAGAATTGTATTAACCGGAAACTTAGTGAATGTGTGGATACATAGACAAAACAGTATGTCCCTAGTATGCCTCTACTAGACTAGCTCATTGATCAAAGATGGTTATGTTTCCTGGCCATAGACATGAGTTGTCATTTGATCAACGGGATCACATCATTAGGAGAATGATGTGATGGACAAGACCCATCCGTTAGCATAGCACTATGATCGTTTAGTTTAACTGCTATTGCTTTCTTCATGACTTATACATGTTCCTATGACTATGAGATTATGCAACTCCCGAATACCGTAGGAACACCTTGTGTGCTATCAAACGTCACAACGTAACTGGGTGATCATAAAGATGCTCTATAGGTGTCTCCGAAAGTATTCGTGGTGTTGGCATAGATCAAGATTAGGATTTGTCACTCCGAGTGTCGGAGAGGTATCTCTGGGCCCTCTCGGTAACACACATCATAATAAGCCTTGCAAGCAAAAGACTAATGAGTTAGTCACGAGATGATGTGTTACGGAACGAGTAAAGAGACTTGCCGGTAACGAGATTGAACTAGGTATAGAGATACCGACGATCGAATCTCGGGCAAGTAACATACCGATGACAAAAGGAACAACGTATGTTGTTATGCGGTTTGACCGACAAAGATCTTCGTAGAATATGTAGGAGCCAATATGAGCATCCAGGTTCCGCTATTGGTTATTGACTGGAGATGAGTCTCGGTCATGTCTACATAGTTCTCGAACCCGTAGGGTCCGCACGCTTAACGTTTGATGACGATCGGTATTATGAGTTTATGAGTATTGATGTACCGAAGGTAGTTCGGAGTCCCGGATGAGATCACGGACATGACGAGGAGTCTCGGAATGTCCGAGACATAAAGATTGATATATTGGACGGCTATATTTGGACACCGGAAGTATACCGGAAAAGTTTCGGATTTATCGGGAATGCCGGAAGGGGTTACCGGAACCCCCTACGAGAGGGGATGGTCCATAGTGGGCCTAAAGGGAAAGAGAGAGGCAGCCCATAGGGCTGGCCGGCGCCCCCACCTAGGGTTCCTAGTTGGACTAGGATTGGGGGGGCGCCACCTCTCCTATTCCTTTCCCTCTTCTTCCTTTTGGTGAATCCTACTAGGAATAGGATTGCAATCCTATTCCTAGTAGGACTCCTTCCCTAGCCGCACCAGGAGAGGTTGGCCGGCCCTCCTCCCTTGCTCCTTTATATACGGGGGCAGGGGGGCACCCAAAGACACACAAGTTGAATTGTTTTAGCCGTGTGCGGTGCCCCCCTCCACAGAATCACACCTCGGTCATACCGTCGCGGAGCTTAGGCGAAGCCCTGCGCCGGTGAACACATCATATCCGTCACCACGCCGTCGTGCTGACGAAACTCTCCCGTGAAGCTCAACTGGATCAAGAGCTCGTGGGACGTCATCAAGCTGAACGTGTGCTGAACGCGGAGGTGCCGTACGTTCGGTGCTTGATCGGTTGGATCGCGAAGAAGTTCGACAACATCAACCGCGTCACTTGATGCTTCCGCTCCCGGTCTACGAGGGTACGTAGACACACTCTTCCCTCTCGTTGCTATGCATCTGGTAGATAGATCTTGCGTGATCGTAGGAAAATTTTAAAATACTACGTTCCCCAACAAGTTTACCTTCGAGTATCTCCACTTCGAGGAGTTAAGCGCTTTGGAGTTAAGGGAAAACTAGCGCCCCGTTTTGTAGGACCATATAAGATTATGGAACGTATGGGAGAAGTAGCCTACAAGTTGGAACTGCCCGACGGATTGTCAGGAGTTCACGATGTATTCCATGTTTCCCAGTTGAAGAAATGCCACGCCGAGATGGCTGAGATACCGCTAAGGGATACTGTGCCATTGGAAACTATTCAGCTGGACAACGACTTGACCTATGAAGAGAGACCAGTCAAGATCCTTGAGTATGCCAGCCGAGTCACCCGCAACAAGGTTATCAAGTTTTGCAAAGTTCAGTGGAGTCACCACACCGAGGATGAAGCCACCTGGGAACGAGAGGAAGACCTGCAGAAGGACCACTGATGGCTTCACGCCCCTCGTTGGTTACCCCAAGTGGAAGGTTTGAGATGCAGTGTAGCGGTAGTTTTCCCTTGGCAAAGATACCAAGGATCGAATTCCCCTGAGACTCCAAGGTTCAACAAGAAGGTGTCAACTGCTAGCGGTGCAACTAGCGATCAACCGGACCTGCACACAGATACAAATAACTTTGCTCCCAACGAGTACAGAGAGGTTGTCAATCCCTCCGGCCTTGTCGTTTACAAAGGATCAAACGCAAGAGATAATAGTGATAGGTATAATTGCAACTAGTAAGTAAGAACTGAAAGTAAATAGCGGATGTGATCAGTGATGGTAATATGGACCGGGGTCCCATGATGTTCACTAGTGATGTCTCTCTCCCAAAAGACGATGAAACAGCTATGTGAGGTAAACGAATTACAGCTGGGCAATTGACAGGATTATGTGCGCAAACCAATGCTAACTATGCTGCAAAGAAAGGTAGAGGCTCAAAATCATGGGCGGTACGCTAAGGTAAGTAGACCGAAATCCATCTGCATCTACTACTAATAATCCACCTTGAGATATCTATCCAGAACATCTCGCTGGTATTAAGTTGCGAGTCCCACCCATAGTGTAAACTCAAAGCAACAGACAACTACATTAAAAGAACTTTGCGTAAAGTAAACAATCCTTGCACCCGCGAGTACAAGCACCGTTGTTTTCCCCCTTGTGGCAACAGCACATCCCCTAGACTCATGTTTCTGTCACTCAAGCTAGTCATCGAGGGGCATGAACCCACAATCAAGCATAACGTTCCCTCTTGGAGTCACTACCTACTACTTGGCCAAAGCAATAAACAGCAACGGAGAACATGCAAGAATTACTCAAGAACATAAATATAAAAGAGGTAAATCAAATATATTACTCACACACAATCTGAACATAATCTCATAATCCATCGGATCCCAGCAAACTCATCATAGCAACAACATAAGGATTACATATGTGCCTCGATCATGTAGGGCAGCTCACGAGGTCTAATTAGTGAAGAACAAAGAGGGGAGGAGAACATCACATAGCTACTGGTCATGGACCCATGGTCCAAGGGAGACTACTCACAACTCATCCGGGAGGCGTCCATGGTGGTGGAGAGGCTCCCGGTGGTGATCCTCCCCTCCGGCAGGGTGCCGGGAAGAGTTCTCCTAGTGCTCCCGATCTTGGAAGCGCGGCGGCGGCGGAACAGAGATGAGATCGCGAAAAAGGGTTTCGTCCTCGAGGGTTTCAGGACGCGGTGTAAATATATGCCAAAGGGGGGCATCAGCGGAGGCTTGGGGGGCCCAGGCGCCCCCCCCGGTGCGGCCAGGAGGGGGGCCGCGCCCCCAGGGCGCCTGGAGCCTTGGTGGCCCCCCTCCGGCCCTACTTTGGCCGCATGGAAGCTTCCGGAACGCTGATTTTTTATATATTTTTCCCGGAATTTTTCTGGCAGTTTACGTAATGGGAAAACCTGAAATACAAAAACAGCAGAAAACAGAAACTGGCACTGGGGTGCACTGAGTTAATAGGTTAGTCCAAATATGATCAAAAGTGTATGGAAGTGCATAAATATCATAGCAATATCACACAAAAGAGGCATGGAGCAAGAAGAAATTATAGATACGTTTTGGACGTATCAACATCCCCAAGCTTAATTCCTGCTCGTCCTCGAGTAGGTAAATGATAACAAGCATAATTTCTGTGGTGACATGCTATTAACCATATAAGGACTTTTTACAGTCACATGACAAGTGCTTACTGAGACAATGAGTCTGTAGTAATTAAGTTGCCTCATGAGAAAATCACAAAGAACTGAAAGTTTTACAATATGATACTAAAATACTCAATAGATTTGTAATGAGCATGGTGTGCAAATATGACAAAGTGATATCTCGCTTGCCCCCTTTAGTGAAGCAAAACATAAATGCAGGGGCACCTCCAAGGTTTATGTGACGACTAGATACAATGATTTCAGAATAAACGATATCATAATCATGCAAAAGACAATGGTACTTTGGGACAATGCACATTACACTCAGAATGACAATCATGCTCTCAATAGTTGGTGCTTTAAAGAAGGTGGAGTCTCTCGAACTGTGGCTTTTGATGGCAAGGTTGAAAACCCATGGTCGGAAACAAAAACTAATCATGTACCAGAGCTCTTGGTTTTAAAAATAGAGGTAATAATTATTTTTTAGAATATGCATATTTCGTCAACGAATGCTAGCAGATAACTCAATCACTTCTTGAGCTGGACAAGTTTCGAGGAACGGCTCCCGAATGAGGACGATCACATCCTCTTAATCTCCTTTGTTTATCACTGCCAAAGTTTTCTGATTTCTCATGAACAAAGCGTGAAGGAGGGTTTGTTTGTTGTATAATTTTTTAATGAGCCGGGCGCACTCTATGCCAGTTCCTTCTCGTATTATGGGTTTGCACATTAGACATGCAATCCCGGGGTGAAGCTTGTCCAACTTAAAAAGATCATGAATTAACTACTACTTCCTCATGAACTAAAACAGAGGCACAAAAGAGAAATGCTTTTTTTAATAATTTCGAGATGGTACATGAAAGTCTTCGTTAGGAATGGTAGGTAAATACCATGTATAGGAAGGTATGGTGGACTCATATGGCATAACTGGTTTAAAGGATTTTGGATGCACAAGCAGTCAGTCCGCTTAGTACAGGCGAAGGTTAGCAAAAGACTGGGAGCGACCAACTAAAAGAGCAATGACGGTCATAATCATGCAGAGCGACAAAGCAACATTGAATCAGGCATGGAAGTTATATCGCTACTCAGAAATTAAAGATCATCAAGGCTTGATAGACTTTCTTTACAGTCTTAAATATGCGTGAGCATACGCCAAGTCAATCAAAATAAATTCCTGGAGGAAGATATCACTAAACCATACCACATCATAGGCAAACAAATCATGTTGGTACTCCATTAACACATTGAGAACCCCCCAGCTATTTGAGACTAACCATAAGAACACATGAACTACTAAGCATCATTATGCACATAGCATTTTTATCATAGACATATCGACCAGTGCAACAGAAGCCAACTCTCTTAATAAGATAAGCATGATACTAAAGAGAGTTCCAGCGACCAACTAAACAAAAGCTCTTTAAAAAGTAAAGCGTGAAAACTAAGAGCTGAACATGATAGTAGCTATTGAAAGACAAAGAACACACACAACAAGGATAGACATGAAAATTCGATGTTATGTTCTAGGTTGAAGTGGAGCGTGTTTCTCCCCCACACAAAGAAAGCTGAGTTCCAACTCGTTATGAAAAGCAAGCAAAGCTAAAGAAAACTAAAAAGGAAACTAAAAGCAAGACGCTCCAAGCATAGCACATAACACATGAAGTGATAAAAATATAGTGGAACGAAAGACGAACTGATAATTGTTGATGGAGAAGGGGATGCATGGGGGCATACCCAAGCTTAGACGCTTGAGTCTTCTTGAATATTTATTGGGGGTGCACGGGGGCATCCCCAAGCTTGAGCGTTTGACACTCCTGAATCTTTTTATCATCTTCCCTCGCACACTTGAAAACTCCCTTCATACATAACTCATCATAATCTGATTAGTGAGGTTAGTACCCTTAATAAAATAATTGTTCCTTGCTGGAAATAAGGATATTCTTGAAGGTCTACTGTTTCTCAAGATTGCCAAAAGGTTTTTGCAAAGAAAAAGCAAGCTCAAGGTTTGCAAAATGAAGGAAAGGCGAAACAGGACAGAATCTGTGAAAAATAGACCAGCAGGTAGTAAATGATTTTTTTCGGGGCACTTCTGCAACTCAAATAAAAAAAACTCAGAACAGACGCCCGAAAGCCAATTGTATAGAGCACGCTGTCGAAAAAAGTCAGACCAAAAAGATGATCTGGTGATTTTATACGAATTTTTCTGTCCAAGGACAGAATCTGTTTCCTGGACAGCACGTCACAACTTTTGAACTTTCTTGCAATCAGAGGCTACACTTGGCACAAAGCTGAAAAGTAAAGATACAATGATGATGCTACTGTAGTAACAACATCAAGACACAACAAAAGCAAAAGAAAATTTTATTCATTGTGGGCTGCCTCCCAAAAGCGCTTTCTTTTATGCCTTTAAGCTAGGCATAATGCAAAGAGATCAAGTTTTATCAAGAGTAAAAGAATAGCTAGCCCGTATAACGGACTGAAACGGTAACTTAATCTTCTTTCTAGGGAAGTGTTCCATCCCTTTCTTGATAGGAAATTGGAATCTTATTTTCCCCTCTTTCATGTCAATGATGGCACCAACGGTGCGAAGAAAAGGACGTCCCAAAATAATTGGACAAGAAGGTTCACATTCAATATCCATAATAGTAAAATCAACGGGAACATAATTGTCATTGACAATGATAAGAACATCGTTGATCCTCCCCAAGGGTTTCTTTATGGAAGAATCAACAAGACGAACACCGAAAGAACAAGAATCAAAAGGTTTCAATTTAAGCATACCATATATTCTTTTGGGCATAACAGAGGTACTAGCTCCAACATCACATAAAGCATAGCAAGAGAAGTTATTCAACTTAATTTTAATCATAGGATCCCAACCATCTTCTAGCTTTCTAGGTATGGAGGCTTCTACTCTAAGTTTCTCCTCCCTAGCTTTGATGAGAGCATTAGTGATATGCTCTGTAGAGGTAAGGTTAAGCGTGCTAGTGCGGGGATCTTTAGACATCTTGTGAAGGAAATCAATAACTTCGGTAAGGGTGCAATTATCAAAATCAAGGTCACTAATATCAAGTAAAGTGGTAGTGGTGTCCTTTAGGCTCACTTGTTTGGTAGTTTCTATGGTCATAGCATGACCATTAATAGGTCCAATGGGACCAGGAGTGCATTGGGTGCTAAGAGTTTGGATATCCTCAACAACTTGGATAGTAGCAACAGTGTGGTGGGTAGGAAGGTTCTTAATTCTATCTTCTTCCTCCTTTTCTCTAGCCCATCTCTCTTGAAGTATAGCCAACATCCTAATGTTTTCATTAATTTGCACTTGAATAGCATTCATAGGAGTGGTCTTCCTCTCCTCAAGAGGGGAAGTTCTAATTTTAAGCAACTCTACCTCATGGGCTAAATTGTCTACCTTCGAAGAGAGATTATCTAGTTTGTTTAGTTTTTCTTCTACACTCTTATTGAAGGCTTTTTGGGTAGTGATGAAATCTTTAAGCATACTCTTTAGTTCAGAAGTGGAGTTCTTGGTGCTAGGATAAGCATTGTTGTTCCCATAGGAATTAGAGGGGAACGGTCTAGGATTGCTACCAAAATTACTCCTATAAGCATTATTATTAAAATTGTTTCTAGAGATAAAGTTCACATCTACTTGTTCTTGAGCAATCAAAGAATTTAAAGGAACATCACGAGGATCAATAGAAGATTGCTTGGAAAGTAGAGACATGATCAAGTCAACTTTTTTATTTAGGGAGGAAATCTCCTCGAGAGAGTTTACCTTCCTACCTGTTGGAGCGCGTTCGGTGTGCCATTGGGAATAATTGGTCATCATCTCATCGAGAAGCTTCGTGGCAGCACCAAGTGTAGTTGACATAAAGGTTCCTCCCGCGGCCGAATCTAACAAATTCCGCGAGGTAAAGTTCAAGCCTGCATAAAAAGTTTGGATAACCATCCAAGTAGTCAAACCATGAGTAGGGCAGTTCTTGACAAGAGATTTCATGCGTTCCCAAGCTTGGGCAACCTGTTCATTATCAAATTGTTTGAAATTCATTATGTTACTCCTTAGTTGGATAATTTTAGCAGGTGGATAGTACTTTCCAATAAAAGCATCTTTGCACTTGTCCCAAGAATCTATGCTATTTCTAGGAAAGGATTGAAACTAAATTTTAGCTCCTCCTCTCAAGGAGAAAGGAAAAAGCTTAAGCTTAACAATATTACCATCTATTTCTTGGTACTTTTGCATATCACAGAGTTCAACAAAATTGTTTAAGTGTAAAGCAGCATCATCTCCAGCACCGGAGAATTGATCTTTCATAACTAGGTTCAGTAAAGCAGGTTTAATTTCATAAGAAGGTGCTGAAGTGGCAGGTGTAGTGATAGGTGTGCAGATAAAGTCATCGTTGTTATGACTAGTGAAGTCACACAACTTGGTGTTCTCGGTGGAACCCATAGCAGCAAGCAAGCAAGATAACTATTTTTGTGATTTTTGATAAAAGATACTAAAGCAAAAATTGAAAGGTAAACTAACAAGACTAAAAAGCAATGGTAAAAGATAGCGTGCAACTCCCCTATCTTGAAGAGTGGAGTCCCCGGCGACGGCGCCAGAAAACTTTGCTTGATGGCTTCTCGCCCCTCGTTGGTTACCCCAAATGGAAGGTTTGAGATGCAGTGTAGCGGTAGTTTTCCCTTGGCAAAGATACCAATGATCGAATTCCCCTGAGACTCCAAGGTTCAACAAGAAGGTGTCAACTGCTAGCGGCGCAAATAGTGATCAACCGGACCTGCACACAGATACAAATAACTTTGCTCCCAACGAGTACAGAGAGGTTGTCAATCCCTCCGGCCTTGTCGTTTACAAAGGATCAAACGCAAGAGATAATAGTGATAGGTATAATTGCAACTAGTAAGTAAGAACTGAAAGTAAATAGCGGATGTGATCAGTGATGGTAATATGGACCGGGGTCCCATGATGTTCACTAGTGATGTCTCTCTCCCAAAAGAAGATAAAATAGCTATGTGAGGTAAACGAATTACAGCTGGGCAATTGACAGGATTATGTGCGCAAACCAATGCTAACTATGCTGCAAAGAAAGGTAGAGGCTCAAAAGCATGGGCGGTACGCCAAGGTAAGTAGACCGAAATCCATCTGCATCTACTACTAATCATCCACCTTGAGATATCTATCCAGAACATCTCGCTGGTATTAAGTTGCGAGTCCCACCCATAGTGTAAACTCAAAGCAACAGACAACTGCATTAAAAGAACTTTGCGTAAAGTAAACAATCCTTGCACTCGCGAGTACAAGCACCGTTGTTTTCCCCCTTGTGGCAACAGCACATCCCCTAGACTCATGTTTCTGTCACTCAAGCTAGTCATCGAGGGGCATGAACCCACAATCAAGCATAACGTTCCCTCTTGGAGTCACTACCTACTACTTGGCCAAAGCAATAAACAGCAACGGAGAACATGCAAGAATTACTCAAGAACATAAATATAAAAGAGGTAAATCAAATATATTACTCACACACAATCTGAACATAATCTCATAATCCATCAGATCCCAGCAAACTCATCATAGCAACAGCATAAGGATTACATATGTGCATCGATCATGTAGGGCAGCTCACGAGGTCTAATTAGTGAAGAACAAAGAGGGGAGGAGAACATCACATAGCTACTGGTCATGGACCCATGGTCCAAGGGAGACTACTCACAACTCATCCGGGAGGCGTCCATGGTGGTGGAGAGGCTCCCGGTGGTGATCCTCCCCTCCGGCAGGGTGCCGGGAAGAGTTCTCCTGGTGCTCCCGATCTTGGAAGCGCGGCGGCGGCGGAACAGAGATGAGATCGCGAAAAAGGGTTTCGTCCTCGAGGGTTTCGGGACGCGGTGTAAATATATGCCAAAGGGGGGCATCAGCCGAGGCCTGGGGGGCCCAGGCGCCCCGCCGGCGCGGCCAGGAGGGGGGCCGCGCCCCCAGGGCGCCTGGAGCCCTGGTGGCCCCCCTCCGGCCCTACTTTGGCCGCATGGAAGCTTCCGGAACGCTGATTTTTTATATATTTTTCCCGAAATATTTCTGGCAGTTTACGTAATGGGAAAACCTGAAATACAAAAACAGCAGAAAACAGAAACTGGCACTGGGGTGCACTGAGTTAATAGGTTAGTCCAAATATGATCAAAAGTGTATGGAAGTGCATAAATATCATAGCAATATCACACAAAAGAGGCATGGAGCAAGCAGAAATTATAGATACGTTTTGGACGTATCAACCACCCTCACCTATTTTCTAGCCAACCCGAATCTCGAGGGCGAGATTCATCTTAAGGGGGGTAGGTTTGTAACATCCCAAATTTTCAATTTGGAATGTTATACGCTAGATCATCATGAATATCATATTTTCTTGCTTTTGGTGGATCCAAGAAAATCCTAAGCAACTCAAGGACCCTCGGAGAGAGTTGGGGATTTCTATATTTTCATATTTGAGGTTTCTCAAATTTTGAAAATAGGATCATTTGATTTTATTTATTTTATCTTCAAGTATTTCTATCATAAAAATATGAGAGAGGGAGTAAAATGACTCTCCCAAAAATAAAGAAATACAGAGGATTTAATAAAAAAATCAAATAAGTTTTCTTTGGAGTTTTATTTGAATTTGGAAAAATTGCATGTTTTCAAAAATGCATTTTAGTGCCAAGAAAATGTTCATCTTGTTCTAAATATTCTATTTAGACGGTGATAAATTTGTTTTGGCAATTTTAGATTTTTATTTCTTTTTCTAGAGTTCTTTTCGTAGCGTCGGCGTAATTAGAAAAAAAGGAGGACTCGACCCGACTGGGCCGAAGCCCAGCCGAGCGAGGCCCAGCCCCGCCGCACCGCCTTCCCCGCCGAGCCCCGCCGTGGCTGGGTCGGACTCTGCCGCCGCCGCCGCCGCGGTTTGCTTGCCTCCTCCCCCAAGCTTCTAGCCCCCCTATATATATAGCCTCCCCCTGTCTCTGCCGCACACCGACGCCGTCGCCGCAAGCCCCGCCGCCGCCGCTGCAGTCGCCGCCGCCGCCGCTGCAGTCACCGCCGCCACTGCCTACCACCATCACCACCGCAGCCCCACAGCCCGCCGCTCGCCGCCGACGCCGCCCGCCGGCCGTTCGACGAGGTAGCCGCCCGCCGGCCGATTTTCGGTAAAAAACCACCGGTTTTTCTTTTGGAACCCTAGTTCATTTTTTTTCTGCTAGATCGGTTTTTTTCGGTTTTGTTTATTAGTGAACGTTCACCCGTTCGTTCGTTTTAGCGAACGAGTTCGTCGTTTAGTTTCAGCTGATGAATGTCCGTTCGTTAAGCTGTATTAGTTTTCTTTTCCTAGTTTATTTTCTGATCGTGATCTCTGATCCGATCTTCGTTTTAGTTTATCTTTTCGCTCGTTTGTCGGAATCAGGCGATTCAAGCGCCTGGAGTTTTGTCTCGGAATTCTCTTTCCATTTAACCTAGTCACTCAAGCGTTTGCCTCTGTTAAATTTGGACTTAGGTCCAGATTGGTTTGGTAGTTGTTTCTCTTTCGCCATTTGTCTTTCGTTGCTTTTCTTTTGTCGTTTCTTTTGCAAACCGGAGTTCTTAAGTTGAACTTTCTGGTTAGATCTCTTATTTGAGTTTTACTCGTGCATTAGTAAAGTACTTATTGTGTGCTTGTTTGTTTGCGATAGAGTACCCGGAGTGCGCCGCTTGCTACTTTGAATCTCTAGGTTTTGCGGATCATCAGCAAGGCAAGTAACACTTTGATCATACTTTCCAATTACCTAGTTTTCATTGCATTAGTCAAACCCTCACACATTGCATGAGTTGGAGCTATAACATGTGGGTCTGGGAAGTAGATTGAGGTAGAACCTATTACCTGCATTACATTCAAACCCTTGGGAGTTACTTCTACGTTTGCAGTTAGGTCATGCTATGCTCGTAGACGTGGATTGGGTGAGTGTATTCATGACAAATGTGAGATTGTTAATTAATGGTTCAACTTAAGGTGGCAACTTTAACACACATCTGGGTGGATTGAGGCACCTGGGTATTCCAGCGATTGCCTGTTTTCTTTTGGACCGCCACCCAGGCTTAAAGGGATCATGAGATTATTCATACTAGAAACTTCCGTGTGCAGCCACAAGCTATTATGGGCTCTAGCATAGTTGACTAAGTTGTGCGAACTCTTACAGTGGTGGACTAGCAGATGTAGGGGATGTAGGTTGGTACGGTCCACCCAGACGTAAGGTGCTAGTGCTTCTGAAAGTCTGTGTCTCGGTCATCCGTTTCTCAAACAACATGTAGTGCGAGAATTCTAATGGAGGCGATCGATTCTTGTGGGGAAAAGTGCACAAACCTCTGCAGAGTGTACAAACTGATCATGATTAGCCGTGTCCCCGGTTACGGACGTCTTGAGTATCTAGTACCTGGATATCATGTGAATCTCATCATGTTACTCTAATTAATATTGTTGGGTTTAATGATGATTATTAATTGGGGTTGAGAGGATGTCTATCTTCTCAACGATGTTCAACTACCATGATAGTTAATTAAAATCTATTCCTTTGCAGTAGGGAAAAATTGGCTTTACGCAAAAACTGTAACCATAGAGCTTTCCACCAGCCATATTGCATATAGTATATCTTTACTTTTGTTACTCTCTAGGTGTTACTTTGCCAGCATATTCCATGTGCTGACCCGTTTTCGGGCTGTAACGTTCATGTTGCAGACTTTTCAGACGACGAGTAAGGTGCCTTATAGGTCGTGGTCCTATACTCAGTGATGCCGTTGGAGTTGATGGACTCACTTATCTTCCAAGCCTTCCGTTGTTATCATGTTAGATAGCCTTAAGCCAATTTTATTGTAATAAGTTCATCGTTGGAACTATCGATGTAATAAGTGTGTGATTGCTACTCTGTTATAAATCCTTCAAGTACTGTGCGTGTCAGCATTACTAATCCAGGGATGACACTGATGCACAGAGATCAGACTGTTTGAGGTCTGGTCGCTACAAGATGGTATCAGAGCACACGCTGACTGTAGGACACGACCACTAAGCTAAAACCCTAGAGCACTATTCACTCTTCTCTTTTCTGCCTCCTCATCTTTTCTACTCTTTTAGGATGGTGGATGCAAGGAACAAGTTCACGCAACCTGATGAAGATACACCATTTGGACGACACCTGAAGGAAGTCACCAGATATCTAAACATTGGACTACCAAGTTTCACCGGAACCTACAATGCCACTTTACCTGAAGAGGAGCGCTGGTTGATTCAAGGTCAAGTTCCAGGAAGGACGTTCAAACCCGTCATCGCACCCATAGAATTTTCCTTTAATGCGCCTACTCTATTATAAATCCTTCAAGTACTGTGCGTGTCAGCATTACTGATCCAGGGATGACACTGATGCACAAAGATCAGATTGTTTGAGGTCTGGTCGCTACACTAGTATATGAAAGTGACTAAACATGAGACTCTCTATCATGAAGAACATGGTGCTACTTTGAAGCAAAAGTGTGGAAAAAGATAGTAGCAATTGTCCCCTTTTTTTGTGGGGCCTTTCTTTTTTTCTTTGGCCTTTCTTTTTTTCTTTTTTTATGGAGGGGCTTTATTGATTTAGCCTTTCCTCACATGGGACAATGCTCTAATAATGATGATCATCACACTTTCATTGAATTACAACTCGATATTACAACTCGACACTAGAACAAAGTATGACCTATATGAATGCCTCCGGCGGTGTACCGGGATGTGCAATGAATCAAGAGTGGCATGTATGAAAAATTATGCATGGTGGCCTTGCCACAGATAAGATGTCAACTACATGATCATGCATGGCAATACGACAATATGACGCGTGTCATTTGAACAGAACGGTGGAAAGTTGCATGGCAATATATCTCGGAATGGCTATGGAAATGCCATGATAGGTAGGTATGGTGGCTATTTTGAGGAATATATATGGTGGCTGTTTTGAGGAAGGATACATAGTGGGTGTATGGTACCGGCGAAAGTTGCGCGATACAAGAGAGGCTAGCAATGGTGGAAGGGTGAGAGTGCGTATAATCCATGGACTCAACATTAGTCATAAGAACTCATATACTTATTGCAAAAATCTATGAGTCATCAAAACAAAGAAATCAACGCATGTGTCGGGGGAAACTGTCCACCCACGAACACCTATGGGACCGGAGCCCCTTCTACGTTGCGGTAAGGGAGCGGAGGGAGCACGGAGAGCAGATCGAGGAACACACGCGGGCAGTTTACCCAGGTTCGGGCCGCGCGGACGCGTAAAACCCTACTCCTGCTTTGGTTGTATTGAGTTCTCGGGCTCGGGAGCTTGAAGATCTACAGTACCAGCTACACCGAGCGTGGGAGTGAGTGAGTTTCTGGGATCGAACCCTCTCTACGTTGTGCATGGGCCTCCTTTTATAGCTCAAAAGGGGTCACCGACAGGTGTCAACGTAGAGGAGGGTAGAAATGTAAAATCGGTGGTAGTTGTAACAGTGCATGAACAGTGGTCTTCACCTAACTCTGACGGTGGGGGACAAGAGCATTGAATGCCCGTCGCCGTCGCCCCCAAAAGCGTCTGTCCATGCGTCTCCGTTCGCCACGGCGATGTCTTCGTCACCGTGGCTTGCCACCGTGTACCCCAGGCTGCACAGCCGTCTGCCACGCGCCCCTGGAAGGGCCCCAGGGCGACGCGTGGACAGACGAGCTGGAGCGCAGGCACACAGTGTAAGTCTCCCCCGGCAAGCACCTTGCCGGGGTCACTATCTTGCCGGGCCCAGAAGCCTTGCCGCTCTCCGGGCCCTGCCGGGGCGTACGATGCGCCACGATGTATCTTCTGAAGTGTTATTCTTTGGTCTTCCTGGCAAGCCCCTCTTGCCAGCGTCTTGTGAAAAATGGAATGATCTTGTGCTTGGAACAGCCTTCCCGGCAAGCTCCTCTTGCCGGGGCCTTGATCTTCTAACTTGTATACTTTGTTCTTGAATGGCTTCATAGGGACCAGAGCGGACCTTGGCGAGCGCGTGGTAAGCCCTGCCACAGGAAGCTGCTACTGCCCGTGTACAAGTTGGGGTACTAAGGTACCCCTACCTTAGTACACCGAAAGGAGCCCCCGGGCCTGGGCCACACACGGTGCCGAGCGCTGTTGGGCCAGGCCCAAGACAGTGCACAGGCACACGCGGCCCATGGCAAGCCGTATCCCCCTCCGTATCTGCCGCTTCCCTCCCTAACGGCACGCGTCGATTGCGGCGTCGTGGGAGAGATCGTGGCCTGTTCTTTAATGGGAAATGCGGAACGTCCCCCACTTCCCCCTTAAAAGCAGAGGAAGCAGGGGCAGTTTCCCCCATCGCCTTCATTCTGTCTTGAATCTCCAGAAACCCCCGTCGCCCTCTGCCTCCCCAAAGGTCGACAGAGAGCCAAACCTCGCCCTTCCTCCGCCGTCTCCAGCAACTGCGGCGCCGTCGTCCTCCACCGTCCCTCCTTGTCGCCCCCGCCATGGCTCCGAAAAGCGACAAGGCGAAGAGCGACAAGGCGAAGAAGGAGAAGTCTGAGCAGGCGGCGAAGCTGGCCGCCATGCGGAGAAGGATGGTGGTCTTCCCGCCGAGGCTCGGCGCGAGGGAGCTCCGGGACAAGTATTACTTGTTCTGGGCGAGGGAGACGAAAGCTCATCCCCGCACCAGAGTCCTCCCCGCCGTCGCCGTCGACATGTTCCCGGGAGGTTACTTCTACTTCGCTGCATTCTTCCACTGCGGTCTGTGTCCCCCGTATTCGGAGTTCTTCTGTGATGTGATGAACACGTACGGCCTCCATCTCCTAGATTTCACCCCAACGCCGTCCTTACGATGGCTGTTTTCGCACATCTGTGCGAAAACTTTGTCGGGGTCCACCCAAACGTAGCTCTTTTCCGCCATTTCTTCACGCCTAGAGTAGAGTCCGGATCCCCACTCTCCGGCGGGATCTCCTGGATCTTTAGGCTGAACAAGAAGGAGGCGTACTTGAAAGGAGAGCTTCGCGGCAAGTGGGAGGAGTGGAGGGCCGATTGGTGCTGGGTTCTGGAAGATGCGCCCGAGCCGTTTACCTCGCCGCGCCAGACTGCAATAGTGCGCGGCAAGGATTGGAGCGAGCTGGCCCCGGAGGACGACAAGTTGGAGATTGCCCTCATTAGGATCCTTCGTCTCCGGGCCGCCAATCTGACTGTGGGCGAAGTTGGGGCTGATTTCCTCCGCCGCCGCATCGCCCACCTGCAGGAAAGGAAGAGGCCTGCCTGGGAGTTTGGCAACGCGGCGGATCGCATGAGGCTGCGCCCCGGGTTGAACTACAACTTTACTATCTTGGAGCTGAAGGGGATGGTCCGGGAACTGTTTAAGCACGACCCCAATCACCCGGAGTGGTTCAAACCTTCCCGGGGAGTGGTGCCTCTGTGCAACAACACCGCCCTTAGTTCCATCCGCGCGGTGATGCCCGAGTGCGACTCCCACGGCGTCGTCCCCACTTGGCTGGTGCCTTCAGCGGAGACCGTGCAAGCCTTCTTCGACAACTTGGTCGAAAAGCCCCGCAACGCCGAGGAGAAGAAGGGCCTCACCCGGGATACCACCGACCGGGATATAGCATATATTGCCTCCAGAATGGAAGAGGCCGCCGCGGCTGTGGCCGCAGGTGAGTTTGGGTACACTGTGGACGAGGCGGAAGCAGCGGACGCGGTGAGCCAGGCTGAGGAGGAGGAAATCCTCAAGTTGTTGAAGCTCGCGCCCGAGGAGTTTGCCGGAGAGCCTACCGGGGAGCCTGCCGGGATGGGCGAGGCTGCCGGGCAGGGTACTGAGTCCAGCGGGCCCGCCGAGGAGGAGGAGGAGGACGCCGAGTCCGGAGATTCTGACGAAGACTCTGGTGGTTCTCTGAATCTTGACGACGATGCCTCCTCATCCTCGAAGAACTCTCCGCCGCCACCAAGTCCTCCGCCACAGCAGAAGAAACGCCTCCGCAAGGCCGCCGAGCCGGCGAGGCCACAGGCGCCCCGACAGCAGCCGAAGCGCCGCGCGACGCGTGCCACCACGACGAGCGAGGTCGTCAAGGAGGCGCCCCGTGCCCGAGCGTCAAGCGGAGGGGGATCTTCCCGGAGTGGCTCCGGCGCCCCTTCTGCCCCTCGGTCCTCGGCGACGGCCGGTGCTGGGTCTTCACAGCCCACAACCCCGGAGCCCGCCAAGCGCCCGAGGGAGCCTTCTCCTCCAGCTCCTCGCGCTGGAGCGCGCCAGGCGGAGTTTGACTTCTCCGCCCTCAGCTCCGACGAAGAGGAGGAAGAGTAAGCACTTGCACTTTCTATTTCCATTGATTTTGTCTTGATTTCTCTTGCCTGGTTCTAATTCTGATTTTGTTTGGTTTCCAGGACCTTGACCCAGCGGATGGCGAAGAGGGCCAAGATCCCTGTGGTCAACATAGAGGACGACGAGCCTGCCGCAGCGACGGAGGATGCGCCAGCGACAAGCTTGCCGGAACAGCCCGCTGCTCCGGAGAGCAGCCCCCAGCGCAGCCCCCAGCGTAAGTCTGATATTCATTTTTCTGCTTGACGGGCGTGCTTGAGGTTATCATTTTTATTGATGTCTTGTTGTCTTGTGCAGAAGTGGAGCCGCAGCCGCAGGAGCATCAGGAGGTCGCCCCCGACGAGCCGCTCGCTCCACCCTTCCCGCCAAGGACGAATTCCCCGGCAAGGGACAGTGCTCCGCCAAGGACGGGTACTCCGCCAAGGGCGAGTACCCCGCCAAGGGTGAGCAGTCCGACAAGGGTGAGCACCCCGCCAAGGGAGGGTACGGGCAGCCCTCCGCCAGCAGGGGCCACTGCTACGCCGCCGAAGGAGAACTCCCCGGCGAGGGACCCCGTTATCGAAGAGGCCCGTGCAGGTAAACCCTTGTACTTTCTTCTTCTTGTATTCTTCTTTTTGGATATTTGCTTGACAAATCTTTCTTTTCTTTTTCTTCTGTTGCCAGACCCGCCTGTCCCGGAGCCGATGGAGACGGAAACCATCGCTGAGGAGGAGGTGCACGGCAAAACTGGCGACGGCACCGCCGCGGAAGGAATGGCTGGTGCCGACGAGCCAGCCGCCGAGGAGACTGCCCCTGCCGCCGATGCCGCGGCTGGGGAAGGGACTGGCGACCATACCGCGGGCCCGGAGGCCACGGGAGCGCCGGACGCTGCACCGGCCGCCGACCCCTCCGCCTCCGTACCTGGGTCGGGCATCTATCTGGAGGCCGCCAACGGGGTCTTCATCCAGGTCCCGTGGGCGTCCTCATCAAGGGCACCAGCGGAGGGGGAGACCTTCGATGGAGAAGTTCTCGCCTCCGCTGGGTTGAAGGTTGTCGACGCGCCCGGCAGTAGCGACGAGCCCGAAGAGGAGAAGCTCCTGCGTCGACTCCTGGGTCTGTACCGGGCCAGGCAAGCCAAACTGGAGTCCCGAGAGGCTCTGGCTGCCAAGGCCGGTGCTGATCTGGAGAAGCGTGCTGCGGAGCTCCGTGCTGCCAACCAGGCGGCCCTCCGAAGCTTGGCGGAGGAGCGCGAAGAGCTTGCCGGAGCACACCAAGCCTTCCTCCTCGAGAAGGCCGAGGTGGAGGAGCAGCAATGACTGGCCGCCGAGGAGCTGTCCCGGCGGGAGGGAGTGCTCAACCAGCGGAAGGTCGACCTCGACAGCCACGAGGACGACCTCACCGCTCGTGAGCAGGCCATTGGCGGGGCTCTGCAGGAGGCGAGGGATGATGCAGCTGCTGCAGAGACCGCCAAGAGGGATCTTGAGGCCAGGGTGGCGCAGCTGGAGACGAACCTGAAGGCGAGCGAGGACAGGGTTGCCGCGCTCAACGTGGCGCGGGAGAAGGATGCCCACACCAACTCTGATCTACAAATCCGCCTCTCCGAGAACGGCAAGGAGCTCACCGACGCCAGGGATTCCATCGCTGATCTAGAGCTGAAGGTTTCCACCCTTACTGACTCGCTCGACGCCGCCCGGGACCGCGAGACGAAGCTGAAGGAGGATCTCCGCAATGAAAGGGCCCTGCTGGAAAGCGTCGCCATCTCGCAAAACAACTTCCAGCGGGCGGTGGAGCAATGGACTGATGAGCTCGTCACCTACGCCGCCAACATCGATATGGAGATGGTGGCGCTAAGGGCGGAGCACCTTGTGTACTCTCCCGACGAGAGCCTCCCCCACAGCACCAAACTGAGTCTGTTCTTCAGGGGGGTGGCGCCGGCTCTTGCGCGGCTAAGGGAGAGGATCCCCACGCAGCTGGCCGACGAGGCGCGTCAGCTCTGCATGGGCACTATGGAGCGGGTCTTGTCGAAGATCGTCTACCGTAACCCAGGGATCAACCTCGTCAACGTCCTCCGGTCCCTGCCGCCCGAAGCCGACCAGGAGGCGCTGAAGGCACAGGTCGCCCACATCATGGCCAAGGCGGGGAAGATCCAGAGGGTCGATGGAGATCGTAGGGATTAGGCTTCCTTTCTTTCCGCTCCCTTTGCCGCTGTCCATTAAGTCATTGGTAGTATTTGGTTAGAACAGTGGCAAGTTATCTTTGTAATATATACTTTTATTTTGGGTAATCAATGCAGTGTTATCTCCCTTGCTCTTAGCCCTTTCACTTTGTATGCTTTTCACCCTACGCTTTTTAGGGAACTTGCCGGCAAAGGAACCCTTGCCGCGAGCGCTGAGTGCTGGACTCTTAGCAGCCTGCTGGCAATGCCCTTGTCGGCAAGAAACTTCGCCGCAGCTAGTCGCAGCACACTTAGATAGCTGAGCGAACTCGAAAACGAAGTAAGGGCGCGACACTTGTCGCAGCTCACGTAAGCCGTTGAGCGTGCTCGAAACAAAGTAAGGGTGCGGCTAGCCACGGGTAGGTTCCTCCGCTCACAGGTTTTCCATACAAAGTGTGGTTGTTCAAGGAAGACAACTAAGAATTTTAAAAATTCGAATTGCTCAAACTTTGGCACTTAGCTTTCATGGATTGTTTGTTTCCTGGCAAGGCTTCCCTTTCTTGAACAGCACTTGGTCCATACTTCTATCTCCTCCCCCCCGGCAAACTTGTGCGCGAGGAACATTCCTTCTGTTTCAGAGAGAAAGGCAGAAGAGGAGGAAATACAAGTACGGGGCCTTGTGGCTTGTTACTGCTTACCGGGGATGTGTGCTGCACCAAATGTCAGATGATATATGCAAGTAAAAGGAAAAGCATGAAATGACAAACAGTGCGAAGCACAAAAGTTTTACTGATGCACGGGGTCTGCGCCCGGCTTTGTACAAAGGTTTACATGCAACAGCAGCAAGACTTGTACAAAAGGTGGTTGCCGGAGCGGATCACGGCAACCGCGCCTTACGGGTGAAACTTGCGAAGATGCTCTATGTTCCAGGAGTTGCTCACCGGTAAGCCTTCTTCGGTCTCAAGGCGGACAGCGCCGGGCCTTGTGACTTGCCTCACCCGATAAGGGCCTTCCCACTTCGGCGTCAACTTGTTGGAGCCCTTGGTGGACTGAACGCGCCGAAGAACAAGGTCGCCTTCCTCGAGACTCCTGGCCTTGACCTTGCGGCTATGATAGCGACGCAAGGCTTGCTGGTATCGAGCAGCTCGTACAGCAGCCTAGAGACGTTCCTCCTCGAGGAGCAATGCATCGTCTTGCCGTAGTTGCTCTTGTTCGAGCTCATCGTAAGCGAGCACTCGAGGAGACCCGTATACGAGTTCCGTGGGGAGAACTGCCTCTGCTCCATAGACAAGAGCAAAGGGTGTCTGTCCGGTGGCTCGATTTGGTGTCGTCCTGATTGACCAAAGAGCCGCCGGCAACTCCTCTATCCAGTTTCTTCCGCACTTGTGCAGCCTGTCGAAGGTTCTTGTCTTGAGCCCGCGCAGCACTTCAGCATTTGCCCTCTCTGCTTGACCGTTGCTTCTCGGGTGAGCAACGGAAGCAAAGCAGACCTTGGCGCCAAGGTCTTGGACGTATTGCATGAAGGTGCGACTTGTGAACTGTGTGCCGTTGTCGGTGATGATCCTGTTAGGGATTCCGAAACGGCAAACAATTGACCTGAAGAACCTGACTGCTGACTGTGCTGTCACCTTTCTTACCGGTTCCACTTCTGGCCACTTTGTGAACTTGTCGATTGCAACGTACAAGTACTCAAAGCCCCCGACTGCGCGGGGGAAGGGGCCGAGGATATCGAGCCCCCAGACCGAGAAGGGCCAGGACAAAGGGATCGTCTGGAGAGCTTGAGCTGGCTGGTGAATTTGCTTGGCATGGAACTGGCACGCTTCACACTTGGTTACTTGTGCAGTCGCATCTTGGAGGGCTTCTGGCCAAAAGAAACCTTGCCGGAATGCCTTCCCGGCAAGTGCTCTTGCGCCAATGTGGTGGCCACATATGCCTCCGTGTATCTCTGCCAACAGCTTCTGTCCATCTTCCCGGGAAATGCACTTCAACCTGACACCGTTGAGTTTTCTTCTGTACAGTTCGTTGTCGACGAACTGGTAAATACTTGACTGTCTGGTTATTCTTTCTATCTCTTCTGGTTCTTCGGGAAGTTCTCCAGTCTGAAGAAAACAGACGATCTGCTGTGCCCATGCTGGAGCCCGAGGCTCAACGGCAAGGACTAAAGGCATGAGGGCTGCTGCGGGAACCTCAGCTTCTACGGCAAGAACCTACGGTTCTGCCGGAGCTGAAGGTTCCCCGCCAAGCCTGCCGGGGCAAGGCTTGTCGGGAACGCCTGCTTCAACTATACAGACCCTTGGGTCCGCAGGAGCAGACTGTTCCTCAGCATTCTGGTTGCTGATCTTGGGGACCTTGGCGGCGGCTTCGGGAAGATCCGCCGGCAAGTAGTCGCCGGAGACCAACTTCCTCTTCTTGCTCTGCCCAACTGATGCTGTAACGGATGGCTGAGTTAGCTTGAGCACGAAGGTCCCTGGTTCCACAGGTAACTTCATTGCAGCACACTTTGAGAGGCCGTCAGCAATATCATTTTGAGCTCTTGGAACGTGCTCCATCTGCAGGCCTTCAAAGTGTTCTTCAAGCTTCCTCACTTCATCAACATAAGCTTCCATCAGAGGGCTCTGGTAACTCTTGTTTACTTGTCGGACCACCAATTGTGAATCTCCCCGCACAATCAACTTCTTGATCCCAAGTTCGGCCGCAATTCTGAGACCGGCGAGCAAATCTTCATACTCAGCGGTATTGTTTGTTGCTTGCTCCTTGGGGAAGTGCATCTGAACAACGTACTTGAGGTGCTCTCCGGTGGGTGCTATGAGTAACACGCCAGCACCGGCGCCTTGCAGTGAGAAAGCACCATCAAAGTACATTACCCACTCTTTGCTTGCTTCTTGGACGGGGATGCTTGTCTCTGGAACTTCTTCATCTGGTGTTGGGGTCCACTCTGCTATGAATTCTGCCAAAGCTCTGCTCTGTATGGTTGAAGTACTCTCAAACTTGAGACCAAAGCTTGACAGCTCCAGTGCCCACTCGACGATCCTGCCTGTTGCTTCGGGGTTCTGCAATATCCTCTTCAACGGAAAGTGAGTGACCACTGTTATCTCATGTGCTTGGAAGTAATGGCGCAGCTTTCTCGAGGCCACGAGGAGGCCGAAAAGCAACTTCTGCACCCCAGAGTACCTTGATCTAGCCCCCTGCAAGAGGGAACTTACAAAATAAACTGGGCGCTGCACCATCTTCTTTCGCACTTCTCCTTGTTCCTGTGCAGACTTGTCCTTGTCGGGGCCAGAGCTTGTCGGGGAAGCCCCCTGCTTGTCGCTGGATGCGCTTGCCGGGAACGTGGGTTCCTCATCTGCCTCCCTCTCTGCTACTAACGCAGCACTAACCACTTGATTGGTTGCCGCTAGGTACAGCAGCAACTTCTCTTGTGGCCTAGGTGCGACAAGTATTGGAGTGGAGGACAGGTATCCTTTCAAGTCCTGCAGCGCTGTCTCCGCCTCCGGAGTCCATTTCATAGGACCTGCCTTTTTCAAGATTTTGAAGAAAGGCAGGGCGCGTTCCGCAGACTTTGAAAGGAACCTGCTGAGGGCAGCCACACAACCAGCAAGTCTCCTTACGTCCTTGACGCGCTTCGGGGCTTCAATCTGCTCGATGGCTTTTATCTTGTCGGGATTGGCTTCAATCCCCCTCTGGGATACGAAGAACCCGAGAAGCTTGCCGGAGGGGACTCCGAAGACGCACTTCTCGGGGTTCAGCTTGAGTTGTATCTTGCGCAGATTCTCAAAGGTTTCTTCTAAGTCTTGAATCAGGGTATCCTTGCTCTTGCTCTTGACCACTATGTCATCCATGTAGGCTTCTATATTTCTGTGTATCTGTGGCTCAAAAGCAGTGTGCACCACCCTTGCAAATGTTGAGCCTGCATTCTTCAATCCAAAGGGCATGCATATGAAGCAGTATGTGCCACATGGAGTAATGAATGCAGTCTTCTCTTCATCTTCCTCAGCCATGAATATCTGGTGGTAGCCTGAGTATGCATCGAGGAATGATAGCAACTCACATCCAGCCGTGGAGTCGACAATCTGGTCGATACTTGGCAAGGGAAAAGGATCCTTGGGACATGCTTTATTCACGTCAGTGAAGTCTATACAAAGTCTCCATTTCCCATTAGCCTTTCGCACGACAACCGGATTGGCCAACCACGTAGGATGGAGTACGCCTCTAACCAGGCCTGCTGCTTCCAACTTCTTTATCTCTTCGGCAATGAATTCTTGGCGTTCCACATCTTGCTTCCTGACCTTCTGCTTGACGGGCCGCGCGTGAGGACAAACAGCAAGCTTGTGCTCAATTACCTTCTTGGGAACACCGGGGATGTCGGACGGTTGCCATGCGAACACGTCGACATTCGCCCGCAGGAAGGCAACGAGCGCGCTTTCCTATTTGGGGTCGAGTGTAGCACTCATGGTGAAGGTACCACCAGTGCCGTCCTCCTTGGCGGACACCTTCTTGGTTGCCGGCGGAGCTGCCATTCCTTTCTTGCACTTGCCGGTGGAGCTTGATGGTGCGTCCTCGACGGCAGCGCAGCACTCCGAAGAGGTGCGTTTGCCAGAGTGGGCCCCAAAGCTCTTGCCGGACTTGGTCTTGGTCTCCCCCCCGGGAGCTTCAGCGGCAAGTGTGTTGCTGTTTGCCGCGGCTGCTGCATCCGGTAGATCTTGTCGGCGCAGATAAGCGCATCCTTCTTGTCGCCGGGGACAGAGATGACGCTTATCGGCCCCGGCATCTTGAGCATGTTGTACGCATAGTGGGAAGCTGCCATGAACTTGGCGAGCGCAGGACGGCCAAGTATCCCATTATATGGCAATGGGATATCGGCAACGTCGAACGTGATCCTCTCCGTCCTGAAGTTAAGCTCTCCGCCAAAGGTCACTGGCAGCGTAATCTTCCCCTTCGGCTTACTCCTTCCCGGGTTGATCCCTTGGAACGACCCGGTTTCCTCGAGCTCCCTGTCGGGGATCTGCAGCTTCTTGATCACAGCGAAGGAGATCAAATTGAGGCCGGCCCCGCCGTCAACCAACATCTTGGTGACCTTGAGGTTGCGGATAGTTGGTGAAACCAACATCGGCAAACACCCGACCGCTGTTGTGCGGTCAGGGTGGTCCTCAAGGTCAAAGATGATGGGCGTGCCGGACCATTTCAGCAGCCTGCGTGACTCGACGGGTGGCTCAACTGCATTCACTTCCCGCACCCACTGCTTGAGTTGGCGGTGGGAAGTGTGCAGAGAGGCACCTCCGTCGACACACAGAACCTCTGTGGCCTTCTGGAACTCCTGCTCACTGTTATCTCCATCTTCCATGTCCTCATCGTCGTCTTCGTCCTCATCCTTGTCGCGGCCCCGGGGAGGTCTGTCACCTTGCCGCTGCTTGGCCTTGCCGCGGCGTCCTCCCCGGCCATTGAACGGCCGCTTCTTGCTGGGTTCTCCTCCGCCTCCTTGGGCCTTCTCCTTGTCGCTACGCTCGTATTCAGCCTTCTGCTGCTCTACGAGGTACTCTACTCTCTTGCAGTTCTGGAGATCATGGCCCTTGGTGCGGTGGATCTTGCAGTACTGCTTGTCGGAGCCGTCCTGCTTGTCGGCTGCCGCTACAGGGGCGGGCTCCTTGCCGGAGCCTCCAGCCTGTGTCTTCTTGGCGGGAGCCTCCTTGCCGAACTGCTCGACAACCAGTACTTCCTTGTTCTTCTTCTTCTTGTTCCGCCGCCGGTTCTTCTTTGCCGGGGCGGCATCCTCGCTGTCACTTCCTCCTGCACCGGCATCCTCTCCGGGGAGTCTCCTCCCCTCTTCAGCACGTGCACATTTGTCAGCCACAGCGTAAAGCTCACTGACGTCCCGGATCTTGGTCATGGCCATCTCCTCCCTCACTCGGCGGTTACGCATGTTCTGGTGGAACGCGCTGATAACCGCGGCAGGGTGGACATCGGGGATATTGTGCTGGACGCGGCTGAACCTTTGGATGTATTTGCGCAGGGACTCTCCCTCCTTCTGGGCAAGGATGTGGAGATCGCTCTCTTGGCCGTGGGGTTTGTGGCCGCCCGTGAAGGCGCCGACAAACTGGTGGCACAAATCCGCCCAGGAAGAGATGGAGTTCTCCGGCAAGTGCATAAGCCAAGACCTAACGTTTGGCTTAAGCACGAGCGGGAAGTAGTTGGCTAGGATCTTCTCGTCGTGTCCCCCGGCAGCCTGCATCGCAATGGTGTAGATGCTGAGGAACTCCGAGGGGTGCGTCTTGCCGTCGTACTCCTCGGGTACGTCGGGCTTGAAGTTCTTCATGCTGGGCCACTGGACTTGCCGCAGCTCTCGGGTGTACACAGGGCAACCTGCCGCGTAGGGCAAGTTGCCTGGTTCACCGGCGCGTGCATGTCGACAGCAGTCCCAGCGCGCTGGTCTGATTGTCTTCGGGCTTCTCTTCGACGCTCGATGCGAGTTCGAGCGTCCTCTTGTCGCCTGTCGTTGAGGACTTGGCGCTGATCGCGGCGAGCCCGTGGATCCGACGACACCGTGGAGTCGTCGTCGACGTTGACCCGGCGGGGCGGCGATTTCTGCTTTCGCGGCAGGGAGTGCACGGTAGTTGCACCCCCGGCGGTCTTGTCTCCATCGGCCTTCATTTGGTCGACTTGCCGCGGCCGTGATGTTGCCGGCTGCTGCGGCGTGTCATTGCTGGCGAAGGCGATGAGGCTCTGGATTGTAGCCCTCCAGTCTTCGGCCTTGTCTGCCGCTGGAGGGAAGTCGAGGAGCAGTTGGGCTCTAGCAAGAGCTTCTGCTGGAGAGGTGGGAAGCGGCGGCGAGCGGTGCGAGGAGCGAGATATGCTCGGACTTCTAACAGGGTTAGAAGGAGCAGGGTCTCGCCCCGGCGACCGCGCCTTGCTCGTACCAGCACGCTGGCCTTGAGCATCCCGCGACCCACCGGCTTGTCCCCGTCCCAGCAAGCGTATGGTACCCCCGGTACCACGTCGCTGCTGGTCCGGTACCTCCTGAGAGGGACGTGGTGCGTGCACGGACGCCGAGGTCTTGGAGTTCGCCCGGTCGTCCGTCTTGTCCTTGGACTTGGCGGCGCCGCGAGTGTCCTCGCCGGCGTCCACCCTCCCGCCGGCGTCTACCCCACCAACCGTCGGTTCTGGTGGTGGTGGGATCGACGCGGACGGGCCTCCGACCTCCGAAGCCTTCTTCTTCGGAGGCATGCTGATGTTGTCGATGAAGTCGATGAAACTGGAAGAGTTGTTGAAGAATGCGCCCGCGTGAGCGCCGGATCAGGTTCGCACAACCTCGACGCCCCCCTACCTGGCGCGCCAAAGATGTCGGGGGAAACTGTCCACCCACGAACACCTATGGGACCGGAGCTCCTTCTACGTTGCGGTAAGGGAGCGGAGGGAGCACGGAGAGCAGATCGAGGAACACACGCGGGCAGTTTACCCAGGTTCGGGCCACGCGGACGCGTAAAACCCTACTCCTGCTTTGGTTGTATTGAGTTCTCGGGCTCGGGAGCTTGAAGATCTACAGTACCAGCTACACCGAGCGTGGGAGTGAGTGAGTTTCTGGGATCGAACCCTCTCTACGTTGTGCATGGGCCTCCTTTTATAGCTCAAAAGGGGTCACCGACAGGTGTCAACGTAGAGGAGGGTAGAAATGTAAAATCGGTGGTAGTTGTAACAGTGCGTGAATAGTGGTCTTCACCTAACTCTGACAGTGGGGGACAAGAGCATTGAATGCCCGTCGCCGTCGCCCCCAAAAGCGTCTGTCCATGCGTCTCCGTTCGCCACGGCGATGTCTTCGTCACCGTGGCTTGCCACCGTGTACCCCAGGCTGCACAGCCGTCTGCCACGCGCCCCTGGAAGGGCCCCAGGGCGACGCGTGGACAGACGAGCTAGAGCGCAGGCACACAGTGTAAGTCTCCCCCGGCAAGCACCTTGCCGGGGTCACTATCTTGCCGGGCCCGGAAGCCTTGCCGCTCTCCGGGCCCTGCCGGGGTGTACGATGCGCCACGATGTATCTTCTGAAGTGTTATTCTTTGGTCTTCCTGGCAAGCCCCTTTTGCCAGGGTCTTGTGAAAAATGGAATGATCTTGTGCTTGGAACAGCCTTCCCGGCAAGCTCCTCTTGCCGGGGCCTTGATCTTCTGACTTGTATACTTTGTTCTTGAATGGCTTCATAGGGACCAGAGCGGACCTTGGCGAGCGCGTGGTAAGCCCTGCCACAGGAAGCTGCTACTGCCCGTGTACAAGTTGGGGTACTAAGGTACCCCTACCTTAGTACACCGACAGCATGCTCCTAGGGGGGAGGTTGGTAGGAGTTAACCATCGCGCGCCCCCGACCTCCACACAAAGGTTGACACTTTACAAATACCTCATGCTCTAACTTCGTCACATAGCGGTTCACCATATGTGCATGCTACGGGAATCACTAACCTTAACACAAGCATTTCTCAATTTCATAATAACTCGAGTAGCATGACTCTAATATCACTATCCTCATATCTCAAAACATTTATCAAGCATCCAACTTCTCATCATATTCAATGCACTTAGTGTGAAAGTTTTTACTACATTGATATTGAATGTCTATCATGTGAAGACTAGTTTTATAGCCTAAATACATTATCATGCTGTTTTAATAGACTCTCAAATGGATAGTGAAGCATGAGAGTTCAACAATTTCTTCAAAATATTATCACCACCGTGCTCTAAAGGATATAAGTGAAGCACTAGAGCAAAAACTATTCAACTCAAAAGATATAAGTGAAGCACATAGAGTGTTCTAACAATTCCTAGGCCATATTTAACTCTCTCAAATAGGTGTGTCCAGCAAGGATAATTGTGACAAACTAACAAGCAAAGACTCAAATTATACAAGACGCTCCAAGCAAAACACATATCATGTGGTGAATAAAAATATAGTTCCGAGTATAGTTACCGATGGATGAAGACGAAAGAGGGGATGCCTTCCCGGGGCATCCCCAAGCTTAGGCTTTTGGTTTTCCTTGAATTTTACCTTGGGGTGCCATGGGCATCCCCAAGCTTAGGCTCTTGCCACTCTTTGTTCCATAGTCCATCAAAGCAATACTCAAAACTTGAAAACTTCACAGCACAAAACTTAGACAAAAATCTCATAATATTCGTTAGTATAAGAAAGCAAACCACTACTCAAAGGTACTGCAATGAATTCATTCTTTTTTTATATTGGTGTTAAACCTACTGTATTCCAACTTCTCTATGGTTCATACCTCCCAATATTACTCATAGATGCATTGAAATAAGCAAACAACACACGAAAAACAGAATCTGTCAAAAACAAAATAGTCTGTAGTAATCTGCAGGTTTCGCATACTTCTGTAACTCCAAAAAATTCAAAATAAATTTGTAAACGTGAGGAATTTGTCTATTAATCATCTGCAAAAAGAATCAACTAAATAGCACGCTCCATTAAAATCTGATGACCATTCTAGCTAGCGCTAACGATTCTGTTTTTCACAGCAAGATCACATAAACTTCACACAGGTCTTCCCAAAGGTTCTACTTGGCACAAACACTAAACAAAACACAAAACCACATCTAAACAGAAGCTAGATGCAATATTTATTCCCTAACAGCAGGAAAACAAAAAATATAAAATTGGGTTGCCTCCCAACAAGCGCTATCGTTTTACGCCCCTAGCTAGGCACGTTACATGATAGATCTAGGTATTGCCATCCTTGGAAGGTAATTCTTTAATTGAGCACTTGTGATTCTTAGGCACTTCTTTATCCCTATTGATAATCAAACTCTTGGGCAAGAAATCTAGAAATTCTGAAGTGTCAAAAGGGTATCTTGCAAAAGTAAGAAAATTAGGGTGAACACTTATGGATTTGAGATCTGCAATTCCTTTACTAGATGTTTCACCCTTATCTTTAGGGACATTCATGAACTTAGATAATTTAGTGGTAGAAGTATTTGGAGTAGTTTTTATAGTAGAAAGAGCAGAACCCACATTAGTAATAATATCCTCGAGCTTATTGATTCTAGTAGAATCCTGATCTAGCTTTTCTTTAACTATGGGTTCCTTTTCCTTAAGATTTTTCAGAACAACTCCTACCTTGGATCCATATTGGGTGATTTCATTATGGATTTTTCTATCCAAGTTTTCTACCAATTCTACCGTAGCAACTTTGTTTTCTATGATTTCTAACCTTTGCATAACATGCTCCAAAGTTAAAACGGTCCCATTAACCATAAGAGGTGGTGAGCCAAATAATTCAGTCATTGCATTATAAGAATCAAAAGTATGCCTACCCAAGAAATTCCCTCCGGTAATGGTATCTAAGATAAATCTATTCCACGAGGTTATGCCAACATAAAAATTGTGAAGAAGCACGGAAGTGGAAAGCTTCCTATTAGATGTATTTTGAGCATTGCAAATTCTATACCACGCATCTTTTAAGTTTTCTTCCTCCCTTTGTTTAAAGTTGAGGACCTCACTCTCGGGAGTGTTGATAATGATAGGTGTGCTAGACATGATGACAAGCAAGCAAGCAACACATAAGCAAACAAGGGGCAAGCGAACGATAAACACACGGCAGAAGAAGGGCGAATAAAACGGCAAGGGTGAAGTGGGGGAGAGGAAAACGAGAGGCAAAAAATGTAATGCGAAGGATAAGGGTTTGTGATAGGTACTTGGTATATGACTTTTGCGTAAGCCTCCCAGGCAACGGCGCCAGAAATTCTTCTTGCTACTTCTCGAGCTTGCGTTGTATTCCCTCGAAGAGGAAAGGGAGATGCATCACAGTAGCATAAGTATTTCCCTCAGTTTTTGAGAACCAAGGTATCAATCCAGTAGGAGACCACGCGCGAGTCCCTCGCACCTGCACAAACAAATAAGAACTTCGCAGCCAACGCGATAAGGAGTTGTCAATCCCTTTACGGTCACTTACAAAAGTGAGATCTGATAGAGATGATAGTTTATATTTTTGGTATTTTTAATTATAAGAACAGAAAGTAAAAGCGGAAAAAGTAAAGTAGATGTAGATTGATATGTTGAGAATAGACCCGACGGACATAGTGTTCTCTAGTGGCTTCTCTCATGATAGCGATATTCTATGGCGGGTAAACAAATTACTGTCGAGCAATTGATAGAAGAGCGAATAATTATGAGACTATATAGGCATGATCATTGTATATAGGCATCACGTCCGAGACAAGTAGACCGACTCCTGCCTGCATCTACTACTATTACTCCACACATCGACCGCTATCCAGCATGCATCTAGTGTATTGAGTTCATAAGAACAGAGTAACGCCTTAAGCAAGATGACATGATGTAGAGGGATAAACTCAAGCAATATGATATAAACCCCATACTTTTATCCTCGATGGCAACAATACAATACGTGCCTTGTTGCCCCTATTGTCACTGGGAAAGGACACCGCAAGATTGAACCCAAAGCCAAGCACTTCTCCCATTGCAAGAACTATAGATCTAGTAGGCCAAACCAAACCAATAATTCGAAGAGACTTGCATGGATATTATGAGCACACCTAAGGAGTTCAAAAAAGAACCAAATATTTCTCATTGATAATCTTGATCATAAACCCACAATTCATCGGATCTCGACAAACACACCTCAAAAAGAGATTACATCGAATAGATCTCCTCGAAGACCGATGAGAACTTTGTATTGAGATCCAAAGAGAGAGAGAGGAAGCAATCTAGATACTAGCTATGGACCCGAAGGTCTGTGGTAAACTACTCACAACTCATGGTGAGGCGATGATGATGTAGAAGCACTCTGTGGTAGATCCCCCCTCCGGCAAAGCTCCGGAACAGGCCCCAAGATGGGATCTCACTGGAACAGAAGGTTACGGCAGTGGAACTAGGGTTATCTCTTCTCTTCTGATGGTTTCGGGGTACGTAGGCTTATATAGGAGGAAGAGGGCACCGGGGGCCTTACGTGGGACCCACGAGGCAAGGGGGCGTGCCCTAGGGGGGCACCCTCGTGGGCACCACGTGGCCCCTACTCCGTGGTTCTCAAGTCTCCCGTGCGTGATTTTCTCCAAAAATATCTCTCCCGAAGGTTTCATTCCGTTTGGACTCCGTCTGATATTCCTTTTCTGTAAAATCCTAAAACAGGCAAAAACAACAATCTAGACTGGGCCTTTGGGTTAGAAGGTTAGTCCCAAAAATAATATAAAAGTGTATGACAAAGCCCATTAAACATCCAAAACATCATAAATAATAGCATGGAACAATAAAAAATTATAGATACGTTGGAGACGTATCATTGGAATAGATCAAGATTAGGATTTGTCACTCCGAGTGTCGGAGAGGTATCTCTGGGCCCTCTCGGTAATACACATCACAATAAGCCTTGCAAGCAAATGACTAATGAGTTAGTCATGGGATGATGTATTACGGAACGAGTAAAGAGACTTGCCGGTGACGATATTGAACTAGGTATGATGATGCCGACGATCGAATCTCGGGCAAGTAACATACCGATGACAAAGGGAAGAACGCATGTTGTTATGCGGTTCGGCCGATAAAGATCTTCGAAGAATATGTAGGAGCCAATATGGGCATCCAGGTTCTGCTATTGGTTATTGACCGGAGATATGTCTCGGTCATGTCTACATAGTTCTCGAACCGGTAGGGTCCGCACGCTTAATGTTCATTGACGATATAGTATTTGATGAGTTATGTATGTTGGTGACCGAATGTTATTCGGAGTCCCGGATGTGATCACAGACATGACGAGGAACTCCGGAATGGTCGAGATAAAGATTGATATATGGGATAATAGTGTTTGACCTCCAGAAGAGTTTCGGAATTCACCGGAAGGGGTTCCGGATGTTTCCCGAAATGTTTGGGTACGAGAACACTTTATTTGGGCCAAAGGGGAAAGCCCACAAGGTTTTTGGAAAGCGCAAAGGGAAGTTTTGCGGAGTCCAGGGGCTAGACGCCAGGGTCCCTGGCGTCTTGCCCTGGAGTCCGAGAAGGACTCTTGCCTTTCGGGTGAAATCGACTTTGTGGAGGCTTTTACTCCAAGTTTCGACCCTAAGGCTCAACATATAAATAGAGGGGCAGGGCTAGCATCCTAGACACATCAAGATACACCAAGCCGTGTGCCGGCAACCCCGACCCTCTAGTTTATCCTTCGTCTAGTTTCTGTAGTGCTTGGCGAAGCCCTACAGAGATTGTTCTTCATCACCAACCGTCACCACACCGTCGTGCCGTCGGAACTCAACTACTACTTCGCCCGTCTTGCTGGATCAAGAAGGCGAGGACGTCATCGAGCTGAACATGCGCTGAACGCGGAGGTGTCGTACGTTCGGTGCTAGATCGGGACGGATCGTGAAGGTGTACGACTACATCAACCGCATTGATAAACGCTTCCGCTTTTTGGTCTACAAGGGTACGTAGACACACCCTCCCCTCTCGTTGATATGCTTCTAGTAGATAGATCTTGTGTGATCGTAGGATATTTTTGAAATTACTGCGTTCCCCAACACCCACGTGTTGGTGTGAACTCCTCCAACCTCTTCCCATTGAACTGGACTGAAAAAGTAACTGAAGACACCAATCCCATAACAACATCTACCCGCCTCTGGGAGAAGCCAAGTTTCAGCATGATTGCTTGTAGGTATTCCCACTTGACCCTATCATAAGCTTTCATCATGTCAAGTTTCAATGTGCACGATTGGTATTTCTTTGCTTTGTTCCTTTTCATGAAATGCAAACACTCATAAGAAGTCACAATATTATCAATTATGAGTCTCCCCGGCACAAAAGCTGACTGCTCCTCAGAAATGATCTCAAGTAAAATGATTTTCAATCGATTAGAGATTACATTGGATGCAATTTTGTAGAGAACGTTGCAAAGTCTGATGGGCCGGAATTGTGACATCATAGTGGGGGTTTTCACCTTTGGGATTAGTACCAAGTCGGCCTCATTGATGCATTTTGCCCGCTCCTTGCCCTTCACAATGTCCATAACTGCCTTTGTAACATCGTCCCCACATATCTTCCAATGGCGTTGAAAGAAGTGGGTCGGGAAACCATCCGGACCCGGTGACTTAGTAGGGAACATTTGGAAGAGGGTTGGTTTAAGTTCTGCTCGGGTGTAGGGTGCATCCAACATGTCATTCATATCATGTGTTACTTTGCGGGGTACTACTACTTCTCGAGCTTGCGTTGTATTCCCTCGAAGAGGAAAGGGTGATGCAGCACAGTAGCGTAAGTATTTCCCTCAGTTTTTGAGAACCATGGTATCAATCCAGTAGGAGACCACACGTGAGTCCCTCGCACCTGCACAAACAAATAAGAACTTCGCAGCCAACGCGATAAGGGGTTGTCAATCCCTTCACGGTCACTTACCAAAGTGAGATCTGATAGATAGAATAGTATAATATTTTTGGTATTTTTGATATAAGAACAGAAAGTAAAGAAAGCAAATAAGCAACGGCAGCAGAAATTGAAGGTAAAGTAATATGATAAAGATAGACCCGGGGTCATAGGTTTCACTAGTGGTTTCTCTCATGATAGCAGAATTCTACGGTGGGTGAACAAATTACTGTCGAGCAATTGATAGAAAAGCGCATAGTTATGAGAATATCTAGGCATGACCATTATATATAGGCATCACGTCCGTGACAAGTAGACCGAAACGATTCTGCATCTACTACTATTACTCCACACATCGACCGCTATCCAGCATGCATCTAGAGTATTAAGTTCATAAGAACAAAGTGATGCTTTAAGCAAGATGACATGATGTAGAGGGATAAACTCAAGCAATATGATATAAACCCCATCTTTTTATCCTCGATGGCAACAATACAATATGTGCCTTGCTGCCCCTGCTGTCACTGGGAAAGGACACCGCAAGATTGAACCCAAAGCCAAGCACTTCTCCCATTGCAAGAACTATAGATCTAGTAGGCCAAACCAAACCAATAATTTGAAGAGACTTGCAAGGATATTATAATCATACATAAAAGATTTCAGAAAAGAATCAAATATTGTTCATAGATAATCTTGATCATAAGCCCACAATTCATCGGATCTCGACAAACACACCGCAAAAAGATTACATCGATAGATCTCCTCGAAGATCGAGGAGTACTTTGTATTGAGATCCAAAAATAGAGAAGAAGCCATCTATCTAATAACCATGGACCCGAAGCTCTATGGTAAACTACTCACAACTCATTGGTGATGCTATGGTGTTGATGTAGAAGCACTTCGTGATGGATCCCCCCTCCGGCGGAACTCCGGAACATGCCCCAAGATGAGATCTCACGGGAATAGAAGGTTGCGGCGGTGGAATTAGGGTTTTCTATATTGCCTCGATGTTTTCAGGGTACATGGATATATATAGGAGGAAGGAGGGCATCGGGGGAGCCAGAGGGGGCCCACGAGGGGGGGGGGGGG